>OX578136.1:89370436-89775436 GCA_951213105.1 Amaurobius ferox
TTTAAATTTGTTAAAATTAAAGATTATTGGACTATAAACTGTTTTATTTATACGACATCTTTAGCTATATCTTTAAAAATAAATGATATCATTAATAAATGATATCATTAATTAATAAATGATATCATATAAATAATGTATAAGGAAAGTATTGTGACGGGGTCGAAAATTCAAATTCGAGTTTTCGACGGGAGAGCACGTTTCAAGCATCCTTGATCACGAATCGAACATTTCGGAAGTGATGTCTGTGTGTGTGTGTGTGTCAGTGAGCCTCTGGAGACGATAACTGACGAACGAATGAACCGATTCGAACGAAATTTTGTACAAAAATCACAATCAGTAAACACTGGAAGCCTACTGTTTTTAAACGTAATCGAATGTTCAGAGCCCCCTAAATTTTCGGGTGACTTTTTGAAAAATCGTCAAAAAATCAAAACCGCAAATAAAGTTAGACATTTTTTATGTAATTTTTCATTAGAAAAGTATTAACATAAATTTTAGAACGCTAACATGAACCGTTCTTGAGATATTGCACATTTTTCAAAAAAAATTATCAAAAAGTCATATCAAATAAAAAAAAAATTTCCTATTGAGAAACATGTTCACTTTTCATATGTAATACCATGCCATAAATTGGGTAGCATCATAAAATTTAGGGAGGTTCTGAACATTCTATTGCGTATAAAAACAATAGTCTTCCAGTGTTTACGGATTGTGATTTTTGTACCAAATTTCCTTCGAGTCGGTCCATTCGTTCGTCAGTTATCGTCTCCACAGACTCACTGACAAACACACACACATGCTTTCACACACAGACACACACACACACACACACAGACGTCACTTCAAAAATGTTTGATTCGTTATCAGGGATGCTTGAAACGTGCTCTCACGTCAAAAACTGGAATTCGAATTTTCGACCCCGTCACAATACTTTCCATGTACTAAGTATTATTTAATATATTCACTTTACATATGCAATATTATGTAACAAATATGTTAACATCATTCTCTTGGATATAGTTCCTTGGCGAAGATGCAATTCTAATAGTTTTTTTTTTTTAACTTAAAATCGACAAAAAGTTATTAATTTCCCAGGATATTGATTAATTGCTAGTTGCATTTTGGTGAGTAATTTTCAGGTGAGTTTGATTGTCATTCTCTTCGGAGTTACAATAATTGTAATTCACCTGATGTTAACTTCATCCCTAAATCCGTGATCTTCTGCCGTGGATTTTGTACATCGTATTTTCGCTACGAAGTATGCAAAAACAATGTATTATGCAAGGAATGTGATGTGATGCCTACATCAATATTCATTTTTATTTATCTCTTTTCCTTTAAATTTTGTCCATAACGCTATGAGTATACTTTTAAGAACCATACTATATCTCTCTCTAATTCGAATATGCAGATATGTCTATACTACCTACATCAAGCTGTCTGCAAATGGCGTTCGATGTAATTGAATGCGATTGTGTTTCCTGCAAACGGCGTGTTTGAAGGCGGATGACTGGAATAATGAGCCCCAACTGGCCCGGAACTGCAGTGGATAGTTGGACCGAACATTAGTGGATGGACAGTTGTAAATAGGTTAAAGGATAGTCATGTTTCTTAATTATTACAAGTCGAGTTTATATGAAGAGCTGAAAGTGTGATATCAGAATGTATATCTAGAAAGGTATTTTATAACTAGAGAATGTCATTGAGCGTTCGTGGCGTAGCTGTGTATGTTCCCAAACAGCAGTTTATTTATTTTTTTTTGTTGTTGTTATGAGTGGACGTATTGAAGCATTCTTTAGTTTTCGCGAATTCGCTGTAGGTTCCGATGAAGGAAATCTAAAGAATGCTTTGATAATACATTCGCTTAAAACCATAACAAAAACAATTCAGAGAAGCGCATCATCCTGGGTCCTGGATGAATCGTGTAACAAATTTTATGGTCGTACGACACTTAGATTTCCTGCTACACACTGCACATACACACAGACAAACATCTTCTTTTATTATGTATAGCTATACCCGGGCAGAGCCCCATATAAGTATTTCCTTATAAGTATCCCCATATGAGTTTTCTATCCCAGCCTATTTTCCGCAGGAGGGAAAAGCAGGGAGTTTTCTTAGCCCAAAGTTTCCCAAAACTGAATTCCTTGATCATAAGATCGCTTCCCGAGCTATTTCATCCCAAACTAAAGTTTAAATCGATAAACTGTTTATTTCATCGTGTTGCTCAATTGTTTCTCTATAAATGTATCAAATTTCATATTTTTGTATGCTATATAGTTTTTACGATACGAGACAGAGAAATCGCTAGACGTGCCTATACGAAAAAAAAAGTTCACTTCAGAAGTGCATAAAAAGTAAAATATCTCAAAATCTAGGTCGAAATTAAAAAAGGGGACCCATCCTGCCAAAATTCACCCATACAGGTACCAGCCTGCAAAAATCCGTGGTCTTGCTAATGTTAATCTATCCAGGACGAGAACTCGCAGTTCAAATATTTTGTCTTTAATTTGACATTAAATATTTCTTAAACTACAATATCTCAACAAACAGTTTATTTCAGCGTATTCGCCAAAGCTCTTTCTACAAGTGTATCACATTTCATATTTTTATATGCAATAGTTTTTGCGGTGCGAAGTAAAGAATCTCGAGAAACGAGAAATTTGTCAAACAGCGGCAGCGTCAGCAACTTTTTATAATTATAGAGAGAAATTTGGCCAGTAGACGAAGTTTGGGATCTTTATCTTTCACTTTCAATTCACTTTACTACCAACGGAATATAAAATACAGTCAACCGTTGATTTTATATTCTTCGAGCGCTCTTCGTGAACACCTGTTTGAGTAAGGAGGCAAAAACTGACACGAAAATGTCGGTAAAATAATATCTTCAAACTTTTATCGCCATCAATTCTAGTTTAAAGCTACCGAAGTAAATTACAATACTTTTCCAAATTAAAATCTAAATCACATTACTGCGCAAGTATGCCTTTTATAGTAGCCATTAGACCCTTTACTCCTCTCGGGAGAAATTTAAAATTGACAAAGAGTTGCATTTTTCTCCATTAAATCTTGATATTACGTGACATTATAAACACGGATAAAACAGTTACATTTTATCGTGTATTTCACGTTGAGCAAGAGAAAGAAAAATGTTGCAATTTGTGGTGAATAAAACGCATTTTCGAGTATGTATCGCATTTTCGAGATGTTTAAATAAAATCGCATTGAAGTTGCAAAGTGTTTCATAATCAATGCTTAATGCATGGTTGATTTTTCTGGTATTTATTTAGCGCAATTCTATCAATTTCAAGATATTTTTATGGATTTACAAACATTTTTATCAGTTTAGTGACTTTTTAAAAATTCGTTAAATATATTATATAGGTAGGACCGTTGGACTGAGCGACAAATGCTACCGAAACATCATTTCTGTGTTCTCTTATAACAAAACAAATTTTATTTAATTGATTTAGCGTCGTTTTTATCAATTTGGCGAAATTTCCATCAATTGGACAATGTTTAAGAAAATTTGCCAAGTTAGAAATATCCCGCCAAATTCGTAGATCTGAATTTGCAGATATGAAGAATAAAACATCCTGATCCCGTTTGTATATACTATAAATAAAAACAATCAAAATTGTATTAGAAGATATATCCGTTCTACTCTTATTCTGTTTCAACAATCGGCTAAACATAATATATGAGTTTATTGGCTAAATACAATATATGAGTTTGAAAACTCTTTGCCAAAATAAATGAAAGTAATGTACGCAGTCCGCAATTAATATAATTAAAAGAAAGATCAAACCGTAGATTCATAGATATATTTTTATATCCATTTATTTATTATTCAATTCGAAAAAGTAAATAAAATTTAACAAACACATTTAATTTAATTACGTTGCTGAGCAACATGATATTAGTTAGAATCTTCCTCATAGGATGCTGATAATTAAGTAACAATTTTGATTTCTTAATACTTTTTATTGTCGATAAATTCTCTCTATATATATTTTTAAAAATTATCTGTTGCCGCCATCGCGTTTCGACAAATTCCGTGGTCCTAAATTTCTCTGTCATGTACCGCAATAACTATGGCCTACTAAAGTTGGCCTACTACTACTGTTGGCCTACTACTACTGTTAAATTGCCATTTAATTATTTTAAATAAGCGAAGCTCAATAAAGTTAAAGTGAATAAGAAAACGAATGTTGGAACTTTCGTTTTCCTATTCACTTTAACATTATTGAGCTTCTCTTTTCATCATTGATTTTCCTATTGTCTTATTCTGTAAGAAATGCAGCTTATCATACTGTTATAGAAAATCAAATGCAAACAACAAACTACTAGCACTTATCACAATTTGTTTTATTATGTATAATTTCATATTCATTTCATTGTTTTTTAATTTTTACTGAAATCAGTATCAATCCTTTAAATATTTAATCATAGACATCATAATTATTATTTTTATATTATTTTCTGATGTTACTATGAATATTTAATAGTCATTACATATTTTTAATCATAGTCATCACTTATTATTTTGATCTTTTTTTTGTGATTTGACTATGAATAATATAGTTATAAAAAGTTAATATATAGGAAATGCTAACTTCAGGTAGTATACAGTATATAATCGGTACTGAAAACTATGAAATTTAAGAAATAAATATGAATAGGATATATTTTTTGAAATGCAATGTAATGCATGAATTAAGAGAGCAGATTTTAGAAAACCATATTTTTGAATAAATTCTCAAATAATATCTTTAAAACAATGACAAATTCAACTTTATACAGCAAGTAATATAGACTAGGATTTTGACTAATCTTTATAATAGAAATATTTAAAAGATATAAGATTTTTATGAATATAAACCAGAAGAAATCAATATTTATTAATAAACAGGTGGTCCTGTCATTTTCTTCATTTTGCGAATCATTTCAATATTTTGATATTTTTGAAAAATAATTGCAATAAAGTTAAAAAAAAATTAAAATGCTTATTTAATATATTTTGATATGGCAGCAGGAAAAAATTAATTATACGTTCATAAATTACTTAACCAGAGTCAATCGAACATTTTGTAGGAAACCATTATAAATTCTGGTGTATTTAATTATTTTTCAAATCTTGAAAAAGTTTCTTGCATTCAAAATAACAAATGCTGTGAGACAGGAAGAATTATATCAATATTAAGGAAACTAATAAATGCGGTTTTATTGTTCATCACAGCTAGTATTTAAAGTATTGGCAAAAATAATACTTTTATTAATAACATATATAATGAAATATAGCTATACTTAAAATTAATTTAATGGCTCGTTCTGACTTTTTTCTCTCAAGGCATTTATTATAAAAATACAATGAATTTAATTTTTGTTCTTGTGTTATCTTTTCCTGAAGTCGATACATAAACATTTGATAAACATCAATTTTTTTAGTTTATTGTATGTGAAAAATAATTTTGTCAAATTTTTGATTATTTTGTTAATACTATTTTTAAGATATGCTCCTTCTGATTCAAAACTCACTTCTCTTACACATGGACTATTTGCTCCATCGTTTTACACTAATTTATATGGAGCCTGGGGATATAAATCCAGCCCTAACCCGTATACATAGGAATGACTGGTTAGATATTGGCCGGATTTGGCCACGTATTGCAGAAATCCTTTTCAATACAAAAAACAGCCCGAGCTCAAATATTCATTATATAAATTACTCGGACGTATTCAAACCCGAATAACAAAAGAGCCTTATAATCCAAAATAAGAGCAAAGGCCCAAGATAAAAAAATCCTTATGTTGTTGTTGATTATTCCCTTTAACAGATCTGACATAAGTCAGATCAACTCCAGAAGATTGTTGACCGCCATAAAATCTATAACTAAAAGGGGGGCAGATGTCAAGTCCTCCTTGGAAAGTTTGACGCTATTCAATATGTGCTCCGGGGAGGCCGGATGGTCACAGCATTTATTACAAGTGGGATGGATTTTTCCACCGCGTTCAAAAGAAAGACACTTAAGGTGGCCACTTTTAAGTCTAGCAAGTGCAGTCTGGGAGCCACGATCATATTTAATTTCCAGAAGAGCGCCAGGGGAAGTTCCGGTGTACCATTGGTGCGCAGGTGGAGTACGCCAAATTAAATTTAATTTGGATCTTGCATTTGAGTACAGTTCTTGATAAGTAAGCGAAGAACCAGTGGCCGTTTCGTCCTTACTGCCCTCTTTGGCCAATCTATCCGCAACCTCATTACCACTAATGTTTACATGTGATGGAATCCATTGGAGATGGACATTGTGGTTTTGAGAAATCTTTTTTAGCTTGAGCAGAATAGATATACTGGTTTCATCGCCTGCAGAGGACCAGCCACTAAGATGTTGAAGTGCACTGCGGCTGTCCGACAGTATCCAAAGGTCACCAAAATTATAATCAAGAGATATGATGGCGTCAAGCCCTACATTGATCGCAATTAACTCACTCCTGAAGACAGAACAAGTGTCCGGGTTACGTTGTTTTAGTGAAGTCTCAAGATGAGGGGTTCTAATATAGATTCCGCTGCCAGTACGGTTTTCTGTACGACTACCATCAGTATAGACCTGCACTGCATCTTTAGGAATGCAACTAATAACTTCTAGGGCCAGCTGCCTAAGATAGTCGTCAAGATGCGTTTGCTTGTTTGCAGTGGAATTCAAATCAAAGTGGAAGAAAACTCTTGGCATCCCCTCTGAGAGATCAATACAAGATCTTAAAGATTGAGATTCAACCTCACGAGAGATGAGGTTCTGAGTTTCCGCCAAGCTAAACGGGCTGGATTTCTTTAGTCGTAGGATTGTTGTGCCAGGTGTGCAGATACAAGGAAGTATGATGTTGGGGGCCATAGCTGTAGATTTTATTAAAGTATTTTTCTAAGTTGGCTCTTCTTCTAATATGCAGTGGTTCTAAGTTTGCCTCGAACAGGGCTATATCAGAAGGACAGCTATTTTTGAGTCCGATAATGATTCGAACGGCACTCAGATGTACACGTTCTAATTTCTGGAGGTTGGTTTCAGACGCGCAAGAGTAAATTGGGTAGCCATATTCCAGAATAGGTCCTATAAGTGAAATATATGTGGTTCTAAGAGTGTTTGCATCAGCTCCCCAATCCCTGCCAGCTAGATATTTAAGAATGTTAAGGCGCTTACGAGCCTTTGAAACTAGGTGGCTAATATGTTTGTTGCTGTTGAATTCAGGATCGAGAATGAATCCTAGATATTTGGGATGTTTTTCGTAGGTGAAAGGTATCATCAAAATACTGCTTTGGTTTATAGTTATATAGGTGTTTATTCCTTATAAAATAGATTATCGAATACTCGGGCCGGGCCCAGTCAAGTCCCAAAGCTTAAATCTGGGCCCCTCCTGTATAAATTAGGAGGACGGGCCCGAGAACAAAAATTAATCATAAAATTATTAAATACTCGGGCCGGGCCCAGTCAAGCCCCAAAGCTTAAATATGGGCCCTCCTATCTAAAATAGGAGCAAAAGCCCGAGAACAAAAATTAATCATAAAATTATTAAATACTCGGGCTGGACCCAGTTAAGCCCCAAAACTTAATTATGGGCCCTCCTATCTAAAATAGGAGCAAAAGCCCGAGAACAAAAATTAATCATAAAATTATTAAATACTCGGGCTGGACCCAGTTAAGCCCCAAAACTTAATTATGGGCCCTCCTATCTAAAACAGGAGCAAAAGCCCGAGAACAAAAATTAATCATAAAATTATTAAATACTCGGGCTGGACCCAGTTAAGCCCCAAAACTTAATTATGGGCCCTCCTATCTAAAATAGGAGCAAAAGCCCGAGAACAAAAATTAATCATAAAATTATTAAATACTCGGGCCGGGCCCAGTCAAGCCCCAAAGCTTAAATATGGGCCCTCCTATCTAAAATAGGAGCAAAAGCCCGAGAACAAAAATTAATCATAAAATTATTAAATACTCGGGCTGGACCCAGTTAAGCCCCAAAATTTAATTATGGGCCCTCCTATCTAAAATAGGAGCAAAAGCCCGAGAACAAAAATTAATCATAAAATTATTAAATACTCGGGTCGGACCCAGTCAAGCCCGAATAACAAGGCTTGAAGTTGGGCCCTTCTAATCCAATATAGGAGCACAACTCAGAGTTTAAAATTTCATTATAATTATAATCGAAAACTCGGGTCGGGTCGGGCCGGTACAATCTCGGAAAGTAAATAACTATAATGTTATGACTTACTGATATCATATGATGGTCTTCGACCGCATATTATCTTTAACGTAAATAGGAGCAAAAATATTTGTGTGTCTCCAGGGGATACCGTCTCATGTCGGTGTGTCTGGAAACGAGATTGCTGACGAGCTGAATAAAGAAGATTGCGACAATCCTGACCCCAGTTCTTCGGTTCTGTGTCCTTCGGAAATTCATTCCCTCCACGAAATTAGAATAAATTCATCTTGGCATACTCCCCCTGTACACCACTGGTACGCTGCAACGAGCCCATGCTTCTATCTACAGTGCAAGAGTTCAAGATCTCTCCAAACACCCATGGCGCGACTTAGAAGCGGACACCTCCGTAATATGAAATTCGTGGAGAGGGAAAAAACCTTTTCTGCTCCTCCTTGTTCCCTTGCTGCTTCTCCTGCTCACCTCTTAGAATGTATGGACGTCTCTTTGAGACAGCTGTCGAGTGAGCAGAAACTACTCTGTGATTCTCTTTTGCCGCAGGGTCTTTTGGACTTGGTGTATGCTTTCCTTAACCAAGGGGATTGGAAACAATAACAGGAGCAAAAATTGCGCATATGTAAAATATGTGAACCGTATAAAATAAGGGCGCTTATCGGGCATTTACAGAATTATAAAGAATACAGAAGTAATTTAGAGGCCGGCGAAATAATTTGTTGCTTGCAAAATAAAAGGATGCAAGCAGTTTCCAAACTACCAAAGTTTAAAATTTGAAAGGTATTCGTTTACTTTTAAATGTTTAACTAATTTTATGTTGTTTAAAGATATACATATATTTTATGTTGTTTAAAGATATTTTATATTTTTATAAATAACTTGAACTTTTACTATTTTTACATGCAAGGAGTTTTAATATTTTTTTTTTTTGCATCTGCTTATATATTTTTTATCTGCTTATATATTTTGTATCTGCTTGATATTTTTATTAAGTTTTAAAAATGAGATATAGAGGTATAAAAAATGTATAGAAATATTGAATTGTGTAGGAAATTTAAGATAGGTGTGTATGTACAACCAAGTTATTTGTTTCATTTTAAAGAAAAGAAAATATTTTTAATATTAAGAATACTAATCAAATATTCATTTAAACTATAGAGATAAGTGGATTTAATTAAGTATAAATACATTCTGATTCATATTGGTTTCCATTTTTTTCCAAATTTTTTGCTACAAGTCATGAGCAAGTTATGAACAACAAAGATAAAAAGAAAATTAAAACAAAATATATATATAAAATGACCTGTTATCAATGTATATTGATTTCTTTTAAAACTTTGAAGAAGCATTATAAAGATATTATTATATATTATAAAACTGTTTAGTAAATTAAAATATTGGTGTATGTGTATGAAACTTTTGGCTACTAGCTATATATACTATTGGTATTATAATACCACACTTTACTTTTTAAAGATATTAATGAATTCTGAATACTGAAGTGACTACCTAAAAATAGCATCCTTTATGTAAATATATATTAAATTCGTTATTTTATTATTTATAAGAATCTTTATGCCTTTTAAAAAATTCAAATATTTTAAATAGAACTTCATAATTTTTTATTATATTTCATTAAGAAATTTTCTTCTATATATATTAAAATTCTTATATTTATTCTGTTTCTATTTCAGTATATTTAAATTATTATTAGTAAAAATAAAATTAAAGTAATTATATATGATATTATTGTTAAAATCTTAATGTAAGTTTTCAGTCTTACTTGATCTCATTCTTATAAAAACATTTAAAAATTAATTACATTTAAAAATTTTTGAATGAGATATTTTAATTGAGGACGATACTGATTCCGTATTTTCTAAACATTGCTTTAAAATTTATAACAATTTTCAAGGTAAAAATAAAGTGTAAAACAAATGAAAAGCCTTCAAAGACAAATGGTTTCTTGATAACCTTAAACAACAAAAGGTGTCTTGATTAACAACTGAAAATCATCAACTCGAGAAAAAAGCAGAAAATGAACTCGGCATATCTGAAATAGAAAATGAAAACTTTAAATTACGTCAGACTGTAACAAATAAGCTAGATAGATAATATAGTTTAACATAAAGCTGAAATCACTCTATATTAAAATAAATTAGCTGACGCATACAAAAGCTAGAATATAAAAATTTGCTATTAGATAGCTAACATACAAAAAAAAATTTTTTTCTTCCAATGGTCGGGCACTACACTCTACGTCGACTTACGTCCATTTTGCCGTCATAGGACGTTGCTCCAGGCGCACCAGAGGGGGGCGGAATATACTGCGCCCACAACACACAACATCCATGTCTTACGTGGGACTCGAACCCACAACGTTGCGACCGATCGATCGCTGGAAACGCTCGCCTAGACCGTTCGACCACCACGCCGACTTAAATGAGCCAACAGCACACGGTGTTTGTTCCCAGGGGGTCCCCCACCCAAGTACTATCCGCGCCTGATGCTGCTTAACTTCGGTGATCTAACGGGAAACGGTGTTTTCAGCACGGTAGAGCCGTTGGCAACATACAAAAATATAAAATTTGACATATTTTTATAGGAAAATTAAAAGCACACTCTAAAATATGCCGTTTTACTTTCCATGCAATACATGGCAATGTATAGAGAAAATATTTGAATCGTGCAGAAAATTGCAACTCGAGTTTTTGACGAATTTACACGTTTTGACTGCTCTTGAATCTAAAAAATACATCTTCAGGGTATGACGTCTGTGTATGAATGTGCGTCTGTGTGTCCATTTGTATGTCCAATGTATGTATCCACTCTACCTAAAACACTAATGGTCTAAATTTCCCATAATTTGGTAGATTAGTCACTTGTGGCTGATCCTTATGCTGATTAGAATTTAGTGCGATTCGAGAAAAATGAGCCTGTCTTTTTCTGCCTGCAAAAATTGTGTAATTATCGACTTTAGATAAAAAACTAATTGACCAAATTTTACAAAATTCAGTCACTGGTACCGAGTAGATTTCGTTATGATTAGAAATAAAAAATCTAGCTGATTCGTGTAATGGAACACAAAAATGGTCTAAATCTAAAATAAAAGACTACAAATTCTCATATATATCAATTAAATGCCTGCTTTATAAGGAATTTTTAAAGAAGATAAGAATTAGGTTAACTCCATAATTCTAGGGCTAACTTTTCTCGAGATATATTAGTTTTTCAGGCTATAACCGGCAAACAAAATTTTTTCAGTAATATGTAAATTTTGTCTGGTGGTTAAAGCCTGTATTTAAGCACATGTTCGCTAGTTATTTTCAATTTGCCACTGATGAAGGACATGGTAATGCCCAAAAGTGCTATGGCTGAGTAATTTTTGTACGTCGTAAAAGGATATTTTAAAAAAACACTTTTAATTATGGCCAAATTTTTTCGTGTCTTTATTTTTAAAGTATATTAAATAATTCTGAAATTAAATTATATTTTGCTCTTCACTTACCCAAGTTAATCATCGGCTGTATTGGTGCCGCAGATCCAGAGACCAGTCCAAACTCTACGAAACCAGCCACCGACTCTCTTCCTGCGGCTCTTTCTCTTCTTGAAGACAGCATCTAGAATAAAGAGCAGATTATTTTAACACTACTTACTTTTCCTACAACAGATATATGCTTTCACCTGAAGGAAATGTTTTTTGGCTTGATTCATGTTTGCTTCTAGTGTAATCCTTGTACCTTTTGCTCCTGGGAGAGTGTTCCCTTGTGATAAGCTTTGTTTTACTTTCCTGTCCGAGTGGGTCCGTTGTTATGTATCGTTTTTATCCTAATAAAGTGGTTAGGTGGAACGAGTTCCGACAGACCAGTATGATGGTCGGCGTCTGGTTCTCCTCGCTTCGTGCTCGGTTTCTTGTCACGGGCTGTGTTGTTGATGTGATTAGTGGGGATCCCGTCTTGGAGTGCCAAGCTTTGACTACTGGCTGCCGGGGCCGAATCGTACCCTGAGCGGGATCGCTGCCGTGGGGACATTTTATCTGCCGTCTACTTTCGGGTGGGTCGTTTATTTTTATGGATTTCCCTACAATACATGGTAATGTATAGAGTAATCGTGTCGAAAATCGCAACATGAGTTTTCGACTGATCAACATGTCTTGGGACCTTTGGAAACTGAAGCATCTATATTTAGCGGTGACGTCTGTGCGTGTGTGTGTCTGTGTAATGTAGTATACACTGTAACTGAAAAACGAATTGACTAAATTTCACAAAATGGGTAGACAAGTCACTTATGGAATATTCTGAGCAAAATAGGTGAAATATTTTCTGTTGCAAAGTTGTTTAACGCTCTCTATTTAGTAGGAAAAGACTAATAGAGAACGAAAATTTGGTTTCATATTCTCAAAGTGTGTACATAATATACATATGAAGTGAAAACAATGAGCTGTAAGAAATCCGATAATTTTCTCGTTTACTTTTCAAATACTTTGGTGAGAAATACGTATGGAAAAATAATAGTTCGTGTAATAGGTTAATTTTAATTTATTTAAAAGTATCAATTTTCAGTAAACAGTACATGTTGCACGAAAATAGCGGGCAATTGATGCAGTACAATAATTATCGCTGCACGAAACATAAGACGAAACCATACGTCTTATGTGAAACCATATGCCTTTCCATACTACAATTGACGTATACGTATAATGACATACTACATTATAACTACTCTACAATTGACCATTTTATCGCTCTTTGCTTTATTTCTTTAAATAGGAATTCTAATTTTTTCACTTCACCACTAGAATCGCTGAAAACCTTTTCAATCAATAGGGATAGTCACTTTCCTATTAGCAGACCTTATTTATGTAAGTCTAGAACTCTGCAATAGAAAGTTAAAGGGATTTAAGAGCATAAGGACTTCGATGCCTAAGGACTTCATATTCTCACAAGTTTCAGTTATATTCATCTACAGTTAAAAGGGGTTGTTAAAATTCATATCTTATTCTTAAATGGAGATTAGTTACAAAAAATTAAATAATCAAAATATTATTTAATTTAAAAATTAGAATAAGATAAAGAAATGCTTACAAAATAATTTCATATTATGATTTTATTTTAATAGGAAGAGAAATTCTAAGAGAAAAATTCGAACTTTATGTTTATAAGGTCATGTCGGGTGTCATCATTTGTATAAAGTACAAAGCTGAAGTTCCGCATACAAAATACATATTTTTCCCAATTTTGTACTTTTCAAATCGGGTATAATAATTTACATTTTCTGAGGACAGCGGGTAAACTAGTTTATATTTCGAGTTGAGTTCGAAATCCAGGGATTGTCGGAATCATAATCGGTTCCATATCACAGAATAATCAACAGACAGAAGATTTTGTTTGCTAAAACTTTATTTAAAAAAATGAGAATGCGTTGCTTAGCAACGGAAGTAGATTCTTTTTATTGGGTCAAAAATCTTTCAACTTAGCCATGATTTTTGTATTATTATTTGATTCCTTAACACATCTGGATAATAAAGAAAATGTTATATTGCTATAAATTTACCAAATTAATTATTGATATGAATTTATAAATTTTGTAGTATTTTCATTTATGTTTTATCAATTGTCAAAACGTAATAGAGGATTGGCGGGATTAGTGAATTAAGTCATATATCCTTTATGGCTAAAGACGGTCCTAATTTCAAATACTTCCGATTGTGCTTAATCTATGGTTGTTATAGGATAAAATTCGTTAATATAATTTTCTACCTGTGTCAACAATCATTTTTCTATAAGATCAACCAATTTGATATTTTTCAGGAAATGTTAAGCAACGGGAACAGAATAATTTAGTTTTTAAGTAGATTTGCAAATAAACCTATCTTATTAAATATAGAACAAAGATTGATGCATTGCATCTCCTTTGTCTTTCATGCGGACTACGATGAGATTTTAATGTCAATATTTAGAATATTTTTAAACTTTGGACAATTCAATGACGAGCAACAGCGGTTGCACCTGCTATTTACACATACAGGAGAGTCATTTCTCCATATTTTCCCAAACCGTCCGACTCATATATATTGTCCGACCTACACGAAACTGTAAGTTATCTTTGGTCGGCCGGGAAAGTGTGCTCCATAATTTAGACCAGAACTCAATGGATATGGTACCTACAGGAATGTTGGGAGAGTTTTTTAATCTCTAACGAATGTGACGTAATCCATCTATAAACCCATCTATGAACCATCTATAAAATATTTCGAGAGAGGATTCTTACCCTCTGCTGCTTTAGAGGTATTTGGAGATCCCGGATGACCGACGATCTCCTTTTCCATAACAACTTCTTTGACATTTTTGACAACTTCATTGACGTTTCTGATGTCATTCAGTTCCGATGTCAAGGAATCTGTGACATCTCGGGGTAAATCTGCAAAAGTAAACAGAATCACTATCAACGTGTGCAAGAAAAGCGTTAATACTATATTTATCGAAATGAAATCCAGAATCGCTGTCGAAATACAGAAAGGGAACAAGTTTATGTTATTGCTGTTATTTTGTTTTCTCGGCGTTCCTTCTCATCACAAGTGATAGGTGATCAGAGTGCCAAGCTAGGGATAACAGGGAGGTGAAGAATTTTACTCTCTGTCATTTTTTAATTCGCCTAACTTGCCGCCAGTAAACGCGATACCGTTGGTCCAAAGATTTTGAAGGGGTAACTAAGCGAGTTCTTTCCTTCTGGTATGGGGCGTCCTGTTATCGGAAAGAAGTATATTTTCACTATCTTTTGAAATACAGAACAAAGATTGTTACATTGCATCTTCTTTGCCTTTCATGCGGACCAAGGAAGAGATTTTAATGACAATATTTAGAATACTTTTAAACATTCCACAATTCAATGACGAGCAACAGCGGTTGCATCTGCTAGTTACACATACAGGAGAGTCATTTCTCCCTATTTTCCCAAACCGTCTGACTCATAGATATATTGTCCGACCTACCCGAAAGTGTAAGTTATCTTTGTTCGGCCGGGAAAGTGTGATCCATAATTTAGACCAGAACTCAATGGATATGGTACCTACAGGAATGTTGGGAGAGTTTTTTAATCTCTAACGAATGTGACGTAATGAGAACCATCTATAAAATATTTCGAGGGAAGATTCTTACCCTCTGCTGCTTTAGAGGTATCTGGAGATCCTGGATGACCGCCGATCTCCTTTTCCATCACAACTTCAAGGTTATTGACGTTTCTGATGTCAGTCAGTTCCGATGTTAAGGAACCTATGACATCTCCGGGTAAATCTGCAAAAGTAAACGGAATCACTATCAACGTGTGTAAGAAAAGCGTTAATACTGTTTTTCGAAATGAAATCCAGAATCGCTGTCGAAATATAGAAAGGGAACAAGTTTATGTTATTGCTGTTATTTTGTTTTCTCGGCGTTCCTTCTCATCACAAGTGATAGGTGATCAGAGTGCCAAGCTAGGGATAACAGGGAGGTGAAGAATTTTACTCTCTGTCATTTTTTCATCGCCTAACCTGCCGCCAGTAAACGCGATACCGTTGGTCCAAAGATTTTGAAGGGGTAACTAAGCGAGTTCTTTCCTTCTGGTATGGGGCGTCCTGTTATCGGAAAGAAGTATATTTTCACTATCTTTTGAAATACAGAACAAAGATTGTTACATTGCATTTTCTTTGCCTTTCATGCGGACCAAGGAAGAGATTTTAATGACAATATTTAGAATATTTTTAAACATTCCACAATTCAATGACGAGCAACAGCGGTTGCATCTGCTAGTTACACATACAGGAGAGTCATTTCTCCCTATTTTCCCAAACCGTCCGACTCATAGATATATTGTCCGACCTACCCGAAAGTGTAAGTTATCTTTGGTCGGCCGGGAAAGTGTGATTCATAATTTAGACCAGAACTCAACGGATATGGTACCTACAGGAATGTTGGGAGAGTTTTATAATCTCTAACGAATGTGACGTAATGAGGACCATCTATAAAATATTTCGAGGGAAGATTCTTACCCTCTGCTGCTTTAGAGGTATCTGGAGATCCCGGATGACCGACGATCTCCTTTTCCATCACAACTTCAGGGTTATTGACGTTTCTGATGTCAGTCAGTTCCGATGTTAAGGAACCTATGACATCTCCGGGTAAATCTGCAAAAGTAAACGGAATCACTATCAACGTGTGCAAGAAAAGCGTTAATACTGTTTTTCGAAATGAAATCCAGAATCGCTGTCGAAATATAGAAAGGGAACAAGTTTATGTTATTGCTGTTATTTTGTTTTCTCGGCGTTCCTTCTCATCACAAGTGATAGGTGATCAGAGTGCCAAGCTAGGGATAACAGGGAGGTGAAGAATTTTACTCTCTGTCATTTTTTCATCGCCTAACCTGCCGCCAGTAAACGCGATACCGTTGGTCCAAAGATTTTGAAGGGGTAACTAAGCGAGTTCTTTCCTTCTGGTATGGGGCGTCCTGTTATCGGAAAGAAGTATATTTTCACTATCTTTTGAAATACAGAACAAAGATTGTTACATTGCATTTTCTTTGCCTTTCATGCGGACCAAGGAAGAGATTTTAATGACAATATTTAGAATACTTTTAAACATTCCACAATTCAATGACGAGCAACAGCGGTTGCATCTGCTAGTTACACATACAGGAGAGTCATTTCTCCCTATTTTCCCAAACCGTCCGACTCATAGATATATTGTCCGACCTACCCGAAAGTGTAAGTTATCTTTGGTCGGCCGGGAAAGTGTGATTCATAATTTAGACCAGAACTCAACGGATATGGTACCTACAGGAATGTTGGGAGAGTTTTTTAATCTCTAACGAATGTGACGTAATGAGAACCATCTATAAAATATTTCGAGTGAAGATTCTTACCCTCTGCTGCTTTAGAGGTATCTGGAGATCCCGGATGACCGACGATCTCCTTTTCCATCACAACTTCAAGGTTATTGACGTTTCTGATGTCAGTCAGTTCCGATGTTAAGGAACCTATGACATCTCGGGGTAAATCTGCAAAAGTAAACGGAATCACTATCAACGTGTGCAAGAAAAGCGTTAATACTGTTTTTCGAAATGAAATCCAGAATCGCTGTCGAAATATAGAAAGGGAACAAGTTTATGTTATTGCTGTTATTTGGTTTTCTCGGCGTTCCTTCTGATCACAAGTGATAGGTGATCAGAGTGCCAAGCTAGGGATAACAGGGAGGTGAAGAATTTTACTCTCTGTCATTTTTTCATCGCCTAACCTGCCGCCAGTAAACGCGATACCGTTGGTCCAAAGATTTTGAAGGGGTAACTAAGCGAGTTCTTTCCTTCTGGTATGGGGCGTCCTGTTATCGGAAAGAAGTATATTTTCAATATCTTTTGAAATATAGAACAAAGATTGTTACATTGCATCTTCTTTGCCTTTCATGCGGGCCAAGGAAGAGATTTTAATGACAATATTTAGAATACTTTAAAACATTCCACAATTCAATGACGAGCAACAGCGGTTGCATCTGCTAGTTACACATACAGGAGAGTCATTTCTCCCTATTTTCCCAAACCGTCCGACTCATAGATATATTGTCCGACCTACCCGAAAGTGTAAGTTATCTTTGGTCGGCCGGGAAAGTGGGATCCATAATTTAGACCAGAACTCAATGGATATGGTACCTACAGGAATGTTGGGAGAGTTTTTTAATCTCTAACGAATGTGACGTAATGAGAACCATTTATAAAATATTTCGAGGGAAGATTCTTACCCTCTGCTGCTTTAGAGGTATCTGGAGATCCCGGATGACCGACGATCTCCTTTTCCATCACAACTTCAAGGTTATTGACGTTTCTGATGTCAGTCAGTTCCGATGTTAAGGAATCTATGACATCTCGGGGTAAATCTGCAAAAGTAAACGGAATCACTATCAACGTGTGCAAGAAAAGCGTTAATACTGTTTTTCGAAATGAAATCCATAATCGCTGTCGAAATATAGAAAGGGAACAAGTTTATGTTATTGCTGTTATTTTGTTTTCTCGGCGTTCCTTCTCATCACAAGTGATAGGTGATCAGAGTGCCAAGCTAGGGATAACAGGGAGGT
The DNA here is from genome assembly GCA_951213105.1 of Amaurobius ferox. Lineage (NCBI taxonomy): Eukaryota > Metazoa > Arthropoda > Arachnida > Araneae > Amaurobiidae > Amaurobius > Amaurobius ferox. Next base: position 89,388,739 of record OX578136.1, read on the forward strand.
GAAGAATTTTACTCTCTGTCATTTTTTCATCGCCTAACCTGCCGCCAGTAAACGCGATACCGTTGGTCCAAAGATTTTGAAGATGTAACTAAGCGAGTTCTTTCCTTCTGGTATGGGGCGTCCTGTTATCGGAAAGAAGTATATTTTCACTATCTTTTGAAATATAGAACAAAGATTGTTACATTGCATCTTCTTTGCCTTTCATGCGGACCAAGGAAGAAATTTTAATGACAATATTTAGAATAAATTTAAACATTCCACAATTCAATGACGAGCAACAGCGGTTGCATCTGCTAGTTACACATACAGGAGAGTCATTTCTCCCTATTTTCCCAAACCGTCCGACTCATAGATATATTGTCCGACCTACCCGAAAGTGTAAGTTATCTTTGGTCGGCCGGGAAAGTGTGATTCATAATTTAGACCAGAACTCAACGGATATGGTACCTACAGGAATGTTGGGAGAGTTTTTTAATCTCTAACGAATGTGACGTAATGAGAACCATCTATAAAATATTTCGAGGGAAGATTCTTACCCTCTGCTGCTTTAGAGGTATCTGGAGATCCCGGATGACCGACGATCTCCTTTTCCATCACAACTTCAAGGTTATTGACGTTTCTGATGTCAGTCAGTTCCGATGTTAAGGAATCTATGACATCTCGGGGTAAATCTGCAAAAGTAAACGGAATCACTATCAACGTGTGCAAGAAAAGCGTTAATACTGTTTTTCGAAATGAAATCCAGAATCGCTGTCGAAATATAGAAAGGGAACAAGTTTATGTTATTGCTGTTATTTTGTTTTCTCGGCGTTCCTTCTCATCACAAGTGATAGGTGATCAGAGTGCCAAGCTAGGGATAACAGGGAGGTGAAGAATTTTACTCTCTGTCATTTTTTCATCGCCTAACCTGCCGCCAGTAAACGCGATACCGTTCGTACAAAGATTTTGAAGGGGTAACTAAGGGAGTTCTTTTCTTCTGGTATGGGGCGTCCTGTTATCGGAAAGAAGTATATTTTCACTATCGTTTGAAATATAGAACAAAGATTGCTACATTGCATCTTCTTTGCCTTTCATGCGGACCAAGGAAGAGATTTTAATGACAATATTTAGAATGCATTTAAACATTCCACAATTCAATGACGAGCAACAGCGGTTGCATCTGCTAGTTACACATACAGGAGAGTCATTTCTCCCTATTTTCCCAAACCGTCCGACTCATAGATATATTGTCCGACCTACCCGAAAGTGTAAGTTATCTTTGGTCGGCCGGGAAAGTGTGATCCATAATTTAGACCAGAACTCAATGGATATGGTACCTACAGGAATGTTGGGAGAGTTTTTTAATCTCTAACGAATGTGACGTAATGAGAACCATCTATAAAATATTTCGAGGGAAGATTCTTACCCTCTGCTGCTTTAGAGGTATCTGGAGATCCCGGATCACCGACGATCTCCTTTTCCATCACAACTTCAAGGTTATTGACGTTTCTGATGTCAGTCAGTTCCGATGTTAAGGAATCTATGACATCTCGGGGTAAATCTGCAAAAGTAAACGGAATCACTATCAACGTGTGCAAGAAAAGCGTTAATACTGTTTTTCGAAATGAAATCCAGAATCGCTGTCGAAATATAGAAATGGAACAAGTTTATGTTATTGCTGTTATTTTGTTTTCTCGGCATTCCTTCTCATCACAAGTGATAGGAGATCAGAGTGCCAAGTTAGGGATAACAGGGAGTTGTGGAATTTTACTCTCTGTCATTTTTTCATCGCCTTACGTGCCGCCAGTATACGCGATACCGTTTGTTCAAAGATTTTGAAGGGGTAACTACGCGAGTTCTTTCCTTCTGGTATGTGGCGTCCTGTTATAGGAACGAAGTATATTTCACTGTTTTTGGAACTGTTCAGAAAGTTTAAGGACAGCCATTATTCTACCTGGGGGAATCCAGAAGTTACAGATTCCATTTTAAAGATAAGTACTTACAATTTCGTCCCAGTGGCTCAACTGTAAAGCGTCAGCTGACTAAACCCAAGATACAGGGTTTGATTCCCGGTTTTGGCAGCAAGCTTCTTTACAGTAGCGCCAGAAAAAATCAAATTTATAGATTAACAGAAAGATGTCTGAGGTCTGAAAGTGACCTTTGTACGGACGTAATGGACTCTGGAAGATGGAGCGACGATTTCAATTTGAGAGGATAACGACCACGTAGGATGCTAACATGGGTAAATATAGTAGTAGCAGGAGGCTAACCTGCTGTGAAAATAGCAGGAGGTGTTCAGTCAGATTGTCAGTTTCACTCCAATATGACAGAGGGTGGAAAATGAAGCGTCCACTTCGACGATAAGAGCTTCCGATTTCGTCCTAGTAGCCCAAAGATAGAACGTCGACTGGCCAGTTTGGAAATGCAGGGTTCGATTTCCCGTTGGGGCAGCAAAGTTCTTTAAAAACTTTTTCAGTTATTATTTAGTAAAATTCCATTAAGAAACTAGTCAACACTTTTAAATTTTCCGATTAGGAAACAAAAATTTTTATTTATTGTACAAGTTGAAGGTGCTGGTGAAAAACCTAAAATTTCAAAGATAATTTGATGTCATAAACGATGAACATAGGAACACAATTTGAGAAATCAACTTTATAATCTTTAGACGTTAAAGCAAATAGTACTAACTCCCTTTAAATTCCTAATTTTTAGAAATTAACCATTGAACTAATAATTTTATATTTCAATGATTAATTTCTATAAATTAATCAAAATAGTGACAAAAAAACCTTGTCTCCCAGTGCTCACATCATTAGGTAACAAAGAATAATATGAATCGTACGGAAAGGAAAAGAATGGAGAAAGAAAAACATTTTAGGACAATCGGTGATGGGGGACATGGTCTGCGCCAAAAAGTAACAGTTTTGGGAATTTTTTTAGTATTGGAATTTTTTTTTTATGTTAAGTAATTTCATAACATATATAACATCGAAATTGTTTATTTTGTGCACTTAAGATTTTTATTTCTCTTATATTATAATTTCAAGATTTTTATTTCTCTTATATTATCCCACTTACCAGGGTTGCCGGTAATTTCTGTTCCACCAGATTCAATCCGATTGTTTTGAACGGGAGCCGTTTCATGATCGATGCTCTCATTCACGTGACCGCAGAATTGGCCATCCCCCATAAACACCGAAAAATCGGCAAAAGATTCCATATAAAAGGCTTTTTCGTTTGCTCGAGCAAAACCTGTTAAAGGGAACATGTTATGTTTTATTAACACCTATTTACAATTGTATTAATTAAGATAAATTAATAGGCGCATGTGACGCGAGATGTAAAAAGGAAGAAGCAGGTGTTTTCCAGACAATGCGTGTTAGTGAACTGTAGTCGTTCGCGTTCGTCGAAAATGGAAATGGTGTTTGAAGAACAACATTGCACCTGCTGCAGCAGGTGCAATGTCTCTGTAGGCGTTGTCCCTAAACGCTAACAGAATTTGATATTCGCACGTTGTTCTTCAAACGTCATTTCCATTTTCTACGAACGCGAACGATTAGAGTTCACTGACACGCATTGTCTGGAATAATCCTGCAGCAGATGTAATGTTTTTTCCATTTCACATCTCGCGTCACATGTGACTCTACGCCACGGTAAAATAGTATCCCTCTCCTCCAATCAGGGTTGGAGATATCAGTACAGTCTCCGAACTTTTTGATCCTACCTTGTATAAGTATTTACAAACTGCTTGAAAAGAACTTACCTTTTGCAATCTCAACATCGCCCGAGTACATTTGCCTTTCGTTTGAAAGAAAAGGGTGCTTCAACAATTCTGTAGCACAAGGCCTGTCTTCTGCCTTGTCCCTCAAGACGGTCTGCAGGAAGTTCAGCGTTTTAACGACCTCTTCATCAGAAATGGCCGAGGCAGGAAAGGCCTCTGTCAGTAAAGCACGGAACCGAGGCACCTGAAACGAATTATGTTCATGCTCGTATGCATTCAAAATAGTTAAAATAGGACAAACATACGAAAAAAAAATATCTAGGTAATAAATGAACAACGAAATATTAAAAAAGGATATTGAAATATTTCGAAAGATGTTTTATTGTCATTCAAATAATTTTATATTGATAAGGAAAGCCTATACCTCTTCTTGCCAGTGTCAAACTTGGCGAACTTGGGGACAAATCTTGCAAAATAACGACAATTTGGTGACTGTTTGGTAATGTCGCCAAGTTTAATATTCGTGCGAAATATGTATGTTTTGTTATGACTTGAACCTGAGAGGGGGGGATCTCATTAAGTAATCGCGTTGCGTTAATGCGTCGTATAATATTGATAGGGAAACTGTGACGTAATTGGTGTCTGGGAATATTGGAAGAGCAAACGCTGCATGAGAGTGGGGAAGTTAATTTTTAAAGTAGATTTATCCACGCCATAGTCAAAACCCGACTAAACAGGGGATTTCCGAAGGTAAAATCGTGACAACATCTATGACCATTTTCCACGCTTTTTATGCGCTCTTGAGCCTGAAATATCTGATACATGTAATTGCAGACTTGCTGTGTGCCCAAAATACTATGCACCCCGTTATATGACGGATTTAACATCTATAGCTGTATAAAGTAAAAAATACCTAACAGTAAGTTATAGGCGATATTGTTATTGCGAATAAATCAATTAGAAGTATAAATTGTAAGAGGGTGAAATATTACTGACCTTCAGTCCATAAAGGAGGAAGGGGTAGATATCTTGTCTCCAGCTCCTCATCTGCCTGAGCTTCCTCAGAATTACGTGGCCCGATAACGCATTGAAGGCGAGCATCCCAAAGCACCAAATATCGAGTTTAGGACCGTCCACTGGCACATGACATCCGAGACTTTCACATGCCTCAGGAGGGCGGAAAATCCATGGTACTCCATATCTGAAAAATAAAAGAGGTAAAAAATTGTGAGATTAAAGGACTTTAAGACGACAATCCTCCAAAATGAAACAGCTATCGTATAATGAATGAAGTATGTCATTAAAAACACGAGTGCTGATCGCATAACCTATGCTAATAATTGGTAATTTTTGAAAATATCTAACCTTCTGGTTGGTGCTGTTGTATCGTTGAGGAATGTAAAGTCACATAGAACTGCTCGGTCACTGAAGTCTATCATCACGTTGTCAGACTTTATATCAAGGTGACAGAGTTGCCGCTGATGTAGGTAGTCGACTGCTTCCAGAATGTCCTTCAGCCACGATTTCACCCTATCGAAGCCACGTGGATCGTTACGAATCTCTCCCAAAATATGATACAGATCTTCGGATAACTGTGGCATCACAAAGATATCTGCTTGCTTCATGCTTATCACCTGCAAGAGCGGCATCACATTGGGGTGATTCAGGTTGCGCCAATCACACTTTTCTTTTTCCCAGGTTTGGTCTGATCGGGTGATTTTTATGGCTACTTTGTCCGGGTAGTTAGGGCTCGTTCCTGAAAACACATCGCCGAAACTGCCCTTTCCGAGGGCTTTCAAGATCTTAAAATTCCAGTTCCTCTCCAGAACTATTCTGACATGCTCTTGGAGGCTCTGGCGGTATTCCTCAGGACTCATCACTTTCTCATCGAGAAATGGATTTGGATTATCCATGACTGAGTCGTATTAGGGTTAGATTCGTCAAAATAAGAATGAATAATTCTCAGTTTAGTAGAAAATATTTTCAGGTTAATACCCAAATTATTTCTACTGATAAGATGGAGAAAATTCACAGGATTTTTAGTCACTGACCAACTAGGTCTTCAAGATGTCGAAACAAATGTCACTCAAATGGTGAAAAATTAAATTTCAAGATGGTAAAAGTGGATGAAAATGAAGGAAAGGTTGTCAAAATAATAAAGTAAATAAAAATCAACAAAATAGGTGAAGAAATAAACAGTTTTAAATCGCTTTCAGAATCGCAGAGTAAAAACACAAATGATAGCATTCAACTCAAGATTTGAAAAGGCCAATTGTACCGAAATTGTTACTTAAGTGTCATTGTTTTACATTGTTGTTGCCATAAAGTGTTATTGAGTTCATTGTTTGAAGTATTGTATTTGTTTGAATAGCTTTTCTAATCTAAATATGTACATTGTTGAAATAATGTTTCTATTTTGTCTCATTGTTGATTCTGATGCGACAGATCTAGTGTGGCCAGCATATGATTTTTCTACCTCCTGAGATAAATTTGCTCTTTTAACTGTTTTAATAGGGTCTATCTATAATAAATTTCAGTTATACTTCATGAACTAGGATGAAATAGCTGGTTTATAAATATCAGCAAATAATGTAAGGCAAATTAAACCAAAATAATTAACCTTTTAAATAATTTAAAATTTATTTTGAATTATGTAGTCAGTAGGGAATGCCTTGTACTGATCACATCTAATTAAAAAAATTATTTAAGTGTAATATATCAGCATTAAGCCCAAATGGTATGGACGTCATTATTTGGAAAGTACAAAAGTTTCGGATGCACCCATTTGTTGAATGTTCATTTAAATATTTAAAATAACAAAATTTACAGTTTTGGCCACTATTTTGAATGTTATTAAATGCAAGGTGAACATAATAGAAGACACTTGTAGAAGATGGAGAATTAATATAATTCTAAACGAAGTCCTGATTTCGGGGCCATTTTCAAAGTAAATAAATAAACCAAGCCAAGTTATTTTTTTTAATCATACTAAAATCTAAATAGCACCACGGTTACTTATCTACCAAATTTTCTGAGATTTCGTGGAGCAGTTTAGCTAGAGTGAATACATACATTTCACAGACACGTACGCAAGCATACGCTACGTTAAAAATAGTTTTTCGTGGACCTACAATGTTCGAAACGTGTAGATCTGCTGAAAACTCGAGTTCCGATTTTCGACACGATTTCGATACTTTCCCTGTACATTGCCATGTATTGTAGGGAAATTAAAAAGACTGGATAAACATCAAGATTTACAGGAGCATTTAACACCTATCTTAAACATCCCATCTTTTCAAATACAAATAAAAAAAATTGCCGATAAATTTAATTTTCTGAATCAAAACTAATTACTATCAATATTGATAATTGTCAAGTTAGATTTCTGCGAAGTGTAAGTTCTTTCATTACTTTGAAATAGTATTACATGTAGTCGTCCGGGAAAAAATAATTTTACGTTAAAAACATTTTACCGTGGATCTTACACATCATTTTTGCATTGTGAAAAAACTAAATACTTTGCTTGATGTCGGGAAAGTCATGTGCTGATGATCATATCTGATTTTCCTTTAATTAAGCTTAAAGTTTAAAAGTTAATGGAAGCTTAAAGTTTAGCCGACGCGGTGGTCGAACGGTCAAAGCAAATGTTTCCTCCCAATCGTTCGGCTGTCGTGTTGTGGGTTCGAGTCCCACCTGCGGGCGTGAATGTTGTGTCGTTGAGCGCTGTGTGTTCCGACCCCAACTGTTGCGCTGGGACAACGTTATGTGACGGCTAACAAGTTCTCGGTTCTGGCCGGTGTATATGAGATATTGACTTTCCACGTTATGTGTTCTCAGAGTTCTGTTCTATTTGTATAATGTTTGTCTTGTTCTCTGCCATTGGAAATTTTAAAAAAAGTTTAAAAAGTTTAATTTTTTTTAACTGTTGCATTAAACAGTTTAATGCAACAGTTTGCAATAAACTGTTTATACACGGATATAATTTTTTTTCTTTGTGACTGCGTGTAGCATCCATCATTGCGAAGTTCTTTTCACTATTTGAAAATGTTGGTTATCTACTAGAAAAATGTTATACTATTTATTAATATGGACTCAATTATATTTTAGATTTTTAGCAAAGATTTTTTTATTTACTTTCCTTATATACATAATGTATAAGGAAAATATTGTGACGGGGTCGAAAATTCGAATTCGAGTTTTCGACGAGAGAGCACGTTTCAAGCATCCCTAATCACCAATCAAACCTTTTTGAAGTGATGTCTGTGTGTGTGTGTGTGTGTGTGTGTGTTTGTGTGTGTGTGTGTTTATGTGTGTTTGTCAGTGAGCCTGTGGAGACGATAACTGACGAACGAATGGACCGATTTGAACGAAATTTGGTACAAAAATAACAATCCATAAACACTGGAAGCCTATTGCTTTTATATCCAATCGAATGTTCAGAACCCCACTAAATTTTCGAGTGAAATTTTGAAAAAATCGTCAAAAAATCAAAACCTCTAATAACATTACGCAAATAGACATTTCTTATGTAATTTTTCATTAGAAAACGATTGACATAAATTTTAGAACGCTAACATGAACCGTTCTCGAGATATTGCACATTTTTCACATAAATTTATGGAAAAATCCCATAAAATAAAAATAACTATTAACTGTTGAGAAACATGTTCACTTTTCATATGTAATACCATGCGATCGATTTGGTGACATCACTCTCGTGGATCTAGCTCGTAAAAAAGATACTTTGAGCAATACTTTTGTATTTGAGCGCCAATAGTCATTTATCTGCTATAAGAATAACTTATTTCTCCGTCCGTAAAGCTTGGCGAGATTTTGGCAACGAATTTGGCGAAATGTCGCCAACTTGACGATTTTTTTAAATTTTGCCAAAGTAACGAAAATCTCGCCAAATGGATGAAAATGACGACTAATTGTCGAAAATTCAATATCTTGGAAAGAATATTAGTATCTACTATAAGAAAAACCTATTGTTTTTACTGTAAAAGTAGGAAATTCATTGCACTATATAAGGAAAGTCATGTGTTGCCCACATCAGATTTTTACTTTCCTTATATACATAATGTATAAGGAAAGTATTGTGACGGGGTCGAAAATTCGAATTCGAGTTTTCGACGGGAGAGCACGTTTCAAGCATCCCTGATCACGAATAAAACATTTTTGAAGTGATGTCTAGGTGTGTGTATGCGTGTGTGTGTGTGTGTGTGTGTGTGTGTGAAAGTATGTGTGTGTGTGTGTGTGTGTGTCAGTGAGTCTGTGGAGACGATAACTGACGAACGAATGGACCGATTCAAACCAAATTTGGTACAAAAATCACAATCCGTAAACACTGGAAGCCTATTGCTTTTATATTCAATCGAATGTTAAGAACCCCCCTAAATTTTCGAATGAAATTTTGAAAAAATCGTCAAAAAATCAAAACCACTAATAAAGTTACGCAAATAGACATTTCTTATGTAATTTTTCATTAGAAAACGATTGACATATATTTTAGAACGCTAACATGAACCGTTCTCGAGATATTGTTCATTTTTAAAAAAAAAATTATCAAAATGTCATATAAAAAAAATTCCTATTGAGAAACATGTTCACTTTTCATATGTAATACCATGCGATAAATTGGGTTACATCATTCTCGTGGAACTAGCTCATTCCATTCATGAAAAAATATACTTTTAGTAATACTTTTGTGTTTGAACGCCAATAGTTATGTATCTGCTGTAAGAATAACTTATTTCTCAGTGCATTACGCTTGGCGAGATTTTGGCGACGAATTTGGCGGAATGTCGCCTACTTGGCGACTTTTTGAAATGTTGCCAAATTAACGAAAATCTCGCCAAATGGATAAAAATGACGACTAATTGTCGAAAATTTAATATCTTGGAAAGAATATTAGTATCTACTATAAGAAAAACTTACTTTTTGTACTGTAAAAGTAGTAAATTAATTACATTATATAAGGAAAGTCATGTGTTGCCCACATCAGATTTTTTTTTTTATAATCTGCTCCACCTTGGGCGGAAAATTGGTATTGTCGGTATTTCACCTCGACAACTAAATTTAGGTGGGTCAGTCAAATGGACTGATTTTAAAATACAACCTCCATGCAAATGATAGAATGTTCTTTATTCATTTGTGAACTCACAATTTTATACACAACATCTTTCATAGTAAACTCAAGAGATAGAAATAAGTACAAGGCGTGATAATATTAATTAAACACGTGAGATTAAATATTGAAATGGAAAGGGTTTAATGATACAATATGTATTTTCCAATAATTAATATATTTTACATCAATAAATATGTATTTTTATATAATTTTTTGTGAAATTTTTATAGTTAATTACCTTGCATTAAATTTGTTTTAGAAACTCAATCAAATGCATGCTAATGCTAATTTTAATAGTTATCTTAGAAACTTTCACGACATAGCTAGATTTCTTTCTCCAAGTAGTTTAAGGCTATTTGCTATAGATGGGCTGCAATCGAATTTGGGAGAAACGGAGTACAGAATCGTTCTGTTTGTACTTCGGATCCCTGTTGCGGGGTCTAATATGCTATCCACTTACCTTTTCTTTACATAACATCTAAAGTGAAATAATACTTCTTACATACTTCTATTGTTAAATACATTTTCAAAATTTTTATATAATTTAAATTTTTAGGTAGTAAAATAAAGTAATGAGTATGTACAAAATACCTAAATGCATGGCAAAGCATAAAAAATATAACCGATTTAGGATAAGGAAGGATCAAGAGATGGACAGCAATGGATTGGTATTACTAGATTTGAGTGACGCTGTCACATGGGTAAATATATTGTTTATTTTTCTATAAAGTAAAAAATCTGATGTGGGCAACAAATGACTTTCCTTATATAATGCAATGAATGTACTACTTTTACAACACAAAAATAGCTTATTCTTATAGTAGATACTTATATTCTTTTCAAGATATTCAATTTTCGTCAATTAGTCGTCATTTTCATTTATTTATCGTCATTTTTATCCATTTGGCGAGATTTTCGTTAATGTGGCGACATTTCGAAAAGTTGGCGACGCTCCGCCAAATTCATCGCCAAAACCTCGCCAAGCGTTATGGACGGAGAAATAAGTTATTCTTATAGCAGATAAATTACTATTGGCGTTCAAATACAAAAGTATTACTCAAAGTATATTTTTTCATGAATGAACGAGCTAGATCCACGAAAATGATGTCACCAAATTTATCGCATGATATTACATATGAAAAGTGAACATGTTTCTCAACAGTTAATATATTTTTTCAATTTATTTGATTTTTTGATAAATATATTTGAAAAATGTGCAATATCTCAAGAACGGTTCATGCTAGCATTCTAAAGTTTATGTTCATCGTTTTATAAGGAAAAAATACGTAGGAAATGTCTATTTGCGGAACTATATTAAAGGTTTTGATGTTTGATGATTTTTTCAAAATTTCAATCGAAAATGTAGGGGGTTCTGAACATTCGATTCCGTTTAAACCAATAGGCTTCCAGTATTCACGGATTGAGATTTTTGTACCAAATTTCATTCGAATCCCTCCTTTCGTATATAGAGTGTGAGATATCGTCTCCACAGACTCGCTGACACACACACACACGTACATCACCTCAAGATTGTTTGATTCGTGATCAGGGATGCTTGAAACGTGCTCTCCCGTCGAAAACTCGAATTCGAATTTTCGATCCTGTCACAATACTTTCCTTATACATTATGTATATGAGGAAATTAATAATGCTGGGACAGTCTCGTAAGGGTTCAGGCTCGAATTTCACATTGAATATGACTGCATTAAGAGCTTCTCCAGTAAAAATATTCTACTCTCAAAATTCCCACCAGTGACTAGTTAGAATTTAAGATTGTTTCAACATATAATATATATATATACAATTACGTTGAAAACTCATCAGTAAAAAAATGTTATAAAGTTCATAGTGTCTATTACGATCTTTAATGCAATTTGAATATTTACTGACATCTTTTAACCTGATGAAACGGCGGTCTTGAAAAGATTGCACCTTGTAACTGACAATGAAAAATATGTTCATTCCAGGTTGATAATCCGATCCCCAGAAGAGGAAATATACGACTTAATTCTCCTGTGTAAGAATCACTGTAATCATTTTAATGAAATTCCTGAGTACATGTATGTTTCTTAATTAAAATATTCGTCATGCCTAAGACACTTCACAATTGTATTTTATGAAGAATCTTAGTAAAAGATTAGCATGTTGTAAAATATTTCTGTATTATATTACTAGATCTTAACAGTTTTCTTTGTAGATTGAAACTTTCTCCTTTTTAATGCATTGCATTTATAAAGGTAAGTTATACAGTTAAAAATGCGACGATTAAATTTCGGTGAATTTACATTTTATTATTAGGAACCTATTCTGTATTTTACACTACCCGACAAAGAAAATGCAACACCGTGAAGCTTTGGCCGCATAATTCAGCAAATTGTCAGACAAACGCAGCTGGCTGATGAATGCAAAGGACCTGAAATACAAGTAAGTCATGTGATTAGAGAGCGGGATAAAAGGATGGAAACGGCAGATGAGCCAACAGTTATTACTCTCTGTCGCCTACTAAAATCCATTTTCCGATCTGTTTTTCACTTCATTTCAGAAGACACGTGTTGTTGAAGAGATGCCTGGCCGGCGCCACCGAAGTCCGTTTCAGCATTTGGACGATCGTGCAAGGAGATTCATTTTAAGCCAAAGTACGACTGGATGATGGTACCGGCGTATCGCCGCTGAAGTATGCGTAGATGCATCCACTGTACAAAGGATTTGGAAAAGATTGATTGAAGAATAGCATGTGAATCGTCGCAGTGGTATATAGGTTCTTCCAGAAGTACGCCAGAAAGCGTTGATCGAAGCATTCGAAGGCATGTGGTGGAGACCCTGCAACGACGACTCTGCAAAATTTGCAGAGTACATTGGATGTTCCAATATCAGCGAGAACAGTTTCTCGACGATTGGCCGAAAGCAGCTTAAACTCAAACCGTCCTTTACAAAGATTGTCAGTGATGACAATACATCGACGTGAGAGATTGCAATGGTGTCGGGCCCGAGTCTCTTGGATGACTGAATGGAATAGGGTAATGTTTAGCGACGAGTCTCGGTTCTGTTTGTCGAATGACAGCCTTATTTGAGAGTCTGGACGTGACATGAAAACAGATCGGATCCTGCTGCCTACTGTTGAACGCCATACTGCTCGATAACGCGGCATTATGGTTTGGAGTGCCATGAGTTTCGATAGCCGTGTCACCTCTGGTTCGTATCAGAGGTACAATGGCGGCACGACGATATGTGAATGAGGTTCTGCTGCAGGTTGCACTATCCTACCTTCAGCTGTTGCAAGATGCTATTTTCCAGAAAGATAACGCACGACCGCACACGTCAACCATCAGCAGATAAGCCTTGCATGGTATCCAGATGCTTCCTTGACCTCCACTTTCTCCAGATCTATCACTCATCGAGCATGTATGGGACGAGATTGGCCGTCTTTTGACTGTCCTGACCCCGCCTCAAACATAGGACGGAATGTGGAGGATGGTTGAAGGTATATGGTCATCCATCCCTCAGGAAACTATCCGTATGTTCATTGCACCTGTTCCTCGAAGGGTTGCTGCTTATATCGCGCGAGAGATGGTCCTACTGCCTACTGATTACCCTATCTATACCATTACTGTATTGCATTCTCCTTCTAGAATTAACACCACTTAATTATATATGCCAGCTCTGACTGTGTGTCCTTCATTATCACACTCTATTCGCTCTTTCGAGGTGTTGCATTTTCTGTGTCGGGTAGTGTATCTATAATTGAAACAGAGTAATTCAGTTTTTGATGGTATATACTAATTGCCAAGTGTTCGTCTGTTCGTCTGTCCGTCCATCTGTCTGTCCGTCCGTCTGTCTGTCTGTCTGTCTGTCCGTCTGTCACGCTTTTCTAAGAAATTGCCAAATAGATAGATACTTGTGTTTTTATGTCTTTGAATATGTCTATATCAGGGAGTCTGAGAAATAACAGATGATAGTTCAGCAATTTACCCATTTTATAAGCAATAATGTATAGATAGAGGTGCATTGTAATATGTATTAAGACCTGCATTGTAATATATATATTAAGATGTGCATTGTAATATATATTAAGACGTGCATTGCAATATAGTATATTATGACGTGCATTGTACTATATAGTAGGAGAAAGTGAAGAGCGTCGCTTAACGTGGCCAAAGACTCCATCATAGAAAACTGCAGAATAAAAATGCATATATACAATAGCTGCTATATATATATTTTAAAGATACACCAATAAAATTAAAATTGTTTATAGTCATAGAATATGTCCATCTAGGTCCAATTTGTTACAAACTAATATATACATAAAATATCTATCTATATATACTAATTGCCAAGTGTCCGTCTGTCCGTCCATCTGTCTGTCCGTCCATCTGTCCGTCCGTCCGTCCGTCTGTCTGTCTGTCTGTCCATCTGTCACGCTTTTTTAGGAAATTCCCAAATAGATAGATACTTGCCATTTTTCACACAGCTCGGCCGTTCGATAAAACATCATGAAAAAATCAAATTTTTCTAAAATGTTCTCTAGAGGGAGTGATCCACACCAAAATGTTTGAAAAGTGAAATTATAGGAAAGCATGCTATGCTATAAGATAGAGACTTCACATTCGGTGTATGGGTAAATCGGTCGAAAGGAAGAAAGTGTGCAATTTCAGATTTCCAATATTTTTTACTTAAGGGGGTGCCGCACACCAAAGTGTTCGATTTTCCAAATAAATGAGAAACGGCTCCTTTAAAATTTGATAGATGCTTGGAATTTGGTATATAGGTTAAATATTTGACGAAGACACCAAAGCAAAATATAGTTTTTCAGAAATATTCGTTTAAGGGGGTGCTCCAGAGAAAAACATTCGAAAGGTGTATTAATAAAAAAGCATGCTTCGGGATGAGATAGAGATATCAAATTTGGTGTATGGGTAGATAGTTTGGAAGAAAAAAAGTGTACAATTTCAGTTTACAATATTTTCTACTTTAGGGGGTGCCGCGCACCAAAATGTTCAATTTTCGGAATAAAGGAGACACGCCCCTTTTAAAGCGTGATAGAAGCTTAATATTTAGTATATCGGCGAATCATCTGATAGAAAACACAAGAAGAATAGAGTTTTTCAAAAATGTATATTTAAGGGTGTGTTAAGGGTCCACTCAAAAACATTCGAAAGGTGAAATGATAGAAAAACATGCTTTGAGATGAGACGGAGACCTCAAATTTTGTGTACGGGTAAAAAGTTGGAAAGGAGGAAAGTGTCCAATTTCTGTTTTCCAACATTTGCTATTATAGGGGGGTGCCGCTCAGTAAAATATTCGATTTGGCGAACTAATGAAAAACGCTTCCTCTATAATTTGGTAAAAGCTTGAAATTTAGTTTATGAGCTAATAATTTGATATCAAAAAAACAAGATGAATACGGTTTCTCAAAAATGTTCATTTAAGGGGATGCTAGACAGAGAAACGTTCGAAAGGTAAAGTGATAGAAAAACATGCTTCAGGATAGGATAGAGGCTTCAAATTTGGTGTAAGAGTAGACAGTTTCACAGAAAAAAGCGTGCAATTTTATATTTTCAATATTTACTACTTTAGGGGATGCCGCATACCAATATGTTCGATTTTTCGAATAAATGAGACACGCTTACCTTTAAATGTGATAAAGGCTTAATATTTGGTATACGGGCCAATCATCTGATAAAAAACCCAACATGAACAAGATTTTTCTCAAATGTTCATTTATGGATGTGCTACACAGAGAAAAGTTCTAAAGGGGAAATGGTAAATTAGTATGCGTCGGAATGAGATAGAGACTTGGTGTAGGTGTTGATAGTTTGAAAGGAAGAAGTGCGTAATTTAAGTTTTCCAATATTTTCTACTTTAGGGGGTTCTGCCCAACAAAATATTCGATTTGCCGAATAAATGTAAAAAGCAAATTATTAAAATTTTACATTTTTCAGGGTTTGCTTATTGTGAGATCGTTGATTTCCAACGGGTATTCGGATAGTATATACCAATTGCCAAGTGCCCGTATGTCTGTCCATCTGTCTGTCTGCCACGCTTTATAGGCACTTCCCAAATAAATAGAGACTTGCAATTTGGTACATGGTTCGTCCGTTCGATAAAAAACCCTGGAAAAATCGTACCTTCCGAAAATGTTCTGAAGAGAGAGTGCTCGTCACCAAAACGTTCGAAAAGTGAAATGATAGAAAACTTGCTATGCGATAAGATAGAGACTTAATTTGGTGTATGGGTAAATCTTTCAAAAGGAAGAAAGTGTGTAATTTTAGATTTCCAATGGTGTCTATTTAAGGGGGTGCCGCGCAGCGAAACATTCGAGTTGCCTAGTAAATAAGAAACAGCTCCTTTAAAATTTGGTAGAGGGTATATGGGCTAATCATTTGATGAAAATACCCAAGATGAATACAGTTTTTGAAAAATGTTCGTTTAAGGGTGAGTTCCAGAGAACAACGTTCGAAAGTTGAATTGATAAAAAAAAGCATGCTTTGGGGTGACATAGAAATTTCAAATTTGGTGTAGGGGTAGATAGTTTGGAAAGAAGAAAGTGTGCAATTTCAGTTTTCCAGTAGTTTCTACTTCAGAGGATGTCGCAGACCAAAATGTTCGACTTTTGGAATAAAGGAGTTAAGCACCTTCTAAAACGTGACAGTGGCTTTATATTTGATATATGGGCGAATCATCTGATAGAAAACTTAAGAATGGAGATTTTTAAAAATGTATATGCAAATGCGGGGAACTCCATACAAAAACATTCGAAAGGTGAAATGATAGAAGAAACATACTTCGCGATGAGATAGTGACTTGAAATTTGGTACACTGGTAAATAGCGGGAAAGGAAGAAGATGTGCAATTTCAGTTTTCCAGCTTTTGTTATTGTAGGGGATGCCGCTTAATAACATATTCGGTTTGACGAACAAATGAAAACGCCTCTTGTATAATGTAATAGAGGCTTGAAATTTAGTATATGGGCTAATCATTTGATAATAAAACCCAAAGTTGAATACGGTTTTTCACACATGTTCATTTAAGGAAGTGCTACACAGAAAAACTTACGAAAGGTGAAGTGATAGAAAAACCATGCTTCGCGATAGGGCAGATATTTCAAATTTGGTGTAGGGGTAGATAGTTTGAAAGGAAGAGAGTGTGATAATTCAGATTTCCAATATTTGCTTTTTTAGGGGGTGCCGCTTCGATGTTTTGAATAAATGAGACACGCGTCGATAGCGGTTTGATATTTGGTGTATGGATCAATCATCTGATAAAAACTCAAGGCGAACAGAGTTTTTCAAATATGTTCATTTATTTGTGTGCTCTACAGAAAAACGTTCAAAATGGGAAATGATGATAAAATATTATGCATCGAGATGAGATAGAGACTTTAATTTGGTGTACGGGTAGATAGTTCGAAATAAAGAAGTGCGCAATTTAAGTTTCCTATATTTTTTTTCCTAGGGGGTTCTACGCACAAAAGTATTTAATTTGTCAAATAAATGTGAAACGCGAAATATTCAAAAATGTACATTATTCAGGGGTTTCTTATTGCGAGACTGTTAATTGTCAACTGGTATTCGTTTAGTATATTATACACACACACACACACACACACACACATATATATATATATATATATATATATATATATATATAGTTTATAATATAATAGTTTATAGTAGAAATAGTTTATAGATATAATCTATCAATTTCTTCTGAAACATACATTTTTGTGTTTGTTTCTACAAGGCACTTGGACATGATTACGAGTCTTGTAAAAGTGAAAATATCCTGATTTAGGCTTAGAGCTTTGCCCACGTGTATAGCGTTTGTGCTTGGATTTCGTCTGGTTTCTTTTATGGATTCCATACCTTTGTTTTTTGATAATTTTCTTTGATTGGTTGATTCGAAATTTATTTTTTTCCATTTGCTTGAAAATTAATGATATATACTTTTATTTTGTAAGCCTGTTAGATAGTTAGGTTCTTCGAGTTACAGCTTCTCACTTTTCATTCATTGGACCTTCAAAACTTTTTATTATATATATATATATATATATATATATATATATATGTGTATATATATATATATATATATATATATATATATATATATATATGTGTGTATATATATATATATATATATATATATGTATATATATAAATATATATATATACATGTATATATATATATATATATATATACATGTATATATATAATATGAAAATACCGTGAAATATAATATTATAAAATCATCAGAAATCACACTTAAAAGGCGCAAAGCTGCACTAAAAGGAGGATTAAAAATATTTTCAAAATGAAAAGAGATATGGATGGAAACAATATACCAAAAGATGGCTGGGGGGAGTTGTGACCCACTCACCCCGGTTAAGCATGCTTTGCGTCGCGATAACTCTCCCGGAGAGCTGGTATATTGCAAAATAGAATACGAATGTATCAAATTTTAAGATGTAAAACAGACATCATACACAAACAAATATAAGATATCATTTTTGAGATCCAGCCTTATAAAAAATCACCAACAGTAAATGTTTGAAATATGTTTGAAATATGTTTGAAATATGTTTGGAATATGTTTGAAATATGTTTGAAATATGTTCACTAGTATAAATGAGCAAACTTACATAGCTTCTACTTAAAGAAGACTTTAAATATTGACACTTAATAGAACAATTATAACAAAGTCTATCTCTAAAACCATTTACCTGAATGACAATTAATAGCATCATACATGTAGATGTACATCCCCATACCGCATCATACAAGATGAAGCAAATCTTCCATAACGTATTATAAAATAGACCCTATTCAAGAGGTCCCATATCAGTAAATCACTCGCTTTACCTGTGACTATCCAGTATGTATATTGCCATCAGTTTTATTTAAATATAAACGGTAATAATCGGTTACAGTTATTTTATAAAATTTGTAGATAATGTCACATAAAAAATACTTGGGAAAACCCTGTGAGATGGTGTTTTGTAGGAAACGAAAATCGCATAAATATCGATTTTCCATTTTACAGTTTATTCTTTGACTACGCATTAATTGTCCCAGTATAATATTTCTAAAAACATTTTTGTGCATACAAGAGTTCCAGTTTATGATGTAATTGATTTTGAAGTGGAAGTCGTTGCGTTTATCGTACAAACAGAAACCAGTAGAACCACCTGGTTGTTTGTATATTGTTATATCCAGAAAATTTAGACTTGTGTTGACATTATATGGGGTTTCAGAAAGTTTTAAATGTTGTGGACAGAAAGTAAAATCCATCTGATATGCTTCACATGGGTACGCTATCAAAATGTCATAAACGTAGCGAATGAACAGAATTTCATTTAATATATGTGTTCCATCTTCATATTTATTCAGATATATATCAGCAAGTATTGATGAACAACCCCCCCATGGGTATACCACGTAATTGTTTAAAATAAGATGTGCCATCAAACAGTACAGTTTCGATTAAAACCATTTCCACCAATGTTTTAAATCTATATTTATTAATAATCGACTGCAGATTATATTTTTCGTATATATCCATGACAATATCGTATAAGTCCTTGATGTTTATATTTGAAAACAAATCATTAAAATCGAAACTTTTAAAATGCAAATATTCAGTAATTACATTTATTTTTTTAATAGCTTCTGTACTATTACTAATAAAATATGCACCTTTATTTTTAATCTTAATCATTACTATTTTTAAAATAGATAAGAGTTTTTTATTAGCTGTTGTCAAATATGATTGAAAATCATTTGTAATGGGACGAAATTTAACAGGATCTTTATGAAGTTTAGGTATTAAAGTCATATATGGAAAACAGATATGCCCCATTCTGTATCCCAATTTAATGTATTTCGATTTAATGCGATTCTCAATTTCTAACTTAGATTGCTGTAAAGTTAGGTATCCACATGGATCGTGATAACTTTTGTATAATAACTGTTTATAAAGCAAAACACACAAGTAAATGCATAATTTGTCGTTACTTTGTTGACGTATGTTATTATAAATTTTTTGTGTAAAGTTGACAATGCATCTCTGCTATATCTATGTATTATAGTAGGGGTTACACATATGTACATGTTACATGTATATATATATATATACATATAGGGATATTATTATATGTACCCAAATAATAATATCCCTATAGTATTAAACTTTTATCCAAAAAATTTACAATTAAATGCAAGTAATAATGACACAAATGTTGCAAACTTTTTAGATTTAAATTTAAATTTACAAAATTGTAATATGGTTATAAACTTGTATGATAAAAGACAGGATTTTAAATTTAATACATAAAAAATTCAACATTTTGACTCTTGTCTGCATATATCTGTATTTAGAAATATTATAATAAACCAGGCTCTTAGAAGCAATAAAATTTGTGATGAATATTATAAATTAGCGCACTTTATGGAATTATTGAGTACAGCGGCTAATAATGCATATCCCCCCAATTTTGTTATTAAAATTATCAACTCAGTGTATCAAATTTCACTCGATAACATCCTAGAAAACATTCCCAATTATAGTGACTAAGATACAGGAGAGAGAGGAGGGAAAAAAAAAATAAAAAATAAAATAAATAAATATATATATATATATATATATATATATGTATGTGTGTGTGTATATGTATATATATATATATATATATATATATATGTATATGTATATGTATGTATATGTGTATATTATATATAATTATTTATTAATTATATAAATAAATAAAAATGAAAAATAATAAACTAAGTCAAAAACATTAGAAAAATCAAAAAATCGGAAAATAAGATGCATTAACATTAATGTTTTGAATTTTATTTTCGCAAAAAAATGTAACTTTTTTCAGTATTGAAACTACGTTTTGAGCGCCCTTATAATGGTGTATAGTGGCATTCTCGATTATCCAGTTTTCCTATGAATTACTTGTTTAGTAGGAATTTTCATCTTTGATTCATGTTCATATTCAGTTCTGCATGTTTGGGAAGTTGTATTCTGAATTGCTTGTCCAGTCTCCAGCATAGACTCACTGGACGGGTTTGGGAGGATTTCCGTGAACGTTCGTACTGCCTCCCTGGTAGAATTTCGACTTGTTCATTCCGGTGCTTCTAGATTAAGCTGTTGAGGTTGATCGTGTATACACGTGGTGAGGAAGAAGGATTCATGCCGCATGGTAATACAATTTTCTGAATGCATCCTTTTTTCATTTTTTCATTTTTTGATGTCTGTAGTCTGAGTTTAAGTATTTATAGTAATGTACTATTGCTTAATCTGAAACAGGCATTTGTTTGGATTAATTAGAATTAAATACTCAGACCTGAAGAGGAATTTTATTCTGATTAATCATCGAATTTGGGAAGGTTCTGTTCTTTTCTCTTATCGGCATTATGGCCGTGAATTTGCTTCTATGGTGATGTTAATATTACTTGAATTGTATTTTTTTTTTTTTTTTTTTTTACATAATTCTTATTATTTCATTTCAAATATATATATATATATATATATATATATATATATATATATATATATATATATATATATATATACATATATATATACATTCATATATATATACATACATACATATATATATATATATATATATTCTGTTTTAACACAGTTTTATTAACACTTTACATCATAGTTGAAAAGTGTTTATGACTTTGTTCATTCGGTCTGTCTGTCTGCCCGTTAGCACGATAACTGCCGTAAAAATGACTTTATCAAAATGAAATTTTAGTATGTTTTTCAGACAGTCAGTGGAACCTATGGGAATATAAATAAATAATATCACCCAATTTGTTTTTTATTGAACCCGGGTTGAAAAAATGAAATACATTGAACCCTATGGGACCTAATTTTTCAAATATTTTTAAGCAAAGTTAAAATTCACAAATTGCTTCGAATTTGTAGGAAATATTTACATTATCCTATAAAATATGTAAAAAAAAATTCAGTAAAATATATTAAGTAGTTTTTTAATTAAAAATTATTTAATATAAGGAAAAAAACAAATTCATTTAAATTCTGACTTTTGAGATATCCTCCAGAAAGGAAAAAGAGATATATTATATAATAAATATCTTTCCAGGAGTTTAATCACTTTCTATATAAAAGAGGCTTCACATTTTAAAATAAATTTGGTAGATAACAATTTTTCAATTTTTTTTTAATTTTATATAACTCTTCATGATATACTTATTTGATGGCATTTTTAATACACTGCCCTACGTCCTAGAGAGTTAAAATTTAGTACACAGCTTAAATTTGTTGAACATTTTATTCTACAAAAATTTCCCTACATAATTGAATGAATTTACTTCTTTTAAATCGACAAAAAATACCTATGAACAAGATCCACGCCTCAGTGTTTTTAACTTTGAAAAGTACACTGACAGTTGGCTCTTTATGGAAGACAACGTGTAAAAATATTTCTAAATACCAAATTGTCTTATATTTCACGCAAATTAATTTTGGGATTTATCAATACTGATAGAGTCCACAGAGACCAATACAGTCCTCGTATTAAAATATTTTTGCAATTATAATTTATAAATTTGGCGTCATTGTCGCTAATTTAGCGTCTTTTTTGCAATATTTTCGTCAATTTAATACCATTATAAAACAGCAGCCAAGTTGGTGATATTATGCCAATTCAGTCGCCATGTTTACCAAATTTATCAACAATTATCACAGATGACAGAGAGAAATGTTTACTTTTATATACATAAATGACTGTTGACGAATTGTTGGGCGTCAAAATGTGAAAGTATTGCACAAAGTATCTTCTCCCTGGAATGGAACAAACTAGATCCACGAGAATTATATTGACAGCTTTGTCGCATAATATTGCATATGCAAAATTAAACATTATTTCACGATAATCAACACATCTTTTTGATTTTATATAAAGTTTTGTTAAATTTATTTGAAAAATGTGCAATGTCTCAAGAACAGTTCATGCTAGCGTTATAAGATTTATGTCATTCGTTTTCTAATAAAAAAAATTACATCAGAAATTATTATTTATGCTACGTTAATGACATGTCTGGATTTTTTAATGCTGTTTTGCAAAATTTGATTCGAACATTGGGGGAGGCTTTTTTTCCGAACATTCGATCGTTTAAAACCAATAGAGAAACACCGATTCCATTTTCATAGATTGTAATATGTGTAACAAATTTCATTCGAAACGCTCTAGTCGTTCATGAAATATCGTATTCACAAACTCATGGGAATACGCGCACACACAAACATTTCGACTCCTTCACAACACTTTCCCTACACATTATTGTATCATGTATGCAGGGAGAGTAACAAATGCAAGTTACTTCCATTTCTGTGCTTTCTGATCCTTCAGATTTCAAAGTACGTCCTCAAACCTTTGGACTACCAAGTCCTTTGTATTATATCAATTACCAGTAATTACCAGTAACTTTTATATATCAATTACCACTAATCACCACTAAATTTTATATATCAATTACCAGTAATGTTTATATATCAGTTACTACTAATCCTTGTTATATATCAATTACCACTAATTAAATATTTAACAATTATATATATACAATTTTATGCAGTTTCAAACATCATTTAAGTATGATATTGCATTTACAGTAATTAAAAGGAGAGTGATATAGTTTTTCCATTTTATAACTGATTAATTTCCTTAAAATATTTTAAATACCTTTAAGCCGATTCCTTATTTAATGATTAAATTTTCTGCACAGCTATGGGTTTCACTGAAACTATCTCTGCTTTATTAAAGATGAGTAGTTCTTGAGATTATATCCTCAGGCAATGCTGTAACAAATCGCTGTCTCAGCATACTACGTTACGTATTATCTTGGTTTTGATGTTTGATACAATCAAATATCATATATACTGCTTAGCAAAAGGGAAAGACTCTGGCTAATCATTATTCTATTTTCGTTTTTTCTAGTTATAGTTCTTTTAGAGGATTCATGGTCGCCCTGCGGGAGAGCGAATTAATGATATATTAAATGACATCTGGCAGAGATTTAGTTTACTGAATTAGCTAGTAAATTAATTATTTCTTTTCACTCTGGGATAGGGAAACATATTTCTACTTGACAAATAAATTTACAAATAACATTAGTTTTCTGATCTATTTTGGAAGTGTGTCTATATATTTTAGTACTGATTATGTGATGGTTGAATACAATATTTTAGGAAGGGATTAGTTATTAATTTTCCAATGCTCTTACTCGAGATACATAACATTTCTTCCCACAAAGACACACTAGGTGTAAACATAAAGTAATCACATGTATGCTGTTTTTTAGCGTGTAAAGAAACTTGCTGTTCCAACCGGAAATCGAATTCGGTGGGGCAACATGTTTCTCTTAAGTTTCGAACCCTGAATCTTCGAACTGTCAGCCGACGCTCTACCGTTGAGCTACTGGGACAAAATTAGAAGCTCTTATGGTTGAAATGGACTCTGCATTCTTCATCTGCTAATGTCAGATTGGCGTGTAACTGACAATCAGACTGACCACCTGCTGCTATTTTTACCTCAGGTTAGCCTCTTGATGCTATTTTTATCGTCCAAGTTAGCTTCCTACGTCGTCGTAGTCCTCCCCATTTGATATTGGTTCACGATATACCAGAGTCCACTGGATCTATGCTAGTTGTACTAGAATCACTTTCACATCTTTGACATCTTTGCATTAACCTACAGGGTTTATTTATTAGGTCGCTATTGTAAAGAACTTTGCAGATCGAAGTCAGGATCTTCGTATTCCGTATAAACACGAGGATAGATTCACTGAAACCGAAAACCCACAGACATGAATTCGGAGAGAAAATAATGTTCGGTACTCTTACGTCTTCGGGAAGTACAGTCAGTAACGTAAATGTCACGAAATTACGGAAATGCAACGTAAATGTCAGAAGATTAAAGGTACTACATGCTTCACCGGTCAATATTTCATAAGTTTTGTAATCAATATAATGAGACATGCTTGAAAATGATTTGGAATTGTTCATAAAAGTGTTAATAATGTTCTGAGGCGTAACTAGTTTATTTAACAGTCTCGCCGTCTGTTAGAACAATTTAATATATCGTATTCCAGAATTTTTCTCAATCAATTCTTATATGCCATCATCCTTCCAGAATAACAACCAACATAAATAGATCGGTTTCATTTTCATAAATATATCATTTTCTTGATAGTCACCAGCACTGTATAGCTGTTAAAAGAAGTAACTGACAAAATGTATATAGGTAAAAGATATATGCATTGCTCACAAAAATAAAATTCAATATGTGAAGCTTATGTGGTAACTCAAGAAATAAGCCATAACCACGGAGCCAGATTTTAGAGTTATACTTTATAGGTATGCAAATGCCATATGTACTTTTGGTGCCTTTGCTATAACAGGAACAATGATAATAATGGATTTTGAAATTATTTCCCTTTTAGGAACAACATTTTCCTTTCTCATAAATTCTTCTCGGTACATTGGCAATACTTAAAATTTCTTTTGTTTCAAAATACTGAAAAATTGACAGATTCGGAGGACATTGATTCGGATGACCAGATTCGGAGGACCAATAATTGCACTAGAAGAAAGAACAAATAAAGTTCCGCACTGACTGGCAAAGTCTTTCATACCATTTAGCCGTGTATCAGATTTTCAAAATACTGATTCCATATTTAACGCGGTTACAAAGGCTTAATTCATATTCACAGAACTCAGCAATAGAATGAAGTAGGAGAATCAGATCACGTGTTCCCAGTGCAAATATTTAAACATACATTAAAATGTATATTTTATATTTTCTTTTAAGTATATTTTTAATTTCCTTTCATTTAAATATTAATAACATTAGATTAATAAAGCATTATACAATTATTGAATGACACTTTTAATAATTTTAAAATATTCTATAAATTAATAAATCTATGAAATGCAACGCTTTCCTATTGCTTAGCGTCAAGCAGCTTTAAAGCATAATAAATCTGTCATAATAAATCAGCAAGAAACCCATGTAACTTTAATTTGACTTCATGAAATATTTTCCAACATAAAAATATATTTAACCGAAACACTCCTCTGCTACTTATCTACCAACATTTTTCATCTTGAGCTTCCCAGCTCTACAAAAACTTCGAAATACTTTCCCTGGCGCAATCAGTCCTGTTTCCTTGGCGACCGCCTTGGCGATAGATTCTGCAGCCCAGGCAAAGAGCACTTGCGAGGAGTTCCAGCATCACCATCCCTGGGCTTCATCATCCCTGCTCCACCATGTTGCTAGTTGCCGTCGGTTTCATTCTTATTCTTCTAGTCGTTTTTCTCATTGTCATTGTGGTCTACATGCAGACCACCTGATGAGTGAAAAATCGTGGACGAGTCTGAGAAGAAAAAGAAAGAAAGCTGTTGACAGAGGGGGTGGGGAATATTGTATGAGGCCCAAAGTTTTAATGAGTTTTCTGAAAAAGAACACCATCTATCATTTTATGTCTCATGGATCACCTGGAGAAAACTTGGGATGATTTTCCCATTTTATTGGGAAAGAATGGCTTTCCTATCAGGTATGTATGATGATAATTTAAGTGTTGGATTTTAAACAAAGATAACTATATTTCTAAGCATTCAACCGAAAATAACATTCTGATTAAATTCACACTCGGAAAAGTTGAAACAAATACAAAAAATTTCAGTGGATGAGTTTTCCATTCCATGGGCATTTTTATAATATATTATAAAAAGGCTCATGTCGATTGAATATTTTCTGTTTTTTATAGATCACTCAGTTGGAGTACTGATATTTATCCAACATTGAGATTTTTTCATTTACTAATATTTTGGAAGTTCTAATGTTTTGGCAATAAATGACAATTATTTCAGTTCCAAATTTTAAGTATAACACTATTTTAACATGTATCATTGAGATAAAAAAATGTATGTTAATATTTATTATCGGAAAAAATGGAAGTGATTCTTAGAGTATTTGCATTATATGAGTTATTTATCTCACCGGCACTTTTATGAAATAATATAAAAAGGCATATGAAATATGCAAATTCCTTTTGTTTGATATATGAATTAGTTTTTGAATTAGAAATTGTCAAGCTTAGCAATTTTATCTTCATTTGATATTTTGAAAATATATAAATAAAATTGCCACAAATAAATTTTATCAACATTTTTCATGTCAAGCATTTTTTTTAAATATCACTAAAATTTTTGAATTACCAGAAATTTTAAGATTGAAAAGACTATCGAATACATTACGCTTTTTTGACATATATGAATTATAAATCACATTTTAAATTATGCAAATATAATTTTCGTGTTTGGTGCTTATATTACTTGAGGAAACTTTCAACCTGACTACATATATTTTTCCTCATTAACATATGAATCATATCCGCCATTTTTCATTTTATCATGTTTGTGAAATAGAGGCCCCGTTTGCACTTATTTGCATTGAAATTAATATGCTGATCTATTTTCCGTTAAATTTTAAGATTCAAAAGACTATCGAATACATTACGCTTTTTTGACATACGTGAATTATAAATCACATTTTAAATTATGCAAATATATTTTTCGTGTTTGGTGCTTATATTACCTGAGGAAACATTCAACTTGACAACATATATTTTTCCTCATTAACGTATGAATCATGTCCGCCATTTTTCATTTTATCATGTTTGTGAAATAGAGGCCCGGTTTGCACTTATTTGCATTGAAACTAATATGCTTATATATTTTACGTTAAATTTTAAGATTCAAAAGACTATCGAATACATTACGCTTTTTCGACATATATGAATTATAAATCACATTTTAAATTATGCAAATATAATTTTCGTGTTTGGTGCTTATATTACTTGAGGAAACTTTCAACCTGACAACATATATTTTTCCTCAATAACATATGAATCATGTCCGCCATTTTCCATTTTATCATGTTTGAGAAATAAAAGCCCCGTTTGCACTTATTTGCATTGAAACTAATATGCTGATATATTTTCCGTTAAATTTTAAGATTCAAAAGACTATCGAATACATTACGCTTTTTTAACATATATGAATTATAAATCACATTTTAAATTATGCAAATATAAATTTCGTGTTTGGTACTTATATTACTTGAGGAAACTTTCAACCTGACAACATATATTTTTCCTCATTAACATATGAATCATGTCCGCCATTTTCCATTTTATCATATTTGAGAAATAAAAGCCCCGTTTGCACTTATTTGCATTGAAACTAGTATGATGATATATTGGTTATATTTTAAGAATTCAGTTTATTTTAATTGTTCGTTGTATAATGTTTACATCAAAATCAACGTATAAGCTAGGTTAATATTGGAATCGTGTCGAAAATTTGAATTCGAGTTTTCGACATATCTACACTTTTCGACCACTCTAGAACTCAAAGAACCTATTTTTAGAATGATGTCTATACTGATGTGTGTCTATGAAATATATGTACACTCTCTAGCTCAAAAATTATTCCAAAAAATTTTGAAAAATTTGGTAGATAAACCACTCATAGTTTATCCTAGTGTTGATTAGAGTTTAGTAGAATTCAGAAAAATAGAACCCGATTTTTTTGTAAAATGGCCAACGAAAATCGCCAAAATCTAAAATTTCACTAAATATGCTGAAATATATTATTTAAATTACGGGTTGTTTGTTGCTAGTTTTACACGTAATTTTCAACTACAAATAGAATAAAATTGGCATCATTTCTCTAGGATGGAATGTTCCGACATATTGAAGTTTTCTGAATTCTGAGGAGGTGGCGTTAATTTTCACTGTCGTTAAAATATATTCTATTACATTTTTTAAAATGTGGCAAGTTACCTGCGTATTACCCTGGATCTGATTAGATTTTGACACGATTCGATAAAAGCCTTTTTTCTTTGCAAAATGGCCATCAAAAGCTGTCAAAATCTGAAATAAAAGACTCGTATTCTTTAACGTATTATTAAAATTGTTGGTTATTTCGCATGTCTTATAAGTGATTCTTAATGACAAAACGAATAAGACTAGTTACATTACACTAGGATGAAAAGTTTTTGAAATATTGAATTTTTCTTTAATTTTAAGAGGATGGTGTCATTTTGAAATGCATAAAGTTATCTAATGAAAAATAGGACGCATTAAAACTGTAAACTTAATATAATATCAAGTATGTATACGTCACAATTTGGGAAATGAAACTCAATATAATGTATTATGCGTTTGAGTATATAGAGAAAAACATGTTCTACCAACAACAGACTTTTTTATATGTCATATATTTATTAGATGATCAAATATCAAAATCAGTATCAGAATAACAACTGCGAATTGCTTAAGAAAATTTAACTCGCAATTTATTCTTATCGAATTTTGCATTTTTTAAAATTATTTAAAATGTTATAAATTCATATTAGGAACAGCTTAGTGAAGCCATGCATTGAAAGAATTTTTTTTTGCGTAATATATACTACTACTGAATATATGCTGCTGTTGTTCCTAACTATGCGTAAATATAATTCTAAATACATTGTTCTGTAAAATATTATATTAAAATATTTAATTTATTTGCTTTGAAAAGAAATATGAGAAATTCTTTTCCCGTTATATCAATTTATTCCTACAGTCAAATCGAAAAATATATATTATCCTGGTTCTGTTTGAAATAAAAACCATAAAAAATTTACAAAAAAATATGATATTTGACCTACACCCACCAAAATAAAAATGGTAAAATGGTAAAAGGTTATACCGTCTGTATCTTGTTTCAACAATCTGTTAAACACAATAGAAAATGTATGGGTTTCAAAATATCTTTGCCAAAATAAAACAGATGACTTGACATTAAAATGTCAATCATTTCCACAACCCATATATCCCAAGGCAGTAACAGATAAAATCTAATTATAAAAAAAAATAACGTCCAATTAAAAAAATATTTTATATTAATTTCTTTAGAATTTACGTTGTATAAAATGAATGAAAAACCTTTTGCCGTATAAACACATCTCACTTAATTACTTTTCTACGTAACTTGATATACATTTTTACAAATATAGTTGAGTGCGTAATGCTATTTCTATTAAGATTTAATTCTGCGATGTTTTACTTTCCCTGCAATACATGGTAATGGTTAGGGAAGGTATTGTAATCATGCCGAAAATCGCAACTCGAGTTTTCGACGGATCTACACGTTTCGAGACCTCTAGAATACGAAAAAAACTATTTTTAGCGTGACGTCTGTGTGTGTGTCTATGCAGATTTTGAATCTACTCTAACTAAAAAACTAATTGACCGAATTTCATAAAATTTGGTAGGTAAGTCACTTGTGGGCGAATCTGGTGCTAATTAATTTTGGGTACGATTTGGGATAAAAAAACCCGCCTTTTTTGCAAAATGGCCAGCAAAATCCCGTGTCCACTCTAATTGAAAACTAATGAACCGAATTATACAAAATCCGGTAGATAAGTCGCTTATGGGTAACCCAGGTGCTGATTAGATTTTAGTACGATTCGGAAAAAAAATAAACTGCCTTTTTTCGCAAATTGGCCCGTAAAAATCGTCAAAATCTAAAATAAAAAACTACGTATGCTCAAATATATCCATTACATGCTTGTTTTATACGTAATGTTTAACGAAGAAAAGAATAAGATCAACCCCATTACACTAGAACTAGCCGCTCTCGAGATATTTAAATTTTTATCATATTTTCCCTACTCCACCTTTGAAAACAAGTTGTTACCAAATGAGAGCGAAAATTGAATTAAAAGTGAATTAAATTTAATTAAAATAAAGAGAACGTGGATATAAATAAGTATGCAGCGAAAGTCATGTGCTGCCCACATCAGATTTTTACTTATTAATTCTTCGACGACCTTTTGCCCCCAAAACTTCAAACACTGACAGTGTTACCTGCAGTGAATTAAAATGCAACCATATTATGCTAAAGGGAGTGAAGTAGTCGTAAACAATGAGGAGGATACAAGGGGAAAACGAGTTTAAAAAAAAAAGACAGTAGAAAATATTAATACGGTATTGAGTGATATAGATGCTGGAAATGATATTCCTGAGTTATGGTTAAAGAACATAAGTTACGGAGTTAGAGTGAAGTTTTTGAATCGGGATTGGTGCCATTACAAAGAAATATATGTAGAAAGTACGGAAGGAGATCGGTCTAAATCCATGATTATAATGTTGGATTATAACAAATTAAGAGCCAAGATATATGGTATAGGTTTGGAGGATGTTAAAATAAAAAAACCTATTAACGAATATCTAACAATGAGATACATTAATAAACGATACAATTTTATTCCATTTAATAGCATATTAAAACTTTTTGCACATAATTTGCCTGTTAAGGATTTTAAGTTAACTGCGGCTTTTAAATATGATAAACCTCTGGGTAGAAGGTTATTTAATTATAATTTTACATATTATAATTTACATACATATAGTAATGATGGCTGTGAATGCAATACATCGACTTATCGTGATGCACAACACGGACATATAGTAACAGGTGATCTGGGCCTTATAAAATCGAGTATTAAAGAATATTTTGAATTAGGTACTAAATACCGTTTTAAGTGTGGCGTATCCATTAAACGAGCCATGGAATATGATATTTCCCAATATATTCAAAAAGCGGCTGTAAAATTCACTTTGCTAACATAGACTTTTGAGAAACGGAAGGTCTCTGTGATAAATGAATGCATTTCATGGTATCGCTGGAACGAACGCAGAAATACAACGGGGATAGAATCAGGATATATTGAAAAAGAGCTGGAGGAACTAAAACATCTGTATGTAATTACTTACGTTGACAAAGTAACATTCAAAAATGTGCAAATATCAACCAGCTAAAATCTGTTTTAGAATACTCAATATTAACTGATATATTTAATTAGCAATCTAATTCTTTGAATAGCAGTAACAGCAGTTATGAAAACACAGCAGTAATAATAAAATTCTACAACCTTTCTATAATTAAAGAAATCCGGCGAATTTTTGACGCTGCATTGTGAATAGTTAGTTCAAAACGTGAATTTCTGAAATTTTATGTATAGTGTAATATTAACCCTTAGACCCGCAAGACGGGATTAACATTTTTATTTTAGCCTTAGATAATCAAATATAATCAATATAATTTTGTACTTCCAGTATGGGCAAGGATTTCATTAGTCAAGCCGTCTTCCAACTTCTGCGCTATTGGCTGTTGGATGAAACATCACAAAGATAACCGAGGTCTAAATTTCAGTAAAGGCGTATTGTTGATTCTCATAAACAAATACGATTAGAATGTTTTATAAATGCAGTTAAGAATTATGTATACCAGCTTATAATCTTGATTTTGGACTTCGTTAATAAAAACTCCCCGGTTTGGTGTAAATAGTAAGCCAGGAAGGAGCAAATAGTCTCTTATGAAATATATAATAAAATATTATGAAAATACTTTAAGTCACACGGTTTTAGTAAAATGCACTATGCAGCTAAAATAATCTTTAGCTATCAAAACATTCTTAGCCATATACTACTAAAAATGAAAACTTGGGGAACCCATGAGGGAATTGTATTTAGACATTGACATAATTTTATGGAACAATCGAAGTGATAACATAGAAATGACATATATAAGCATGATTGCAATCATTCCATTTAAATGTTTCTTAGATAATTGGGGATTGATTTGGACAAATTTGACAAAATGCTGCATTGTCATCACAAATACTTATATCTGTTCAACTCCAAGAAAATCGACTCAGTAGAAATGGGTCAAATATTAGTTTCAAGATTTGACCCAGACTGAGAAAGCAACCTAAATAAAAAAAATCTGTTGTGGGCAACTCATGACTTTCCTTCTATAATGAAATGAATTTACTACTTTTAGAGGAAAATAAATAGGCTCTTCTTCTAGTAGATACTAATATCCTTTCCAAGATATTGAATTTTCGACAATTAGTCGTCATTTTCATTGATTTAGCGTCATTTTTATCCATTTGGCGAGATTTTCGTTAATTTGGCAACATTTCAAAAAAGTCGCCAAGTTGGCGACATTCCGCCAATTTCGTCGCCAAAATCTCGCCAAGCGTTATGGAAGAAGAAATAAGCTGTTCTAACAGAAAATAAATTGGCGTTCAAATGCAAAAGTATTACTCAAAGTATCTTTTTTCATGAATAGAACGGGCTAGATCCGCGAGAATGATGTCACCCAATTTATCGCATGATATTATATATGAAAAGTGAACATGTTTCTCAATAGGAAATATTTTTTTTCTATTTTATATGACTTTTTGATAATTTTTTTGAAAAATGTGCAATATCTCGAGAACGGCTTATGTTAGCGTTCTAAAATTTATATCAATCGTTTTCTAATGAAAAATTACATAAGAAATGTCTATTTGCGTAACTTTAAATTTGGTTTTGATTTTTTGACGATTTTTTCAAAGTTTCATTCGAAAATTTAGGGGGGTTCTGAACATTCGATTGCGTATAAAAACAATAGGCTTCCAGTGTTTACAGATTGTGATTTTTGTACCAAATTGGTTCGAATCGGTCCATTTGTTCGTCAGTTATCGTCTCCACAGACCCACTGACACACACACACACACACACACACACACACACACAGACAGACATCACTTCAAAAATGTTTGATTCGTGATCAGGGATGCTTGAAACGTGCTCTCTCGTCGAAAACTCGAATTCGAATTTTCGACCCCGTCACAATACTTTCCTTATACATTATGTATATAAGGAAAGTAAAAATCTGATGTGGGCAACACATGACTTTCCTTATATAATTCAATGAATTTACTACTCTTACAGTTAAAATATTAGTAGTATATATTCTTTCCAAGATATTGAATTTTCTTCAATTAGTCGTCATTTTCATTGATTTAGAGTTATTTTTATCCATTTGGCGAGATTTTTGGTAATTTGGCAACAATTTAAAATGTCGCCAAGTTGGCGATATTCCGCCAAATTCGTTGCCAAAATCTCGCCAAGCGTTATGGACGGAGAAATAAGTTATTCCTACAGCAGATGAATAACTATTGGCGTTCAAATACAAAAGTATTACTCAAAGGATATTTTTTCATGAATGGAACGAGCTAGATCCACGAGAGTGATGTCACCAAATTTATCACATGGTGCTACACATGAAAAGTGAACATGCTTCTCAATAGGAAATATTTTTTTTTATTTTATATGACTTTTTGCTAATTTTTTTGAAAAATGTGCAATATCTCGAGAACGGTTCATATTAGCGTTCTAAAATTTATGTCAATCATTTTGTAATGAAACATTACATAAGAAATGTCTATTTGCGTAATTTTATTAGCGGTTTTGACTTTTTGACGAATTTTATTAAAATTTCACTCGAAAATTTAGGGAGGCGGTTCTGAACATTCGATTGCGTATAAAAACAATAGGCTTCCAGTGTTTACAGATTGTGATTTTTGTACCCAATTTCGTTCGAATCGGGCCATTCGTTCGTCAGTTATCGTCTCCACAGACTCACTGACACACACACACACACATAATTTCACACACACACACACATAATTTCACACACACACATACTTTCACACACACACACAGACATCACTTCAAAAACGTTTGATTCGTGATCAGGGATGCTTGAAACGTGCTCTCCCGTCGAAAACTCGAATTCGAATTTTCGACCCCGTCACAATATTTTCCTTATGCATTATGTATATAAGGAAAGTAAAAAGTGCAAAAATGGTATAAAATTTGTTGAAATTTAATTTCTAGTTCGAATGCAGAAATACATTAACATCTGCACATAAGAAAAAAAACGTATTCTACTTTACTTTATTCATGATGCCACTAAAGATAAAGTATGATATTTTTTTATTTACTTAGAGGCAGTAAGTCCTGGTGTTATATCATTGAAACGGGGAAGCTTTTAAGCTTTCAGGACAAAAGGAAAATTTACATAAAATAATTTAGGGTGCTCATAAATACCAGTGGAAGCTTGTGTTTATAAATAACCTGGTTGGACAGAAAAATTAATCAATAAAGCTCCGAAATCATGCTCCAAGTAAAACTGAATGCTTTAAACGCCGTGCATAATAGATCCAGGGAATCCTATTCTAGGTTCAGCTGCATAAGTATGCTTCCAGCGCATCAAGGATAACTCCAGTTTTCGAAATTTGCAACTAGAACTCTGATCAACATTGCGTTTGGAAAATAATTCTTTACAGGAGAAAAAAAATCTGATGTGGGCAACACATGACTTTCCTTATATAATGTAATGAATTTACTACTTTTACAGTAAAAAAAAATAGGTTTTTCTTATAGTTGATACTAATATTCTTTCCAAGATATTGAATTTTCGACGTCATTTTCATTGATTTAGCGTCATTTTTTATCCATTTGGCGAGATTTTCGTTAATTTGGCAGCATTTCAGAAAGTCGCAGCATTTCAAAAAGCAATAAGTTATTCTTATACCAGATGCATGACTATTGGCGTTCAAATAAAAATGTATTACTTAAAGTATTTTTTTCCATGAATGGAACGAGCTAGATCCACGAGAATGATGTCTCCCAATTTATCGTATGGTATTACATATAAAAAGTGAACATGTTTCCCAATAGGAAATATTTTTTTCTTATTTTATATGACTTTTTGATAATTTTTTTGAAAAATGTGCAATATCTCAAGAACGGTTTGTGTTAGCGTTCTAAAATTTATGCCAATCGTTTTCTAATGAAAAATTACATAAGAAATGTCTATTTGCGTAACTTTATTAGTGGTTTTCATTTTTTAACGATTTTTTCAAAATTTTATTCGAAAATTTAGGGGGGTTCAGAACATTCGATTGCGTATAAAAACAATAGAAATTCCATTCGTTCGTCATTCCATTCGTTCGTCAGTTATCGTCTTCACAGACTCACTGACACACACACACATACTTTCACACACACACACACACACACAGACATAACTTCAAAAATGTTTGATTCGTGATCAGGGATGCTTGAAACGTGCTCTCCCGTCGAAAACTCGAATTCGAATTTTCGACCCCGTCACAATACTGTCTTTATACATTATGTATATAAGGAAAGTAATATGAGAAACTAGGCTTCAAAATCCTTACATTTTATAAAAAGTTTATATTAATCAAATTATCTGCAAGAGGTCATATATGTAAGCATATTTATATGTTTCTAAATATAGATGTATATTGATATTTGCATATCGGCCATTTATAGTTGTGCTGTATTTCATACCATTATTTAATACAAAATTACTTATTTTATTTTTATTTGCCCTAAATTCCACTAATTGCCTTAATGATAATATACGGTAGGGTGAGTGAAAATCACAGCGATATCTGAATATTTATTATGATGAAACGATTACAGATAGGAAAATGCAATACGTAGTATTTTAAATTGAAACTTAAGGAGTTTCATATTGCGCAAGAATCTATTCATAGCTACCAATCAAAGCCTACCATTATGAAAAAGTTAAAACGGAGTAACGAGTGTGGTTTGAACATGGGGTGTGCTTTTTCGAACTTCATGCCACAAAGTATGCTACTACTGTTATCCTCCTTACTTTCCTTATATACATAATGTATAAGGAAAGTATTGTGACGGGGTCGAAAATTCGAATTCGAGTTTTAGACGGGAGAGCACATTTCAAGCATCCCTGATCACGAATCAAACATTTTTGAAGTGATGTCTGTGTGTGTGTGTGTGTGCGTGTGTGAAAGTATGTGTGTGTGTGTGTGTCAGTGAGTCTGTGGATTTGGAGACGATAACTGACAAACGAATGGACCGATTCGAACCAAATTTGGTACAAAAATCACAATTCGTAAACACTGGAAGCCTATTGTTTTTATACGCAATCGAATATTCAGAACCCGCCTAAATTTTCAAATGAAATTTTGAAAAAAATTTAAAAAACATTTTTGAAGTGATGTCTGTGTGTGTGTGTATGTGTGCGTGTCAGTGAGTCTGTGGAGACGATATCTCACGAACGAAAGGAGGGATTCCAATGAAATTTTGTACAAAAATCTCAATCCGTGAATACTGGAAGCCTATTGGTTTAAACGGAATCGAATGTCCAGAACCTCCTAAATTTTTGAGTGAAATTTTGAAAAAATCGTAAAAAAATCAAAACCACTAATACAGTTACGCAAGTAGACATTTCTTATGTAATTTTTCATTAGAAAACGATTGACATAAATTTTAAAACGCTAACATGAACCGTTCTCGAGATATTGCACATTTTTCAAAAAAATTATCAAAAACTACTATAAATTAAAAAAATATTAACTGTTGAGAAACATGTTCATTTTTCATATGTAATATCATGCAATAAATTGGGTAACACTATTCTCGTGGATCTAGCTCGTTCCATTCATGAAAAAATATACTTTGAGTAATACTTTTGTATTTGAACGCCAATAGTCATTTATCTGCTGCAAGAATAACCTATTTCTTCGTCCATAGCACTTCGCGAGATTTTGGCGAAGAATTTGGCGGAATGTCGCCAAATTGGCGACTTTTTTGAAACGTTGCCAAATTAACGAAAATCTCGCCAAATGGATAAATATAACGCTAAATCAATGAAAATGACGATCAATTGTCGAAAATTCAATATCTTGGAAATAATTTAGTATCTACTATAAGAAAAACCTATTTTTTTTACTGTATAAGTTGTAAATTCATTACATTGTATAAGGAAAGTCATGTGTTGCCCACATCAGATTTTTTTTAAAGAAGTTGTTAGATGGTGGATATATATTCTTAACATTTCAATAAGGCAGGGTTTAGCATCATAAATATGTTAAATACATAAATACGTAACTGGTCATTTTGAAAATAAATATCCTTCTGCTTTTCAGATGTTCACCCAATGTTAATCAGCACTACTGATATACCTAACTGCAAAATCTTTGCATAAATGGACAAAAAGGTTAGAGACAGAGATTGTATATATACGTTGTACGGACAACATAACATACAGACGTCACGTTAAAAATAGCTGATTGGTGTTCTCCAATGATCCAAACATATAAAAACTTTCTATATTAGACGTGCACCCTATAGCGGTAAAAATTCGCATCCAAAAGGAAAATATTTGTAATATTTTCAAAACATTTCTGACTGGAAGCTATAAATATTTTAGTACGAACCTAAGCATATTACAACAAAAAATACTTGTTTATTTTATCGATGGTGTTATTGAAGATAAACTTTTCTTTTCTTATCATTTTGCGTGAGGTCGATAAGGCAGAATGTAATATCATAAAAAGGAAAATAATTTTTACGCCATGAAATTTTACGCCTTCTGAGCAAAAAGTATTTCCATGGATAATTTACTACTATATATTATATAAATAATGCTAATACGTTTGAAGTTTTTTCGAACCTTAAAATCATACCAGTAAATTAATAGTGGTGGTTTCAAAAGTTCATAGCGTTTCAATGCATAATATAACGGCTGTATTAAGATTTTCATAGGATTGTTTTCTTTGCAGAGATACGTTAATGCCCTTATCAATAATAATGGTACCGTGAATTTAGGAAAATTATATTCAGAGTTATTCTAGGGATTGAATAAATATAACATATCTGTTTAAGCACAATATACAATCAAATTAACGCATCAACCGGTTTCGAAGACAAAAGAAGCTTTTCTTTAGGGCAAACCTCACTTATTCAAATAAGCTTGACATCTGCTGTAGAATAGCTTATGTGGCTGAAGGTAGTAAAATTTTTTGCCATCACTGTGAGGAGAAATAATAACGACTAAACCAAGGAAGCAGAAAGCATAGGCAGGTTACAGAGGATGAACAATAAAATCCACGCAGAAAAATAACAGGCTTTAAATTATTTTAGAATGAATGGAAATAAACTAAGGGAACGTACAGCAGCGCGAATAGAAATAACTGAATAGTAAGCAAAACTGCTACAACGGTAGCAGGAAATCATGAGATATATAAACCAGCTGTTAAAATTAAAAACAAGAAAAATAAGTAGGAAATAGTTAAAAACGGCGGAAAAACAATTGGAAGAAACAAAAATTAAAGTGAAAAAGCAAATATGAAGAATCCAACTGATTTTTAAAATTCATGAGTTAACTTCATTAAACAAAATTGTGGAAAAAATGACAAAATCTGAAACAAGGCAGACATATAACTAAAAAATCGATAGATCAGAATTGAAAATTATATCAGAGAATTCTAAATTATTTTTTCAACGGTAGTTTTTGAGCAATTTTAAAAACTATTACTTTCCTTATATACATTGTATAATGTATAAGGAAAGTATTGTGACGGGGTTGAAAATTCGAATTCGAGTTTTCGACGGAAGAGCACGCTTCAAGCATCCCTGATCACGAATCAAACATTTTTGAGGTGATGTCTGTGTGTGTGTGTAAAAGTATATGTGTGTGTGTGTATGTGTCAGGGAGTCTGTGGAGAACTGTATTAGATATTCTATTTCACGAACTGATGGAGCTATTCGAATGACATTTGGTACAAAAATTACGATCCGTGAATACTGGAAGTTTATTGTTTTTAAACACAATCAAATGTTCAGAACTCCCCTAAATTTTCGAGTGAAATTTTGAAAAAATCGTCAAAAAATCAAAACTTTTAATAAAGACACGCAAATAGACATTTGCTATGTAATTTTTCATTAGAAAACGATTGACATAAACTTTAGAACGCTAGCATGAACCGTTCTCGAGATATGTCACAGTTTACAAATACATTTATCAAAAAATACCATAAATTAAAAAAATATTAACTGTTGAGAAACATGTTCACTTTTCATATGTAATATCCTGCAAAACATTTGGTGACATTAATCTCGTGGATCTAGTTCGTTCCATTCATGAGAAAAGATACTCTGATTAATACTTTTGTATTTGAACGCCAATAGTCATTTATCTGCTATTAGAATAACTAATTTCTCCGTCCATAACGCTTGATGAGATTTCGGTGACGAAATTGGCGGAATGTCGCCAACTTGGCGTTTATTTAATGTTGCCAAATTAACGAAAACATTGCCAAATGGAAAAAAATGACACTAAATCAATGAAAATGAGGACTAATTGACGAAAATTCAATATCTTGGAAAGAATATATAAGTATCTACGATAAGAGTAACCAAATTTTTTTTCCCGTAAAAGTAGTAAATTCATTACATTATATAAGGAAAGTTATGTGCTGCCCACATCAGATTTTTATAGAAATGCAAAGGGTATTAAAACAGCATTAACACATTATCAGTTACATTTATCCTTTTCATGGACGTAGCACACCTAATATCAACCGAAACAAATACTTTAAAAATGATTTTTATAAAAATATTTAAAATAATAACTTAAAAACGAAAGCTGGAAAAGTGATTACAATTTTATTTCTTTATACTCATTACGATAAAAGAAAAATTAAACAAATGTGCCATCGTATGTTATTAACCGGTAAATGTACCGGTTGTTAAATCTCTCAAAGTCTACCGGCTGTAATCAAATATGAATAACTTTTAAAATTATGCACCACAAGGAATTCATGCACAATGTACACTTATCTACTTTCAGAGAAACTAACGAGTGTATGATATTGTCTATAAAATACTGGCAGCTAGGTTGCCAATAATTTACTGTTAAATTAAGAGAAGAAAACTGCATTTTTAATGGTAAAATACTGTTTTATTGCAAAATAACTCTGTCAAAAAACAAAATAAACTGTACTCTTATTAGCAAAATGCTGTTTTATTACAGAATAAATCAGGCAAATTAACAGTATTAACAACATATTTGTTTACAACATAACGTGCATTGGAAAAGAATTATATTCCACTTTAAAGTATATCCGTTTTCAAAGTTGGTTTTGAAACTTACAGGTTCTTCAAATTTGTTTGTTTTTTATTGATTTTGTCCAGAATTCTTGGGTAAGATAGTACGACCATGTCAATATGCGAACGTGATGCAAGTTCAAATCTGCGGGAAAATATCAAATAAAGTAACAGGAAAGACACATAAAGAATAATAGTGGCATTTTTTTCAGCTTAGTTAACAAAAGCGTAGTTGTCATCGCAGCGGTTCCTGGCAGAATACGGGCGTAAAACCCCCAGGTCGTCCCTGGCAGAATACGGTCGCACCCCCCCCCCCAGGTCGTCCTTGGAAGATTACGGGCGAACTCCCCCACCCCCAGGTCGTCCCTGGGAGAATACGGCCATAAAACCCCTCAGGTCGTCCCTGACAGAATACCTTCGAGGAGTGATTCTAGTTCATTGCAGAATACGGAAGTAAAAAGTCCAAGATCGTCCCTGCCAGTGGAAATTAATCTGTCGTTGCAGCGGTTTAAATAAAAGCAAAACGTGTAACAGGTAATTCAATCTACTTTATCCTATACCCTATTAGCCAACTTGGTGAACGCATTATTGCTAATTTCTATACTCACTAACTCTACACAATCCAAAAAAACCAATATATATATATATATGTACATATATATATATATATATATATATATAATCTGTTTTTAATACTCGCACAACTCAGCACTAGGGAGTCAGTCTTGTGAATGGGATATACTAATACACTATTCAAAGAAGCGGACTGCTGTTGTTGTTGTTGAGACCCAGACCATCCGACCTACCAGAAAGGTGTGAAAGCCGAAAGGTGTAAGGTAACTGTTTGGACGGCCGGGAAGTGCCACCCAATTTAGTCCAGAACCCAGTGCGGGAAGCATCCACATGGACCGTACCCCCCTTCCCCTACCACCAACCTCTCGGAAGGACTTACGGGCCCACATGTTTAACGTGATCGTACTCTATGAATACGGCGGCAGTTGTGGCAGCGTGCAAATCCAGCGCGCAAACCACAAGACTACCGCGCTCGAAATGTGCCAACAGCACTTAGTGTTCCCAGGTGGTCATCCACCCAAGTACTAACCGTGCCCGATGCTGCTTGACTTCGGTGATCTAACGAGAACCGGTGTTTTTAGCATGGTAGGGCCGTTGGCAATAAGAAGCGGACTGTGTAGATGGA
The DNA here is from genome assembly GCA_951213105.1 of Amaurobius ferox. Taxonomy (NCBI): domain Eukaryota; kingdom Metazoa; phylum Arthropoda; class Arachnida; order Araneae; family Amaurobiidae; genus Amaurobius; species Amaurobius ferox. The sequence goes on from OX578136.1 coordinate 89,430,655, forward strand.
AACAGACTATTAATAAATAGTTCAACTATGGCATCGATTGTGTTTGTTATTTACGTAAATGAAAGAAAATAAAGCAGTCAGTTTGATGAACTTATATATTGTAATGTTACAAAATAAAAACATGAAATGAAAATGTTAATGTGAATTAAAATGAAAATTTTAATAAAATAAAAATGTTAATGTCTTCCCTCTGTATATAACTGATATCTTTACACTATTTTCGACAAAAGTAGTTCCTCAATTTTTACAGTTTGCTGCAATATCTAAATAATTACATGGCGGTAATATACTTAAATTAAATTCATAAGAATATAAACTAATTATTGATCTAATCCAGCTACATAAAGTGTATTTATAATAAAAAATGTATTGCTTTGAATATAAAAAATCGTGTCCCATAACACTTTAAATTTCTTAGTTTAATATCTAATTTTGACGAATTCACATTTCCTATATACATTAAAATACCAAAAGTAAATTCTAAAGTACAAGTGGTAAAATATATTCTCTAAAATACGACCATATAATAGAATCTTGGCCGTAAGAGTTTCAGACTTTTCCAAAGATCTTTCTCAGACTTTCAAACTAAAATTGTGTGTTCTTTATTTCGTTTTTTATAATGAATTAAAGTCAGTTTTTGCACAATATAATACACGAAAAACATCATCTTGTTTAAAATCGCATTCACCAAAATAATGTATTTATTACTGTGCATTATGATTTATTTTTAATTATGCCAAATCACCAAAACACCAAATAGAGTAGAAATATCGTTAAAACGGTTTATCCTAGCATGGTGAGAATGATTTTATTCGATTTGTTATCAAAAGTACCTATAAATAACCATCATTTAATTAATATTGTTACATATATTAATTATTCTGTACTGTTTTAAAATCTTTTTTTATATTTTGTTAAAAAGTCTCGTCTTTTTAACAAATAAACTCGATTTTTTAACTCGATTTTTATTTAAAAAAAGCAAATTTTTCACATCTGTATTAAAATCCTATCAGGAGTAGGAAACATTTAACGAACCAGACGGCTAAATTTCAGAAAAATCAGGTTTATAGTTTAACGTGTAAGCTCTAATTTTAGATACAAATAATACACATCCAGATGAGTAAAGCTAAGAACAACTGTTTTCTGATTAAGCAAGCCCAATATATTTAAATTCATTTATAGCTCTAATTCACATTTTTGACCCATATTACATCACTTCCCTATGTATATGCACATGCTGTAGATAGTTTGAAAACAATATCAATACATGACTACAAACACTACATCGAGAATATTTATTACCTCAAAGTGACCGAATTTACCAAAGAAATTGAATTTTTAAGACATGGAATTTCCATCAATTTGGAGTCATTTTTGCTAATTAAACGTCACTTTCAGTATTTTGCGTTCGACAATTTGATAACATTTTTAAAAGTTGCCAAATTTGTGATACATTATTTGGGTAATTCAACATTATTAATAAATACATTATTTGGATATATCAACAAGCTTGTCGCGAAGTTTGCTAAATTCGGGCTAAACTTGTCACCAAACATTGCATGTAGACAAGACGAATATTTGAGTTCTAATCAATAGATGGCTACTTTCATAATTTAAGCAAGGTAATTCGCGACAGTGATGTCAGAACATTTGTCCCATAATATTGTATATGGAATATCGATATAAATATATTGTATATGGAATATCGATATAAATATATTGTATATGGAATATCGATTAATAAACTACTTTTTTTTAATTTTATGAAATGTTTTTCCATATTTATTAGAGAAAGCATTCTAAAAATTTTGTCATTCGTTTTGTAATAAAAGAAATACGTATGAAATGATTATCGTTATTAAAATTTCTGATTTTCAATGATTTTTTGAAGTTTTTTTCGAAACACTGTATTTTCTAGTGAGATATCTCTTCCGCAGACTCACGAATACACACACATAACATCAAAAGCGTTCAATACGAATTCAGGAATGTTTGAAACGTGCTTTTCCTTCGAAAACTCGAATTTGAAATTTCGATCCCTTTTCAAATTACTTTATATACATTATACTATGTATGTAGAGAATATAGAAAAGGTATAAAATCTCAAATCGAATTTCTGACTGGAAAGTAAAAATATATTTCTATTAACCTGACTTTGTAAAAAAAAAATCATGTTTACTTTATTTATGACACCATTAGAGTTAAAAAGTGTCATTTTTCTTATTTTCTCTGAGGGTAATAAGACACGAAGTATCTTGAAAAGAGAGGAATTTTCTGGTTTCGAGGCATAAAGAATATAATTAGCTGTCGCTCTTCATGTAATGGATAATTATCTTGATGTTATTAGCTTCTTAGCATTTAACAGAATGATTAGCAAGATATTAAAATATAGACATGCTATTAAATAAAGTGATTAAATACCGAAACTGTATGTATACTTATATACGTATATGTAAAATTATGAGTATGAATTTATGTTAGAATATTTATGTAATGTCTGCATGCACCTATTATTGATACATGTACAAATGTACTTATAGATGCATTTTTGCAAGTTTATAGCAGATTTTTTTTGTAACAGAACAAAAGTTCATACATGCAATTTTTTTTATGACAGAAAGAAATCAATATCTATTTGAAATGAATGAAGCAAACTCTATAAATTTCGGTGCAATTACAATGATTTTAATCGGACGATTGTTTCGGGAATGCTTGTGTTTACTTCGTTAGAGGTTTTCCACCTATTACTAAAATTAATTATTTTTCTCATAATGATTCTATTGAGACGTTAATTAAGAAACGATTTTGTAAAATTCCATGTCAATGTGGTTTATCGTTACGATAAGCGTTACTTAAATTCAAGAAATTAATAACTTATTTGCCGAAAATTAATAAATTAATAGATATTTTATTGCTAATCACTGCTGGATAACTGGTCACCAGTTTAGTTTTTCTTTCTGTTCTATTGTGCAAAAGTGCTCGTTAGTTTTTATTTGAATTTATTTTGCGCTGGCCATATTAATAAAAATTCCAATAATCTGGTTAATGATTTGACTAGAGAATCATATTTCTCTAAATTGGGTATAATATTAAGTTGCTTAGATGAAAATTTCCGTTTTCTTTTTAACACTTTCCAACATAGTTGAAAAGTGTTTATGACTTTGGTCATTCTGTCAGTCTGTCTGTCCTTTCGCACGATAACTGCCGTAAAAATGACTTTACAAAATTGAAATTTTAGTATTTTGTTCAGAAAGGTCTGTGGGACATATAGGAAAGTAAATGAATAACATCACCCAATTAGTTTTGGGTTGAATCCGGGTAGAAAAAGTGAAATATATTGAACCCTATGGAACCAAATTTTTCAAACATTATTAAGCAAAATTAAAATTCGCAAACTGCTTTGACAATTTTAGGAAATATTCAAATAATCTCATAAAATATGTAAAAAAAATTGAGCAAAATATATTTGGTAGTTTTTTAAATAAAAATTTAAATAATAATTACACCCATATTATATGGCCTTCCCGGTCGTCCATCTCGCTGCTCTAAGTCCTCTGGACGAGCCGGACGGCCTGGGGCTTTCACCCATATTATATGGGGCGCGGTAGCCCATTGGTTAGCGCGCTGGAGTTGCACTCGGTAGGCCCGGGTTCGATTCCAGCCAGTGCCAAAACTGCCGCCGTGTTCACGCGGAGTACGATAACGTTAAACATGTGGGTCCGTAAGTCCTTCCGAGAGGTTGGTGGTAGGGGAAGGAGGGTACGGTCCCTGTGGATGCCTCCCCCACTGGGTTCCGGTCCAAATTGGGTGGCACTTCCCGGCCGTCCAAACAGTTACCTTACACCTTTCTGGTAGGTCGGACGGTCTGGGTCTCAATCAACAACAACCCATATTATATGAAGAGATCACGTGACCGAATTAAAACTGTGGTATCCATCTTTTTTCATAGTGCCTAAATCATAATTTTTAGAGTTCTTTTAAATTTTTATTTAGTGTTGCATTCTTCCTAAAACCGCTTTATTTTTGCATTTTTTCTGTGTACATAGCCAACGCATTTATATATATATATATATATATATATATATATATATATATATATATATATATATATATATATATATATATATATATAAGTAATAGTCCATGTACCCCCCTCTTTTTTCGCAATAGCTACTGATGATGGACAAATTTTAACGTCTTATTAATTTTATTAAATAAAGACATTTATTAAGAAGCACTATTCTTTAAAATCTTACACAATACCATAATACGGATGTTAAAAACAAAGAATTACATCACCTTCTTTCTGAGAGATCAAATGTGTAACATTTATATAGAACATTATTTCCGCCATGAATCTCAGATGAATATTTGTTAATACAAAATTCATTGAATTTGATTGAGTTCGTGCTTGCATTTTCTTGCAGACACAGTTCACAACTGAAGCTTCATTGCGTCTGCGCTTCTGCAATTCCATTGGTTTTGCTTAACCATCACACATCTAGGACCTTCCGATTCGATGGTGGTGTTAAGTTTCATAACATTACACACGAATTTTGCTGAGTAATATTTTGAGAATAAAAATCTGTAGGAAATGGTCTGTATCTGGACATTGTAATACATTTTAGTTTTGCGAAATGTCAAAGCCGTCGACGAAATGTTTGGGCCATTATTCAGTTTTGGGCTTGTCTGCCCCCCGCTATTCTGGGATTGAATGTTTTATATCTATATGCCATTTCTTTCACAACCATTTTATACTTAATTAGATCACATTTTTATAAAACTTGCATTTATCGTAAAAGTACCTTCTTGTCATTATAAGTTTCAGCAACCAAAATTTCTCGATGACTAAAGTTGTGGCCTTCATATTTCATTACTTTGTTCTATAACGTATATAACGAAACCTATTATAATAATTCGTGTTACATTCTTAATAAAAAAAACTATAACATAACGAACATACCTTAATAACTTAATAAACATACTTATAATATGTCCGTAAACACATGAGCTGGAATAAGAACTACCGAAATATTTTCAAATCTTTTTAAATATGTAAACTATTTATTTGGGACATCAGATATTCTAATTTCATATCAAGAATATTTTGTTAAAGACCACGATGAAAGGAATTTCAGCAATCCCAGTTTCACCACTCCTTAGGGACCATGTTTCTTTTCACTAGTAGGGAATTTCAACTATTGAAACATTTCAAATTTATTGTATAGATATTTTTTGCATGCAACAGTGGATCAATGATGTATTGTTTTCATTTCGTTAGAAATTGCGATAAAATAAAGTAAAAATGATGAAATAAATAAAATTCGAAACGGAAATACCATTTGATAAAAATCGAAGAAACGATTACAATTAGAATATTTGTTTATAATTTTACTTCTCCATGTAAAGGACAGCAGCGAATCCTGGTATAAAAATAGGTCGTGGGGATTGACCTAAAAAATAGGTCGCGTCTTAAATTCCATCAATCGCACCGCAATACTCAAAGAATTTAATAGCGAAAATTGTAATGGTATTTAATAATGTTATTACTATTGCGTTATATATTGCAACTAGGGCAGGGATTTTGTGGGCGAATTTGGTCTGGCGGCGTCATACATCACCATTCGCCACTGGCAAAGGTTTATATAATTTAAATATTGAGAGTTCATTCAACATTAAAAAATATAATTGTATGATACGAACGTTATTGTGCCACAAAATATTAAGGAAACATGTCACGGACACTAAAATATTGTGACAAAATTTAAGTTAAAGTTAAATTGTTATTTTAATATTTATTTTATTTATTTATTTATTTATTAAATATATTTAGTTTATTTATTTATTCAATTTATTTAGTTTATTTATTTATTTTACTTTATATTAATATTTATTAACTTTAGGCCTCGTAATCGTAGTGGCATTATGTAGTTAAAAATTTTGCATTAATCAATATAATGCTTCATCCCTCAATTTAGTTTTCAAAATAAAAACTATATTTTGATCCGACTGCTTAGTCTAATAAGATGAACTTTCATATCAGCATTTTTATGTTATAGCTGTGGTATCACCACATCTCATTTCTGAAGTCTTCTCTATGAAATTGTGTTTTTTAGATTGGCAAGAGCCTCTCCATCCCTGCTGGTACCGCCCTCTTTCCTCCCTTGCATCTCTTTGGCTCATTACCTGGTGCCATCGCCATGTATCCCCATAGTTCGGCTCCCATAGGCCAGCGTGCTCACAGGCCGGAGATACACTGGACGTAACTGCCTGAAGTCAGTCTGTTACGCCCAGCGCATTTTGTAAAAAAAAATTCGTCCAGTGTAAAAAAATATTAAATTTCATTTGGAGATATATATAATTACAACCAAATTGGCGATATTTTCAAAAAATTGTTAAGTTAGCGATATCGAGAGAAATGTGTCACCATAGTCGGCAAATCGCCAAATTTGTTACCGAGCGTAACAGACTGACAAGTAGGAGGCAGATGAACATTTAGATAGACAGACAAAGATTAGGGGTTTTTCTTATGTAGTATTCATGTTCAATTCATGACGGTTTTTCAATTTCTATATAAATTCATGCTGAAAAATTAACTCGCGATCACGTTATAATCGGGAACATATGTAATCATTGTACTTCAGATATTCTTAGAAGTTCCTTTAAAGTATGCTTTTCGCCTTTCACACCCGTTATGATTTTTCTGCTTTTCGGTTTGCATATATCTATTTATACATCTGCCTCAAGAGAGATGTGGATGTTTATCTAGCATGAGTGTAAAGTGACACAGTCAGAACAAATAAATAAATCGTGGAAGATGTCCAAAATATGATTCTGACGCATTAATGGGACTTTTTATTTATTTAAGGGCAAACTGTTATGTTTACTTCTAACTATTTTGTAAATTACAAATGATGAATTGGTGTTTTAAAAGAATTTCAACATTTTAATATGTATTGATTTTATGATTGATAGTCTTTTACACAAAATATTTGCAGGAGTTGTCAACATTGCGCGGGATAACTGCAGTTCAAGTAAATAGAACAAATCTATCATTTCTTCTGACTTCTTTTCTGTTGCATATTTTTGAAAATAGTTTTTGCAGAATGTAAAAGTTTGCAGTGCGATTCAAACTAATTTGGACTTGTAACTATTTACGGCTACTTCCTTCATCGCTTTTATGATTCGATGAATAACTGTAGTCAACTTCAATCGTATAGAAGGGAATAACATATATCTCAATGCAGCGATGAATGGATATTCGGACATTTTTAGTTTAACTCTCAGAGGAAACATGGTCCATTTAAACGTCACTTTAGGAACTTAACATAGCAACCTAACAGTTGTGGATCACTGAAGTCTTAAATTACTAAATTTGGTAATCTGGAACCTATAGGAAGAGAATGCCCACTTCAAGTACAGAATAATATCATCTGTGTATCTCAGTCCATATTATCGATAAACCAGATACAGATTAATGGTTGGAATCCCCGCTGGGATATCAGCTCATTAATATATTTTCGTAATATCTTGGAATAAAATTAAATTAATAGAATAACAATTTACAAAAATAACAATAAAATAATGCTGAAGTGATTTTATAAAAATTATTATTTATCACTATCTATCTATCTGTCTATTACCAACAGAGGAATTTTGATATAGTGAAACGCACCCAAAATCCGTGATTTCAAACGTGTAGCTTCGAAGTTAATAAATCAGAAACTGAAATTTGCCGTATGCTTAATCAATTTTATTGGGTTTTTTTAGTTAATTTTCTAAGCGGACGTAGAAACTTTTTCCTTCATAGAGCAAATCATTTTCATGTCGGAGTCAATTAATTTTCAGTTCGTAAGAATAGTAATCTAACGAGTGTGTCTGTAATTTCCAGTTCGCAAGAATAACAACATAATGAGTGTGTCTGTAATTTTCCGTTCGGAATAACAACAACATAACAAGTGTGTCTGTAATTCCATAAATTAAAGTTGAAGTTGGGCAAATTAAAAAAATCATTCCCGACAATGAATTGACTTTTTGTTGAACTTTTAGAATTCAATAATATTTAAAGGAAATCTTAAGTGCATGTTCTTAATGGTATTTTTAATAAGCTTTTCTAAGGTTAGATTACTGGATAAGCCTACAGAAAAAGTTGAACAGAGTTACTTTAATCACGGTCAATATGCATATATCGATATTGCAACAATTGGTATGCTTGGAGTACTCTCATGTCGACAACTTTTCTTCCTCATACGAATTATATAGGCAGCATGGCAGTATTGTTTCAAAAAAAAATTTCGATTTCGAGATTTTGATGCCAAAATATACTTTAAAAACTCCTGAACACGTTCTGACAATTTTTAGATTGATGTTCGTCTGTCCGTCTGTGGTCGATTACTGGTGTATATAAAAATTGCCACAAATAATGATAAATTTTCATAAAACTTTATATTCGGCTTCGTTATAATAAAAACCTACACTTAGACAGATATTTTTAAAATTTGAACGAAAACTTCGAAATTTGTTTGAAATTTTACATTTCTCATTTTTAACAGCATAGAACAAAATTTAACATATGCATAGAAGGTGTTATTGATGGTTTAATGAACACGTAACTATATAATTCATTTCAGCAGTGAAAAATTATCAAAAATTGTCAAAATCTAAAATAAAAAATTACATATGCTCAAATATATCCATTAAATGCTTGTTTTATACGTGATTTTTAACGAAGAAAAGAATAAGACCAACCCTATTACACTAGGACTAGCCGTTCTCGAGATATTTTAGTTTTTTTGTATTTTCTCTGCGCCACCTTTGAAAATAAGTCCAGTTACCAAATGAGAACAAAAATTGAATTAAAAGTGAATTAAATTTAATTAAAATAAAGAGAACGTGGATATAAGTCTGCAAGGAAAGTCATGTGCTGCCCACATCCGATTTTTGAAACTGTTGGCAATGCCAAATATGTCTGCTAGATGCAAAAATATATGTCCATTAATAAAGATTGCACCGCATATTCCTGTTAATAAATAAAAAATGTTAGAGCGCGTTAAAACTATGCTAATATTACTGCAAAGAGCATAGAATATCGATAACAGAAAAAATAATTCAATATTATTCGGTGTTTTTAAATTGTGTTGGCCCGAAGCCATTTCTAAAATACCTTTTGTTTCGAATCGATGCATATATAGTTTACAGACATAGGAAATACATTTTGTTCTTACATATATACAGTTAATGCATTTAATGTCGAAACAAAATTAAGGACGGCAATTTGATATTCTGTAATTTCAAAATCGAGATTCCGTTGTTAATATGCGTATTTAAGGACCTTAAAAATTTTCCTCTTTGATGACTAGTTCTGTTTTTTAAAATCTGCTATAGATATAGCTTAGAAGATGACTGTTATGGATTTAGCAAATTTTAGAGAGGAGGGAGGCGTTTTACTAAATATTTCCGCTTCCGGTATTTTTTCACATCGGCCTCAAAAAAATTCTTTGACACATCTATTTCTGGGAATGAACTATAGCTGGAACGCAGATGATGACTGATTTGGATTTTAAATTGCATTTTGCAGAGTCTTTGGAAGGGCTCACTAAGGATTTCCAATTTCAGTTTTGTAGATTATGGTTCCGTTTCTTCCAAAAATTCGTCTGACTTTTCGAATTCAGTATGCAAAAGAGGATAAAAATGCTTAAGAGTTGCGTCAGAAAAGAAGTGCACATATACAATTTGCCACGATATCAAATATTATTCATAAATGTATGTTTGCTGATTATTTCCTAATGAGTAACGGCCTATCTTAAAGTTTTCGGTTGCATTTTGCTGGTTTGAAAACCTCTTTAGTTTGTAAGCATATGGTCATTATATCAAGAAACCTCTTGACACCCCAAAGTTTTCTGTTTGTGTAATTAATATATTTGAATTTTGAACTATTTAAAAAAAGATCTTAGTTATTCCCTTAAAAGCGCATCAGAATAAAATGGAATACCAATTTAGGAAAAAGTTGAGTGAAGTATCTCATTAACTGATATTTTATTCGTGAATACAAATAAAACCAGTTACAGTACATTAAATTTTACTTTCGGTTATATATTTTTAGTAAAATTATACCCATTTTGACTTTGCTTGCTTGAAATATTTTTATTTTATTTTAAAACTATATTTTCTCCTTAACGAAATAAATACGTATTAAACTTTGATTATAAATTGTATTTCATGGTAAAAAAAATAAACTTACTGGTTATACGTTGTAAAAATATGATGTGGGAAACAGATGACTTTCCTTACATAATGCAATGCTTTTACATCTTTCCCAGCTTAATGAGGATGTACAAGATCAACGAAGAAATGCTTTTTGCGTGTAATTCTAAATTAATATATTGCATGCTTTTCTGAGTCATAACATATAAATCTATGTCAAAGTACCCAATTAATTTTTATTTTGAGCAAATATAGCTTGGAAATTAGAAGTATTGCTAGCAATATAGTTTATATAGATTAAATGATTATAATCAATAGAGGCCAACATTTTATTATATGAAACCGATGGTTCCAATAAAGAAAAAATCTGATGTGGGCAACACATGACTTTCCTTATATAATGCAATGAATTTACTACTTTTACAGTAAAAGAAATAGATTTTTCTTATAGTAGATACTTATATTCTTTCCAAGACATTGAATTTTCGACAATTAGTCGTCATTTTCATTGATTTAGCGTCATTTTAATCCATTTGGCGAGATTTTCGTTAATTTGGCAACATTTCAAAAAGTCGCCAAGTTGGCGACATTCTGCCAAATTCGTCGCCAAAATCTCGCCAAGCTTTACTGACGGAGAAATAAGTTATTCTTATAACAGATAAATATTGGCGTTCAAATACAAAATTATTACTCGAAGTACATTTTCTCATGAATGGAACGAGCTAGATCCACGAGAATGATGTCACCCAATTTATCGCATGGTATTACATATGAAAAGTGAACATGTTTCTCAATAGGAAATATATATTTTTTATTTTATATGACTTTTTGATAATTTTTTTGAAAACTGTTAAATATCTCGAGAACGGTTCATGTTAGCGTTCTAAATTTTATGTCAATCGTTTTCTAATGAAAAATTACATAAGAAATGTCTATTTGCGTAACTTTATTAGCGGTTTTGATTTTTTCAAAATTTCACTCGAAAATTTAGGCGGGTTCTGAGCATTCGACTACGTTTAAAAACAATAGGCTTCCAATGTTTACGGATTGTGATTTTTGTACCAAGTTTCGTTCGAATCGGTCTATGCATTCGTCAGTTATCGTATCCACAGACCCACTGACACACACACACACACACGCACACACACACACACACACATACTTTCACACACACACACACACACACAGACATCACTTCAAAAATGTTTGATTCGTGATCAGGGATGCTTGAAACGTGCTCTCCCGTCGAAAACTCGAATTCGAATTTTCGACCCCGTCACAATACTTTCCTTATACATTATGTATATAAGGAAAGTAATATGAAATTCAAAGTCACAATTCTATAATGGTTTTCAAATATCAATATTGTATTTAGTATTTCGTTATTTCGTTTGGAAATGGCAAATCTCGTTAATATGGCAACCTTAAATTCATTGCTAAATGGGCTTATGAAGAAAAAGATTTTAATCCGGTCATACTGATTAACGACGGAATAATATCTTGACAAAATAATAATAAAAAAATCATATTCCCCCTCTTAAAAATCGCAATCATTAACTTATGATTGTAAAATTACTGTAAGTCCGACATTTTAATATTTTCTTTTAATTAAATTCAAAAATTGAACAGTCTTTTAAATACTAGTATGACTTGTACATATAATGAGGTTTCTATATTTACTGATTGTAATGCTATATAATATTTCGTTCGAATACTCCGCTCTTTCGTGAGTTATCTCACACATCCCCACTCTAACATAAATGCACACACTAACTTACATACCCGCATACTAACATACATACATACTCACACACTAACATATATACATACACTACACTAACATATATACATATACCAAACTAACGTACATATATGCACACATACTGACATATATACATACACCATACTGACGTATATATTATATACACACATATACTAACATATATACATACACTACACTTGAACGCTGCCACAAATGCCGCCGTGTTCATGCGGAGTACGATCACGTTAAACATGTGGGTCCGTAAGTCCTTCCGAGAGGTTGATGGTAGGGGAAGGAGGGTACGGTCCCTGTGGATGCCTCCCCCTCTGGGTTCCGGTCTAAATTGGGTGGCACTTCCCAGCCGTCCAAATGGTTACCTTACACCATTCTGGTAGGTCGGACGGTCTGGGTTTCAACAACAACAACAACATACACCACACTAACGTGCATGTATACAAACATACTAACAAACATATGCACACATCATTAACATGTAATCACACAGACATTACTTTAAAGACATTCGATTCGAGTTCATGGATGCGTGCTCTTCCCCTTCTAAAACTCTAATTCGAATGTTCGACCCCCTTCGCAAATACTTTCCCTACACACTATACTAGTATGTAGGGAACGTCAAAAAACGGCATATTTTGCTTTGCATTTTACGTTGTAAACTATTATTGATTGTTCGCAAAGTCACGTGCTTTAATTATAAATATTGGGTATAATGTAGAAATAAATAATTCTAATAAATCATTAAAATTGTCAAGAAAAAACACGAAAGACAACTTCAATTTAGAAACAGACCTTAAAATATTTCTTTTGTTTTAATTTAATATCGAATTCCAGTCTAAAATATGAATTGCAGCACTTTTCACTGACATAGTAATGTAAAAAAATCATCTCATCCATCTTCCAAAAGAAATACTTAATTGAGGTGAAATATTCGAAAGATTCAACACTGTACGTACCAAATTCTTCCATGCCATAATAAATGGCTATTCTAACACTTTAAGTTGAAAAATATTTATCTATATGTTTGTTTTACGTACGAAATGTTGTTCAAGCATATATATATTATTTGTTTCTGAATTTGCAATTTTTTCTATTTTATTTTCGAAAGATTTATTATTTAAGGAAAATGTATTCGATAGTTGTATGTAAGAATTTTCATTTATTTTTCTTCTTCCCTTATTGATAAATGAAGAATTTTTCAGAAAACCAAAATATAAGAAAAAAACAAATTTTTAAATTGTTAGAATCATTATTTTTTTTAATTGTAAAAGGAAAGGTAGAATTATTTATTTCTACATTATACCCAATATTTATAATTAAAGCACGTGACTTTGCGAACAATCAATAATAGTTTACAACGTAAAATGCAAAGCAAAATATGCCGTTTTTTGACGTTCCCTACATACTAGTATAGTGTGTAGGGAAAGATTTTACTCTAGCTTGTGAAAGATAATGAAATAAACATAAATTATCATTATACACTTAAATAGCTGGAATAATATTTTAAAATCTAAGGTTACATGATATTATTCAAAATATGGAGATTAGAAATATTACTTTCCTTATATACATAATGTATAAGGAAAGTATTGTGACGGGGTCGAAAATTCGAATTCGAGTTTTCGACGGGAGAGCACGTCTCAAGCATCCCTGATCACGAATCAAGCATTTTTGAAGTGATGTGTGTGTGTGTGTGTGTGTGTGTGTGTGTCAGTGAGTCTGTGGAGACGATAACTGACGAATGAATGGACCGATTTGAACCAAATTTGGTTCAAAAATCACAATCCGTAAACACTGGAAGCCTATTGTTTTTATGTGCAATCGAATGTTCAGAACGCCCCTAAATTTTCGAATGAAATTTTGAAAAAATCGTCAAAAAATCAAAACCACTAATAAAGTTACGCAAATAGACATTTTTTATGTAATTTTTCATTAGAAAACGATTGGCATAAGTTTTAGAACGCTAACATGAAATATTCTCGAGATATTGCACATTTTTCAAAAAAATTATCAAAAAGTCATATAAAATAAAAAAAAATATTTCCTATTGAGAAACATGTTCACTTTTCAATTGTAATACCATGCGATAAATTGGGTGACATCATTCTCGTAGATCTAGCTTGTTCCATTCATGAAAAAAGATACTTTGAGTAACACTTTTGTATTTGAACGCCAATAGTCATTTATGTTCTGCAAGAATATCTTATTTCTTCGTCCATAACGCTTGGTGAGATTTTGGCGACACATTTGGCTGAATGTCGCCAACTTGGCGACTTTTTGAAATGTTGCCAAATTAACGAAAATCTCGCCAAATGGATAAAAATGACGCTAAATCAATGAAAATGACGACTGATTGTCGAAAATTCAATATCTTGGAAGAATATTAGTATCTACTATAAGAAAAACCTATTTTTTACTGTAAAAGTAGTAAACTCATTACATTATATAAGGAAAGTCATGTGTTGCCCACATCAGATTTTTTTATTTTGAATTCATGTACCTTCTTTAGCGTTTCTATAGATTTTGATAAAATACATGGTTGTATTATGCGACTGAAATTATTCTTTATAAATACAAGAAAATCTTGTTTATATAGTATATGTTACGGATAAAGCCCGAAACGTGTGTAAACATAAGTTTACCCTGATAAACCTAGCTTTACCCTGCCGTTCTGAGTAAAGCTCGAAATGAAAGTGGAACTGTTCGGGCTTTGCCCGGGTAAAGCGAGGATTACCCACATCGATCTGAGTAAATCTGTGTTTTAATCTACGGAAAATTTTCTGAGCATGCATTGTGCATTTTCATGGTCCTAGACGGGTCATATGTATGGGAACTAATATGCTTCATTCCTAGTTTAATATAATTGCTAACAATGGCTGAAGGAAAATGTTCGTTTAAAGATTGTTTTAATAAAATTTTTGAATAATTAATTGTTTCGATGGACTCAAAAATCTTCGATGGACTCAAAAATCTTTAATATGCGATGAGAAATATATCACGAGTTTCTGCAGTCCCAGTAATCAGCATAAACATTTGAATTTTGCATTTTCTTATTTTATTAATGTAGTATATAATTTTAATAATTTTAATGTTCCACATACTTAATAAATAAAATAAACTATTCTTCTTTTCTGTAAAATCAATTTAACCCAGGAAATTATTTTGATAATGAGTTGAATAGAAAATAAATTATTGATTGAGAAATGTGCATGGCTTGCATATGTACGTGGATAGTAGGAACCGGTTAATATGGCCATTAATGAATTACAACTACGTATATGAAGAAATTGCTATGCGCCTAATAAGTACAGTCATAGACCATGCTTATAAAAATTGTAGAAAAATTTATTTCTTGGCCACTATTAACTTATACTACCGCAGGGCATCGATATACGTTACACAAGCAGTCCAATACTACATTGATTTGCACAGTGTAGAGCACAGTGAAGATCGTTTGATGGTAACTATTGAGCATAATACTCGTTTAAATTGCTATACATATCATTCGTAGGATCCTAGCCTATTTTATTTTTTACAAAAGTGTAGATTAAGTCAGTGTATTACCTCCATCAACTAACACAAATCGGAAAATTTGCCGCACTATTGACAATTTTCCCATTAACCCATTTTTTCAAATACTGTTGGAAAGGTCAGTTGGTGGCCACTATCGATTTTTGTTAATTGGACACAATGCTGGATGTAACTAGTGGAAATCCGACCACTTATGTCAATTCCTAAAATCTTGCGATGGCGGATCATTATAAGAATTTGAGTACATATATTTCAATATCACATAGTAGTAAATAACTTATAATAACATAGAACAAACCATATTAATCAATCACATATATAGTACATGTATACTATATATAATCACATATGTACTATACATGTACTATCACATATATACTATCTATCAATATAACACAATTAATTAACGCTCCCCTAGACCCTTTAGCAAATCGTAGTTGTCCCGCGAACTGTGAAACTCAGTATATGTTGACTAAAAAATTCAAATTAATAATTTCCTCAAAGCGACAACATATATCAAATAAATTCAATTTAATTGATAGTGTAGATTTTCTAAGCTATTTAAATTTCGAGACTTTGGAAACATTTCTATCTATTTGACGATGTTTTGTCAATTTTATTGTATTTTCCAGAGGTCTCCAAGTTTGCCTCCCAGATCGACGAATTTATCTCAAATGGGACAGATGAAAAAACAGGCAGACGCTATAAAAATATAATTAATACACTATTCGTTTATTAATTAGTTTGAATTTATTTCAATCCATTCATAAAATATAAAATCAGAATCCATGCAACTTACGCTATGATTTTAAATTTTAATAATTTGGCGGCATTTCCTTTAATTGAGCGTCGTTTTCTTCTTAGTAGCATTTTCGTCAGGATCATTATAGTATTCATTTTTGTATAATCAACAAACAGTTTTTCATAAAAAATCATTTCATAAAATACCGACAACAATGGTCAGCTGAGACAAACAAAAAACATTGATACATATAGAGTCACACACATTTTAATAACGTACATGTTTCTTCTATCTGCCAAATTCATTTTTATCCAAGCAGGGCTGGTTAAACCTAGATTTACCCAAGAAGCGTTGGATAAACCTAAGTTTCCCCAGCAGTCTTGGATAAACTTTGGTTTACCCAGTCCTTTTGGATAATGCTGGCTTTACCCAGATAAAGCTACATTTATCTAATTCCGGGCTTCACCTGTAACATATACACAATTTAAAGAAATTAACTCTAACAGTGTATGAATAAAATAATTCCTTTAGATGAAAAAACAAGGCATCCTCTATCCTCAAAACTATCTCATTATCAACTTATGAATAGTAGGAGATATTTTATGCTAACTGCAGACAAAATGACATTCTATGTTTAAAACGTTATTTGCAAATGATATTTGATGACTTCAGATTTGAGTGAGATCATCTCGCTTGTCGGTCCTAAAGAAAAATGTTGTTTTCAGTTGTGATCGCCTACACATATATATTTAATTCTAGGCAATAATTTGAGTCATATATTTTAATTAGATATGCATAAATATTTTAAAATTCTTCTTCTAAACTTATTCTTAATCTAATTACTATAAGTTGGACACTATGTTGGTTGGTGTCATGTCCATATGAAGTCAAATTGAACCATGTGCAGATATCACTGCCCTAGCGAGATCCACAATCCTCTCATTATAAAGCTCTCCCTGGAAAGGGATGGATTCCACAATGCTTTGTAAAACCGCAAGCATTGCTGGACAGTCATATATGTGTTCCAGTGTAAGTTTTTCACCTGGGCAGTTTCTACAGTATTTGTGGGTTCTGGTGCCATCCGTATTAATTTTCATACCACCAAGGTGTCTAGTTCTTGGTCTGGCAATGGTCTTGGTGATCTCCCTATTTTCATTTATTACACAGACCTGGTGGCCCAATAGTTGGACACTTGGAAATTGTTGTTGAGACCCGGACTGTCCGACCTACCAGAAAGGTGTAAGGTAACCGTTTGGACGGCCGGGAAAAATACTTGTAAGCGTAATTATTCCTTTTTTGCTACACTTCATAATTGTTCTAACTGTATCTGTATAAGAAGTCTTATATTTCAATGTTTCTCTAGATAAGTACTAAAAACATTTATCAATCTAAGTGTAATACTTTTAATTGTAGTGCTTAAAGTATACGAAATATAAATGTTTTACATGTGGATCAATAAGCGAATGTGAATGGTGTATGGAAACTATAAGGTAATTAAAAAAATGCCTTACAAAGCCAAAGTAGCGTAGTTGCTAGCATAGTGAGCGCGATTCAGGATGCTCGAAATCGATTTCTGGTTCTAGCAGACCGTTATTTTATTAGGCAAGATTGCAAATCAACTTGAATACTCTAAATGTGGTTTCTACAATAAAATATGGTGTGGTAGTAAAGGGAAATGCGTGAAAGTGAACACTTTGAAGTAGCAAAATATGAGATTATTCAAGATAATTACTTAACTTGCATAATTGATGTAACTGGTGGCATTTCTGTGCTCCATTCAAGACCCAGATGTTTCCAATCCTGTAATCTATTGTACCCTCCAGCAGATTGTTAGTTTGACAAGTAAGGTGTCAAATCAACTCAAATGCTCTAAATACAGTTTTTAAAAAAATCTGATGTGGGCAACACATGACTTTCCTTATATAATGCAATGAATTCACTACTTTTGCAGTAAAAAAATAGATTTTTCTTAGAGTAGAATACCTATATTCTAAGATATTGAATTTCCGTTAATGAGTCATCATTTTCATTGATTTAGCGTCATTTTTATTCAATTGGCGAGATTTTTTTTAATTTGGCAACATTTAAAAAAGACGCCAAGTTGGCGGCATTCCGCCAAATACGTCGCCAAAATCTCGCCAAGCGTTATGGACGGAGAAATAAGCTATTCTTATAGCAAATAAATGACTATTAGTGTTCAAATACAAAAGTATTACTCAAAGTATATTCTCTCATGAATGGAACGAGCTAGATCTACGATAATGAGTTCACCAAATTTAGCGCATGATATTACATATGAAAAGTGAACATGTTTCTCAACAGTTATTACATTTTTTTAATTTATGGGATTTTTTGATAAAATTATTTTTAAAATGTGCAATATCTCGAGAATGGTTCATGCTAGCGTTCTAAAGTTTTTGTCAATCGTTTAAGGAAAAATTACATAAGAAATGCTTATTTGCGTAACTGTATTGCATGTTTTGAATTTTTGATGATTTTTTCAAATTTTCACTCGAAAATTTAGGAAGGGGTTCTGAACATTCGATTACGTTTAAAAACAACAGGCTTCCAGTATTTACAGATTGTGATTTCTGCAACAATTTTCTTTCGAATCGCTCCATTCTTTCGTGAGACATCGTCTCCACAGACTCACTAACACACACACACACACAGATATCACCTCAAAAATTTCTGATTCGTGATCAGGGATGCTTGAAACGTGGTCTCCCGTTGAAAACTCGAATTCGAATTTTCGACTCCGTCACAATACTTTCCTTATCTTTATGTATATAAGGAAAGTAATAAAATACGTGGTGGCCAACGAAAATGTGCCAAAGTGCACTCTTCGAACCAGGAAAGTCTCAAGTTATTCAACAGAATCTCTTAACTGGCAAAATTGGTTTAACTGGTAGCATAATTATGCTCAACCCAAGACCCAGATGCTTCTAGTCCTATAATTGATTACACGCTCCAACAGATTGTTATTTTAATGGGTAAGGTGTTAAATCAACCCAAATACTCTAAATACGAATTCTAAAATAAAATAGTATGTGGTAGCAGACGAAAATGTGTCAAAGTGAACAAACACTTCGAAGCAGAAAAATATCAAGCTATTAAAGATAATTGATTAACTAGCGAAATTGTAACTAGTAGTATATTGTAACTAGCGTAACTAGTAGAATTGTAACTAGCGAAATTGTAACTAGTAGTATATTGTAACTAGCGTAACTAGTAGAATTGTAACTAGCGAAATTGTGTAACTAGTAGTATATTTGTGCGAATTCCAAGGCCCAGATGCTTCCAGTCCTGGAATTGATTGCACATTCTGGCCTGTTATTATTCTAAAGTGAAATCTTGCCTATTACTCTTCAAAGTATTCTTTGAATCACAATGGTTCAAACTAGGAAAGAAGTAATTAAAAATACACATATAATTTTGTAGGTTACAATCTTATTTCAAAACTTCAATTTTTATACTCTCTTGACAATTTCGAGTGCCAAAAATACATTCCACAAAGGGAGTAGTCTTACACGAGTATCTTCATATACCATTCATCTTCGAAAAGAAACTCCTAATTGAGATGAAAAATTCAGCGATTCGACGTTTTCCCGTGACAAATGTTCTCGCGTCAAAATAAATGATCCTTGGGACTGTTTCTAGTTTGAACAAAAAATAAACGTTCTGGAAGTCGGATCTTGTTTTATCATTGAAGCGATGTTCCGCCAAATTTATTCTTGTCTAAGGTTTTGCATTCTTTTGTAACCTGATTTATTTTTTAGAGATTTATTTGATAAATGTAAATTCAAAAACAAAATGTGTCGATATATGTATTTGCTAGCATTCTTGACTCGCTGTTGCATATTTAATATTTAACTTTATGTATAAAAAATTGATTTTGTTGAAATATTCACTTAGCATTTATTCATTAATAAAGCATGAGTTTTTTTTTTCTTTTTTGTGCTTGTTGTTGATTTAGATATTTATTTATTACTTAAAATATGGGACATGAGATAAAAATGCTAACTTAGTTAAACAAATTATAAGTTATGCACATATTTCTATTCATATAAACACATTTACTTATTTGTATGCATCACATTTTTCGAATTGTGGATTGTAAATATTTACTTTTTTGTATTTCGTGATACCTAAGGTATGTTTGATATTGTGATGAAATTCAAATACAGTTGGAGAAGGGTAGGTATTGAGAAATTAAACTAATTTTTATTGAATTCTAAATATCTTTACTTTCTATAAGTTACGCAGTATATGTAATTAAAAGTAATGCAATGAGTTCAACTATTTCGGTATCGGATTATGGTGAAATTATTAGTTTGAGATATCTTTAATTTTGTCCAAGACTGCAATTATGCTCGAACATGGAAACTGAAATGATGACCACGGATGAACACTGAAATGATGAGCACTGATGAAAACTGTAATGATGTACAATGATTACCAATGATGAAAGTGTGTCTTCTTGTGAATAGAAAAGGAAATGCATTTTTTAATGCCTTTACTTTCTGTACAATACATAGTATATATAAAGGAAAATAATATAATTGGCTCAAAACTCTAGCTCTCGGATTATGGAAGAATTGCTAGTTTTGGACAGCTCTAATACTAATGGTAGTCAAAGAGTAAAACTGTAATGATGACTTAAGATGAAAACGTTAATTTTGTCCAAGACTGCAATTATGACCGAACATGAAAACTGACATGATGACCAAGGATGAACACTGAAATGATGAGTACTGATGAAAACTGTAATGATGTATAATGATTACCAATGATGAAAGTGTGTCTTCTTGTGAATAGAAAAAGTAATGCATTTTTTAATGTCTTTACTTTCTGTACAATACATAGTATATATAAAGGAAAATAATATAATTGGCTCAAAACTCTAGGTCTCGGATTAGGGAAGAATTGCTAGTTTTGGACAGCTCTAATACTAATGATAGTCAAAGAGTAAAACTGTAATGATGACTTAAGATGAAAACGTTAATTTTGTCCAAGACTGCAATTATGACCGAACATGAAAACTGACATGATGACCAAGGATGAACACTGAAATGATGAGTACTGATGAAAACTGTAATGATGTATAATGATTACCAATGATGAAAGTGTGTCTTCTTGTGAATAGAAAAAGTAATGCATTTTTTAATGTCTTTACTTTCTGTACATTACATAGTATATATAAAGGAAAATAATATAATTGGCTCAAAACTCTAGGTCTCGGATTATGGAAGAATTGCTAGTTTTGGATAGCTCTAATACTAATGATAGTCAAAGAGTAAAACTGTAATGGTGACTTATGATGAAAACTGTAATGATGACCAATGATGAAACTGTAATTGTGAACATTGATGAAAACTGTAATGATATCCAATTATTACCAAAGATAAAATAGTCTGTCATAGTTTGTGTGGATATTTGTGTATCTGTAGTTATGGTATATTTTAAATTTCACCTAACACTTTAAACGTTATATTTCGAAAATTGAAAAAAATAGTACAAAATAATTATGCTAGATAATGGTAACCGTATTATGAATTTATATGTAAGATATTATGGTGTGATTTATTATTGATTAATGTACTTGAGATAAACATGTTTTTAATATTAAATGGTAAAAATTATAAAGTACATCTTATAAGTTCGGTGAGCAACGCATGTATTGGCTCAATGCACTTGAAATTCTACTTTTCGCAAAGTGAACTAAATAATTACGTGCCAAATGCTTAAAAGCAATATTAAAAAATCTGATGTGGGCAACACATGACTTTCCTTATATAATGCAATGAATTTACTACTTCAACAGTAACAACAATAGGTTATTCTTATAGTAGATATATTCTTTCCAAAATATTTAATTTTCGTCAATTAGACGGCATTTTCATTGATTTAGCCTTATTTCTATCCATTTAGCGAGTTTATAGTTAATTTAACAACATTAAACCAAGTCGCCAGGTTGGCGACATACCGCCAAATTGTCGCCAAAATCTCGCCAAGCGTTATGGTTGGAGAAATAAGTTATTCTTACAGCAGATAAATGACTATTGGCTTTCAAATACAAAATATTACTCAAAATATCTTTTTTTATGAATGGAACGAGCTAGATCCACGAGAATAATGTCACTAAATTTATCGCATGATATTACGTATGGAAAGTGAATATGTTTCTCAATAGGTAATACTTTTTTTTTATTTTACATGATTTTTTGATAATTTCTTTTGAAAAATGTGCAATATCTCAAGAACGGTTCATGCCAGTATTCTAAAATTAATGTCAATCGTTTTCTAATGAAACATTAATTAAGAAATGTCTATTTTCATAACTTTATTAAAGGTTTTGATTTTTTAATGATTTTTTCAAAATTTCACTCGAAAATTTAGGGAGGTTCTGAATACTCGATTGCGTATAAAAACAATAAGCTTCTAGTATTCACGGAGTGTGATTTTTGTACCAAATTTCGGTCGAATCGGTCCATTCATTTGTCAGTTAACGTCTCCACAGACTGACACACACACACACACACACACACACACACACACACACACACACACACACACACATATACACACACACACAGACATCATCTCAAAACTGTTCGACTCATGATCAGGAATGCTTGAAATGTGCTCTCCCGTCGAAAACTCGAATTCGAATTTTCGAACCCGTCACAATACTTTCCTTATTGTATATAAGGAAAGTAATAATAAATTAGATTACAACGAAAAATATTGCACAAATAAAGTTAAATAAGCATACGTAAATTTCAGAAATCATTGGATTTACTTCTTAAGTCCAGAAAGACTGAACTACAATACTAATTTTCCATAACGATGCGATGATTTTATTATTGTTTATCTTAGAAAGTCAAAGATTGTTGGTATATAACGAAACTTTTATGTACTATATATATATTATCTGCACAAGCATCAATGCCAGTCATGGATGCTTCACCTGATAAACTTTATAGACATAGTGATTCCAGGTAGAATTTCTTCCTATGAATTGGTTATTACGCCTTGATCAGCATTTTCCCTTCAATAAAGGTGAAGTGCCCACTGAATAAATCGATAAAAGTCGGCAAAACATTAATTTTCGGAGAAAAAATCAATGCATTCCTCTCAGGAATTCCCCTTGGAAGAATTTCCGATAGAGATTAAAGAAATGGTTTCTGGGGAAATGGTATGGATATTTTGTTGCATAAATGTTTAGATCCACAAGGACACATGGATTTAATATTATGATGACTGGACTGGAACACAATACATTGTTTTCATTTACAGATTTCTAACAACGGCATCTATATGAGTACGTAGTTAACAATATGCCATTCTTTGTTTTACTGAAAAAAAAATCTTATTATAACACAAAGTTTATTTGCTCGACTTTTGTCTATATTTAGAATTATGGAGAGATGTGTAGCGAGAAGGCGAAATAACCAAATTGGCAGTGCCGGGATTTGAGCCAGGGGGAAAACGTAGTAGGCTAGCCTCATACCGCTGAGCTAAATATGTCTTTAGCTCAAGGTATTAAATATAGTCTTGTAAGCGTTCGCTACAGTACTTCTCCTCTCAGAGAGTTGTAGATTCAATGTTGTTTTCGTTTTGAAGATCAGACATGCGAGTTATAAGTTCAACAGAGGGATCTATTATGAGACCAAGTAGATGCATGCAGCGAAAATTGTATTGCCAAGCATGTGGCCAATGAAGAAAGTGCAGACAACTTTTTTTATCCTTCATCAAACTATCCTTTTGCGCCATCTCATGGGGAGTGCAGTAAATACATTTCTATAATGCATATATAATTATCAGAAAGCTGAATCGTTGGAAGTAATAGAGCGGTGGACGCTTCGTGCTCGTCCAGAACACCAACATAGTGAGAAGGTAAAATCACTAATCAGTATGATACAATGTCAATTTAAAGCTATATCTGGTTAACATTTGAAGAAGAATCGCTTTCAGATTTGATTTAGTGTTGTTTTCGTAAGCAGGTTAAAGTTACCTTTGACTAACACTGCTATTCTGCTTACTGCCTCGTAAAAAATAAATATAAAAAATAACATCAGAGAGTTATTAGTACTTCAGCACTGCTCAATATAAACGCTTATCCTTTGGGTTCTGTGATGAGTGATTGCTATATTCGAAACTAAGATCCAGAAAGCTGAGTGTATGGACAAGGGTAAATGGACAATTTATATTGTAGCTTAGCTTAGAAATATGCTTTTCAAGAATATCGTGTAAAAATAACCACTTTGCAAGTATCTAGATGTTGCATGCTCAAATTAATCAGAATGATTATTACTGCACGGATATTTTTAGTTACTAGTTTAACCGTGCTTATATCTAGGTCCAGATGTATATTAAATTTAATGAAATCTATTGGTATAGAGTTTCCAGTGCCACAAACAGAAACGGGGAACCTATTTGAGTCTTCTCCGCCGTTTATATTACCAAGTGATCGATGACTACGCAGTCAACAAGAAAATTTGCTATATTCCCCAATTTTGCGAGTTTGTGTTGTGATCAAAATCAGTCATGTCTTTAAGCCATATTCAAATAAATTCATAACAAAAAAAGTGAGGTTTTGCGACTAAGCACAAAAAGCTTGATTTTTAAACTATTCTGATTAACATTTGTATATCTCATGAAACATATTTGCTATATACTTGTTTAGCGAAATGTAAAAAAAAGTGTGTAAAAATGCCCAAGTAAAGTAAGAAAGCGCAGAACATTACAAAACAGTCATTTGTAAAACGATGCCAGGGGTGTTTTGTTACTGCCAACAACGTATGTTCACTATTAAAAAAATTCATTTTTTTTACTAGAACGGCGCACATAGTTTCAGAAGTCACTACAGAACTGCAACGGATTTAAATCTGCTTTCTTTTAGAAGATTACTTTTGCACGACAAGCAGAAAAAAAAATAAAAAGCATCAAAAACATTTTGAGAGAAATTCTTTTTTAGAACAGTAGGGATTTTTTCGTTAAAAATATAAGTTTGTTTTGGGAATAAACAGAGCTAAGTATGGATAATATATGAAGTGTTAAATAAATTTAATTACGTTTATAACCTAAGCAACAAACAAGAAATGAGTTGTGTACTTTTTTTTTTAAATTTGCACAAAAGTTTCTGGGATAATATTTCTTTTTAACACTTACCAACATAGTTAAAAAGTGTTTATGACTTTGTTCATTCTGTCTGTCTGTACGTTCGAGCGATATCTGTCGTGAAAATGGCATTATCAAAATGAAATTTTAGTATGTTGTTGAGATGGTCTGTGGGACATACGGAAATGCAAATGAGTAATGTCACCAGATTAGTTTTGGATTGATCCCGGGTTGCAAAAGTGAAATAAATTTTGAAACCTATCGAACCTAATTTTTAAAACATTTTTTACGCAAAGTTAAAACTCACAAATTTCTTCTAAAATTTTAGGAAATATTCAAATTATCTCATAAAAGATATAAAAAAAATTCAGCAAAATATGTTCGGTAGTTTTCTAAATAACAATTAAAACAATAATTACACTAATATTATATGAAGAGATCACGTGACACAATTCAAAATAAAACATGGCATCCATCTTTTTTTCCCAGTGTAAAAATCGTGATTTTTAACGTTCTTTTAAATTTATAGTGTTGCATCCGTCCTAAAACCGCTTTACGTTTCCGTATTTTCTGTGCATCTATATTCTGTCTCACGCAATTACAATATTTTTGAGTTTAAATGATTAGCAAACTTTGATCATTTCTACAACGAAGCCTATTTTTAATAGAAGCAGAATGTAAACAAGTGATTTTAAGATGGGTTGTATAAGAATTGCTGAATATTTTTCAAGCAAATTTTTTTGCTCTGGAGTCTGAAATAGAAATGATATGAATGAAATATTCACTGCTTTTACATAGAGAGCCATACGATTTATATTTCGATGACGTCATTTAAAGTTCCTTCTTTTCGTTGAAGTTTTAAGTTTTCAAATACAATAAATTATTGTATTACTATGATAGTTTAAAAAGTATCACCGCTGAATGTATCGCATATTAGAGATGTTTAATAAAAATTGCATTTCAGTTGGAAAATATTCCATATTCAATGCTTTATGCATGATTGATATTTCTTGTTTTATATATGTAAAGTGCAAAGGGACGCAAAATATATTTTAAACAATGATTCAATCTAGCGCAATTAATAAAATTCCTATACATCGAAATATTTTAAGAATTTTTTTAAGAACAAAACGGATTATTCATAAATTTACAGAGTTCTTTTTCCAAACTCTGATCTATATATATCAAAGTTATTATATTGCAAATAAATGTTCCCTAGTTCAGTAGGAGAAATGTACATTCTCCTAATAACATGGGACCTGGATACGTAGGATCCAAAAAACTATCTTTCTTCAATCAAACGTCAGTCTTTTACCACACTACTTTGCCATTTTTTTTCACAATATTTGCCACTGTTTTATCTCACTATATATTCTGAATCACGATGGAAAATCTGCATTGTTTTACGCCGAATCTAAGAAATTGTAATGTATGATACATAGCATCGCAAATAGTTATCTTAATCGAACATTGGTCCAGTTATGGTCCATCCTACTGTGACTGTGAAAATATGCTACTATGTGCAAAGTATCAATGTGTTAAGTTACTGCGTGGTTTCTGGGGGGGTTTGAAGACCTTACAACACTCTTTTTTTCCATCCATATTAACTAATTTCTGTTCCGTGGTCCATAATATATGTGAGCAAATATTTAACCTTCCAAGTTACGGAGTGGCTTCTGGGGGGATGGAGTGACTTTTAGAAAGACCCTTATCTCCCTTGGCTGGAAATTGAAAATCCTACATTGTTAAGTTTTGTGCTATAGTGGATACTATAAATGGGCAACTAGTCAGTCTGCTGGTCACTGGAAAGGCTTCTGTAGATACTTTTAAACCACTCATGTTTTTCACTCGTAAAAGGGAAATCTAAACCCGGCTCCGTTATATTCTGTTCCATAGTTGATGGTATATATATGCAAATATTCAGCTTTCAAAATACTCAGAGAGCTTCTGGAAGGTTTGTAAAGACAAAAATGCTTTAAATATGGGTTATATAGTTCTGTCTTCGAACTCTACGGTGTACGTCATTGTTAGGATTTCAACTGGACAATAGAAGTAGTTGAACATCTGGACATTTGGCCAATCATAGCATTTGGACAACATAATGAGATCTGGATACATCTGCACAAGAGAAGTACAAGAACTACTGCATCTATATTCGTGACCAATGATCAACTGATTGAGCCAGCCGGGCAAAGAGGGAACCTTGCAAAATAATAATGAAAATTTAGTAAGACAAGTTTCTGATAGTAAACAAAGTAAAGCATATTTCGTAAAATATAGCATGGAGAAATATATTAAATAATTACATGACAAAAGATGCAAAGTATATTCATTATGATGTTAACAATGTTAAACTTAGTCAAAAATCCTCGGACGAGATGTATTTTCAAAAATTTTAAATTATACAGCACCCCGAATTGAGAAACTAGTTTAACTGTTTTTAGTGTCCATCAGCACTAATGACTAGTTATGCAATGGCACAGAGAATTCGCGTGAAGCGTTATCATACATTCCAGTTGTAACTAAAAGTATTTTACTACGTAGACTTAAGTTAAGATATTACATTAAGATTTAAAATAATGGGAACGAACTGCATTAACTCAGCATTGTAAGGTTTGGTGCAACAAAAAGCAACAATAAGCCACTAATGCAGATAGTGATGAGTCTATGTTCCATTCTTGCCATCGGCAGGTTTTGAGAATTGTAGTTCAATATAGTGAGTTTTAGTATTTTGAGAATTGTAGTTCAATTGTAACTCAATTGTACTTCACATTGTAGTTCAATATCAGTGTTTTGTGAATTGATAATAACGACAAAGTAAAACCTACTTTTTGTTTGTTTACTCAGATTTGCAAAATTGTAGCACGAGAATTTCTCGTTATACTGCAGTAAAGATTATTTTACTAATGATTGTTAAAAAAGTCTAGATCTCTAAAGCAGGATTACAAACATTAAAGATGTTTACAGCAGGGAAAATAAACAAAAAAATTGAATGAAGAAAGTCGTTATATTTGTTTAAAATGTTACAAGAGTATATAAGCAGTAGTACTTCAAAGTTACTTTATAAAAACTCTATGCATTGTATTTTTAACTTAAGGTTAAGTATGGAATATTTCATTCACAAAAAATAATTTTTTCTAAAATGCTTTGTCTAAGACATTTTTCTATTTTATTACTTCAAACTGTTCTTTCACATGGAATAAAATCTTTAGTTATCTCTGCAGAGAACAAATAGATGAACTGTGTATCAAAAGTATAAAGGACATTTTAAACTAAATATAATTGAAGCTCAAGTATATCATGATGCATTAGTTGTTGTGGACGATCATTTATTCTGCAACAAAGTTCAGTTTATTTCAATAGATATAAAACAGAACTGTGGAAACGTTCGCCAATGTAGTCAATAGTTTCGATTTTAAGTCGCTTTTGAATTTGAAAGGAATTATTTATCATGCGAAATAGAAGTTGAAGAGAAGCTGAAAATTTGCATCTGAAGTGGGTGTGCATTGCATAAAACTTCAAAGTGGGAGATTTGTTCTATGGTAGAACTTTCCATGTTACGCATCAGAGAGGAATTGGATATTCTTATATTCTTTAATTTTGATTGTATATATATATATAAATATATATATATATATATACTACCACTAGATAAATAAGGAGATTTTCGGTTTCTGTTGGTCTCAACCTATAAGCTACCATCAGAAGAGCTAATAAATCGGTATAATAATCCAAGGGGATAGCATTTAGAAATATTTGTTTTGGGGTCAATAAAATTTTTTATTGAATACTTATAATGAGTCACTACGAAATTTACGGAAGTTGTGATTTGAAAGTCATAAATTGGTTGAGATGATGCTAATCCAATTTCTTCAAAATAAACTTGAAGATTTTCTTTGACGAATTTAGGAATCAGCATTGGGGGTAAAAGCATACTTTAAATTTAGTCATTTCAAATAATTATTGAAAACAAGGTATGAGTTTGAAGAGAATAGGTTAGGTGTCAGCTATGATGAAGATGTGTAATAATATATAGTATATTGTAAATACTGCTAAGGTAGTGACAAGCAAACAATGTTACTTGTTGTATAAGTGTACTAAATTTAACAGTATATTTTTTAAGGAAAGGTATAGCATAGTGGAAGTGAATAGATTATGTAATAATTCCTTGAAATTAAATCATTTTGTGTCGCAGTGTCTTAGTTCAAAATGTTTGCAAGTTTGTTACATATTTTTAGACGTATTACACATTTTTATACATCGTACTTTGTTACACGGCCTTAGGCATGGTTTTTCTGTGGATTCTCAATCTATTCAGGAGGATGAAGATCAGACATCTTCTAAGGGCTGTAGTAGAATTCATAATTGGTACAACGTGATAATGCCTTTATCACTTATTAAGATCAAGAATTCTGTTGGGGAATTTTTAATCTTAATAAGTGCTTAATTCTTGATCTTAATTAGTAAGCAATTTGTAGAACACTTATGCGATAGTGGTTCGCATAAATCATTGATTTCAAAAGACTGTTGTTATCGACTAGGATTACCACTAAGAAAACGATATATTGTATTACTGGCATCAGTGATATAATTACTGAAACATCGTGTGAGACAGATTTTGCAATATCGGCCAAATTAAATGAAGCGTTCTGCTTTACTGTTAATGTTCTTCTAGTACTGAAAGTTACAACTAAACTTACTAATGTCTGTACACCGACTACTTATTGGTCTCACATAAAAGGCGTTTTATTAGCAGATCCATATTTAAATGTTTCTATACTAGTAGATTTTCTCATAAGAGCTTAACTGTATGCGGAAATTAGTATTAGTAGAAGTCCAATAAACGAACCTTATTTATAGGCCATCAATTTAGAATTTAGAATTTTGAATCTCGGAAAAATTTCGGCAACATAAAGTTCGAGGCAGACTGTTACCAATTATGAGATGATCCAATCTGAATTCTATTTACGGAAATTTTGGAATCTTGAATCTGTTCTAATCTCAAACGATTTATTTGGTAGAGATAAAAGGAGTGAAGAGACTTATTGATCTTCAGTTTCAAGAGATACTACCGGTTGGTAGCGTCGTTGCCCTTTAAAGACTCAGAGAGTTCAAAAATATTATCGGATGTACCTAAATTACTCACAGAGAGACATGCATCTGTTCGAAACCAGTTGACTGCACCTCAGAAACTTCTTGGATTAGTTTAGAATTCATTAAAAAATACTATATAATTCAATATTAAAGAACATACGATTACTTAAACGACAATTGCTATTAATAATCTCTAAAACTTTTTACCCTCTTGATATTTTGTCACGGAGGGCAATTTTACTCAAGATCATATTGCAGGATTTATGGAAGAATAAATTAGAGTGGGATCAGGCAAGCTCTTCGAATTAGAGACTTTTGTTTCACATATGTTAGAAACCGTAACACAATTATTGAAATAAATTTGGGGCTCTTGTGCATCTACCAGATGCTTTAGCGGTTGTCGATAATAGAATAAATACATGAAGCAAATAAAATTATCACTCAGGAATATCTTTTCGAAATAATCAACCTCTTTTAATACACAAAACGAAAGATACAATTCTCAAATCACCGCATCAAACCGAACGTCAAATCATAGTTCCATTAACATTTTTTATCAGTGTTGCCATGCAAAAATAAACTCTTAAAACGTATGTAAGACATCGGTAAAAAGTCAATTAGTCCATACGCAAAAGTATTTCTTTCATTTCAGTTCTTTCCAAATATTATTTACAACAAGACTTTTGCTTCACAAAAGAATTTCATCAAAACAAAATAATTTCTATTGCAATTAATGCATCTGTTCTTAAAGTTGCAAGCTCTTGAAGTGTGTCCTAGCCGCAAACAAGAAAACCAAGCACCTTTCTTCGCCAAATTTTTTTTTTCTGTTCAATATTTAATCTTCTGACATAAAAACAGTCATGACTGGGATGCTTTTTATTACGAAAAAGACAATTAAAAAACTTCCTACTTGAGTATCCGTGTGCATTAGTGCTCACTAAGGCTGCAGCAGAAGCGATTTTGCAAGTACGCTCCTTAAACTCCTTCGATTTCTTGGCATGGTTAACTCCAAACCCGGTACGAACGAGCACAGCCATCTCTCCACCCATAACTTCCTGTTTCAGAAAGCCCATTAAATTTTTTAAAGTCCGATCATCTGGCAAAGAAGAATCTTTTCTGTTTTTAAGAGAACAATTTCAGGGGATACTACAAGTTGGTAGCGGCGCACAGTGGTGCCGTGGCGGAAAATAACCCGAAACCCGAAAATAATATTTTTCGATACCAACTACTATTTTTTGATAGGCAATGAACCGAAGGTATCTTGCTATGTAAATAAATGTATTTTATTCAGTATAACTAGAAGGTAAAACTAATCTTAAACAAGACTTCCACATTCTAATTGAAATCTGGTTTTTTCTAACAAAAATTTCAATTTTTTTTCCAAAATTTTTGTGGATATTTATAATTATATGTCTCACGTATTTTCAATATATGTAACCTCAGCTTATTTCTGATATAAATACATTACGTAAAAACATAGCCAAAATCATACTATAAAGCGTAAAATATAGATATATAAAATTTTTTGTTTTCCTTCATTTCTTTAAGCCTATAAAAAAAGCTACACGCTCCTACTCGCTCTGAATGAGTTATTTCAAAAGCAGATACTATTATGCAACTGTTCTGTGAAAATCAGCTGCAACTTTTTGCAACCTTCGCTGTTTCGGCATATTTCATACTTTTTCTGAAGGTCCTGCTCAGCCCTGCTTAAGTATCGTTCGTACATCCAATTGATCCAGCGACATTGATTTTCATGATAAATATTTTATTACTACTTTTAAAACATCAAAGACATATTTTACAACTTTTAAACATTTCCTGTAACAAGACATATTTAATTATAGAAGGAATTTAATTCTATACTATTGAATTCTATACTTCTAGAAGGTTTTTGGGGAACCCCACTATAACGGCCGAAATAACGAAAGTTGACGAAGCATTAATAAAAAGATTGGCTGTTATCCTAGAAAGGATTTGCAATAATTTTCAGATTGATGGGGAGAAATTTGGAATATATGCTCGAGAAACAGCTAATTTAGCGATTTCGTTGTACCCCTGGTATAACATGCCAGCAACTGTCCATAAAATTCTTATGCACGGAAAGTAAATAATAGAGTGTGCTACTTTGCCTATAGGTTCACTCTCAGAAGCACAGGAGAGTAGAAATAAAGATTACAAGTATTCTCGGATTTATCACAGCAGGAAATGCTCTCGTTTGGCAACAAATGAAGATGTGTTTCATATGATTTTAATATCATCAGATCCATACATCAGTCACATAAGGCCAGAACCGAAAACTGAATCACTGCCACTTAGCGAAGAATCAAGGCTATTACGTGTATTTTGTATACATTTGACTCAGCAACAAATGTTTCACGGGAGGTGAATGTTCATTACAACCGTATGTAATCCTGAACGAAATACTGGGCAAAGTTCGATTTGGCTCCTCCGCGGCGTATGTTAATAAACAAGTGGATAAAAATGCATGTCAATCAGATCAATGGGTACTAAGATATGTCAAACAACAGAAAAAACTGTTAAATTAAAACGATATAAGTGCTACCTCAGTGAGTTTTGATCTGAATTTTCCTATTTTTAATACAATATTTATAATGATAATACCAAATTAAAAAAAAAAATTAAACGAAATATTTTAAATTGGCAAAGTCAGAAAACAAAACTCGATGAATTAAACTTATTTCGTTTGGAAATAGCTATTTTTTATATAGACAAAATTTCTTCCATTTTATCAAAACTTACTTTGGTATCTTTTTAATTCGAAAATTTTGTTTCCGAAATGAATCTTATTTTGAAGCCAAACTTTAGACATATTTTTGACTCGAATGTTCTTCCTCTTCTTCGTCTTAAGCACTACAGCCGATTGCCAGCCAAGTGTGTTTCAGTCAGTTTTCACCATCTCGACCTATCCGACGCCACTATCCTCCATCTGTTGACGCCAACGTTCCTCAGCCATTTCTTCACATTGTCCAGCCACCTTGTACAAGGCCTTCCTCCTCTTCTCTTTCCTTCTGGCCCCTGGAAAGTTATTCTCTTGACTAAGTTATCCTCTCCATATCTCTATATATATGGCCGAGCAATCATAGTTGAGCCACTTAAATCACTTTTACTATGTTTGGTTCTCTAAATTTACTCTATGTTCTCTATGACTCGAATGTTCATAACTTCTAAATTCATTCGAATTAAAAAATAAACTCTAGTCAAGCAGTATAATCCGAAGACCTGAAGTATCTCCTCTGTACCGAATTTTGTCTGTGTCTGAAGCTTCGATTTTCTACTACAGAAGACAGATACACAGACAGACACACATATTCTTTCATTATGTAAAATGGTTCCTGCTATACAGCAAGCATTTGAAATTCATTCAGAGCGTCTAATTAGAACACATTTTGAAAGTCTCAGAAAATTGTGAACACTTTATATGCAAATATAAAAGTAAAGAAATGAGTCTTTAACATTTTATCTAAGCTTACGCTAATTAAATTCTCTCATCACATTTTAATAAAAAAATGAGTTAATTACCATGTAATTGGATCTTATATTTGCTTTACAAATTTCATCCTCTGCGCTTTCCAATTCTCACATAACAATGCATTCATTCAAAAAAATCTTTAGAAGAAATTATCTACCCACGAGTTCCCTCAATCACATTCCTCAAATATTTTCTCTTCGTGTAGCATAATCTTTCATTATCTTCGTTGAGAACAAACAAATGGAAACAATTAATTGAGTTGAAACTTCATTTTGAGTTCATTGTAATTGTGTTAAACATTCACTTGGGTGTTGTTTGTTCACTGGCTCAGATCGATCATTTTTAAATATCAAACGTTGGTTGTAACACATTAGATGCCAAATTCAGAAAAAATACGATCAATAAGGCGACATATTTTTATCGTTGATTTGTTTTTAAAATGCACAAGATTTGTCAGTGTTTGTTATTTATTACTAGATTTACCAGTTTTTTATATTTATTATTAGATTTATCAGAAATATTTGAATATAGAAAATGTTTTCTTTGATTTACGTCCGTGAGTTACGTGTAACTCTCAGTACGTCTCAACTGGTCTCAACCAGTCAAATCTTTATTCCGCACATTAATTCCAAAGGTATGTTATTTTTTGTTTGACTAATGACCTCCTGTTTCGGCGGAGCCAATTCAGGACCAGTGACGCAGGAAAGAGCGAAGAAAGACACAAGACGGAAGAACAAAGTTTATTACAAGAAAAACATCACTGACGAAGGTCGGAGGGGGTGCAACTTCACATTTTGACGAGGACCCAGAAGGCGGAAGACTGACTTTATCCTCAAGAAACATTCATACCTTATTCGGGATTTGAATCCGAGCCCACAAGACAGCAGCTGAAGACGCTATCCACTTCACCGCCTGAGAGGCCCAAAAGTATATACAAGTATCATCTGAGTAACACACATTACATTTTGTTTCTTATATACACAGACAAAAAGCTAAGTTTTTATCATTTTCGAGTTTTTTTCCGTATGATCTTTTCAAAAATGATAAAATACTGAAAGTGATTATGTCTTCTTTTTAATGCTTACCAAGGATTAGTTTTAAAGAGCAATGTGGTTCAACTTCTGTAATTTTTCCAGGATGCCACGCAAAAAGTGTCTGCCATTTACATTATACGGTACATGTAAATCGTATTCAACTCGCATAACATAGAATCCAATTCATGGATGGAGCTATATTTGACACACAAAACGTCTTCACAGTGCAAGTTAAACATAACTCACATGGCGTTCAACGTGTTAAATTTATAATTAGTCACGGAACATACAATTCATGAAAATACTTACGGTCAATGATTGATAATGTTAGGATATCTTTAAATTCTAAGGAAATCATTGCCAAGAAGAGTATAAGTTGAAATCAGATAATTGTTATCCAAATGTATACATAAATGTAGTTGATATTCTTTCGCATTACAGTAGATAGTCCTCTTACTAGAGCAATGTTCTTCATAGTTTAATATTGATAATTTTTTTCTCTCTTTTTAGATCGCTTAATTAATCCGCTTATAACCATCTCAGAAAATTTTTGTTACAGCATTTGTTGTTGATCATTCTTGACAGAACCTTGTATGATCCACATTTTTTTGACTTTTCAAAAATTCTAAAAATGAAGCATGGGTTCCGGTAGTTATACTTGCGGTAATAGTTCATGAATGGAAGGGAATGTTTTGTTTGAAAAAAAAAATAGTTCGATCTGAAACAAGTGGAGGAGATAGCCTTTAAAGAACAAATGCTATAAATATTCAGTCTCCGTAATGTCAGTGCATATCTGATTACAAAGTTATAAACATACAGCTTAATAGTAAATCTATCGTATTTGGAGCAATAAGGGCATTCAATGAGAAATCAATTCTACGTACACAATTTTCTAGATTTTGCTTTCTCTTCTGTTGTATGTTGTCACCCACTTCAAAGTATGGACTGTTCAACACCAAGAACTCTTTTCGTAAACAGAATTTAAATATATGTGTTTTGAAAGTATTTACTGAATTATTGAGGCATTAGTATTATCTATCTGTAGTCATGTGAACTAACATATCATCGCTGACAAAAAATATCCTTAATACAAATACTTTAACGAAAGTTCCATTACATGTTTAAGATTGGTATAAAATAAGATATTGCATAGAAACAAATTAGTGAGTAGCACTTTTACTCGTTATAGATTGACGTGCAACATCATATATTTTGCATATTTTGAATGGGAAAAGGTTAATGTACTAAGTGTGATGATAATGCAAGCTACCTAGGGAAAGGTTTCTATATTTTTAATCTAAAATTTAGATGATTTACATTTTTCTACCATAATTATTTTAGAATACAACCTAAAGGGAATATGAAATCAGAAGATACAACACATTAAGGTCGGCAGATAATTTTACCCGTAACATGTCAAAAACCCAAATGAACAAGGAAGAATATGTAACCCTCTATTGAATTTTCTGGAAAACGTATGTAACTTGTGAGAATATTAACCAATCAACAAAATTCTAAATATTTTCAGAACTAGCCAAAGTTACCACGTTGGCCATATTTCGCAAAATCTATCTCAAAGGTCAATCGATTTTGTTGCCAAGATCAAGTGATACAGACTTTCAAATAACAAGAATGGTTTTCTGAAACGTCTACATCCGTCACTTTCTTTCTTTCCATACAAACCGTCTAATCATCCGGAGTTGCAAGATATTTGTTTGAACGGCCTGGTAAATGCCTCTCAAGTTAGACCGGAACTCAGTGCGGTGACATCCACAGAGAACGTACCCTTCTCCCTATCACCAACTCTTGGACGGACTTTCAGATCCATATGTTTAACGTGCCTATACTCCGCTTAACCAGGAGGACAGTTTAAACACAGCCAATATACCAACTCGGATCCTCCGAGTGCAATATTCGTGCCCAAACTGAATTGTCCCACCCCGCTGACGCGTTTCAGTAACAATATAATGTCACTTCCGTTACATACCCCCCTCATCCATTTCCATCTAAATCACATGTCTTCCGAGAATTACTCTACCACGCGACCTAAGATACTTCATCTCAACTGTTCGTAGATTTGTTCGTTGTTGTTGTTGTTGTTGTTTCTAATGACCTCCTGTTTCGGTACAGCCGATACAGGACCAGTGACGCAGGAAAGAACGAAGAAAGACACACAAGACAAGAGAAAAAAGTTTATTACAAACAGGCATCACTGACGAAGGTCGGAGGGGGTGCAGGTTCACATTTAGACGAGGACCCAGAAGGTGGAAGACTGACTTGCCTCAATAAACATTCATGCCTTACTCAGGATTCGAACCCGAGCCCATCAGACAGCAGCCGAAGACGCTATCCACTTCACCGCCTGAGCGGCGGCAGATTTGTTCGTAGATTTTTTCGAATTTGTCTTTTATTTATGCAGAATTTCTTGACCGATGAGCAATGCAAAACACATCTGTATGCCTTCCTTCACAGAAATATACTTTTACATAAAGCAGTTAAAATAGGATTGGGGTTTACGTTCCCATACATGTGGCAACACGTAGACGTACGCACTACAGTTTAGAAGTCCAAGGTTTGAAATGGCAGAATTAGGCTTAGTGAATATACTGAAACTGCATATTCTGAGTCAGCTTGAAAATAACATATGAAACTCAAAACAGCTTTTATGGGCAAAATAATTTGGTTCTTGCAAGGATTGAATGATAAAACACCCTTTACTCAGAAATTATAACAATTAACCCTGTATTATGCTTAAAGGTTATGCGAGACTTTGCAAATATAAGTTAATTGTCTTGAGAAAGAACTCGTCTTTTTAAAATAGTTCGTATTAGTTTAAAACTGAGGGACATTAAATCTAAAAAGGGGTGTTTGAAACATACATATCCTATTTATTTGAATTTGTTTAGATATCTGAAATGGCAAGTGATTTTCAGGTGGCTTTGCAGTTTACAAATAATTGCATACAGACGGAACTTTCAGTGGTTTTATTACTTTCCAACACAGCTGAAAAGTGTTTATGACTTTCTTCATTCTATCTGTCTATCTGTATGTCCGTTCGCACAATAACTGCCTATAAAATGACTTTATCAAAATTAAATTTTAGCATGTTGTTGAGACGGTCTGTGGGATATATGGGAATGTAAATGTACTCTCCCATATATTGAATACAATTTAATGAATAATATCACCCAATTAATTTTGGATTGAACCAGGGTTGAAAAAGTGAAATACATTGAACCTTATGGGACTCAATTTTTCAAACATTTTTAAACGAAGTTAAAACTCATAAATTGCTTCGAAAATTTTAGGAAATATTCAAATTACCCCGTGAATTTCAGCAAAATATGCTGGGTAGGTTTTTAAATAAAAATTGAAATAACAATTACACCCATATTATATGAATATATCACGAAAATGAAATATGACATCCAACATTTTTTCTAATATAAAAATCGCGATTTTACATTAGGAAAAAATATGCTCTTTTAAATTTATATTTAAAATATATAAATTGATATTAAAATTTATATTTGAAAGTTCTTTTAAATTTATATTTAGCGTTACATCCGTACTAAAACCGCTTTATTGTTGTGTATTTTCTCTGCATCTTTATTCTGTGTTAACGAAATTACAATATGTTTTAGTTTAATGATCATCAAACTTTGATGATTTCTACAACGAAACCTAATCTTAACGGTTGTAGAATGTGTAAATAAGTGATTATAAGTATGTAAGTTAATGAGTTGTTGAGAAGTAAGTT
Organism: Amaurobius ferox; assembly: GCA_951213105.1. NCBI lineage: Eukaryota > Metazoa > Arthropoda > Arachnida > Araneae > Amaurobiidae > Amaurobius > Amaurobius ferox. The sequence goes on from OX578136.1 coordinate 89,469,409, forward strand.
GATAAGTTGATAAGTTGCATAAAATTACTGAATGTTTTTCAAGCAAATTTATTTAGCTCTGGAATCTGAAATAAAATTGAAATGAATGAAATATTCATTGTTTTTACATAGAGAGCCAGACGATTTATATTTCGATGTCGGCATTTGAATAAAGTAGATTTTTTTGGTTGAAGTTTTAAGTTTTCAAATATAATAAATTATTATATTACTTTGATAATTTAAAATATATCAGTTCTGAATACGTGGCATTTTAGAGATATATAAATAAAATTTTATTTCAGTTAGAAAGTGTTTCACAACCAATGCTTTATGCATGATTGATCTTTCTTGTTTTCCTATTTCAACAGTAATGAACTTTTCTTTCTATGCCTCGCGTGAAAAGTAAACGAAAATGCAAATATTAAGAATATACAAATATTAAATATTATAAAAATACAAATATTCCTTCCCAATATTATTTTCCAGTATTTTCCTTCACACGTTACATGTTCTTTGTGCTTCAATGTATTAACTAGCCCATAACACGGTGTATGCATTCCAAAAAGTCTTTTATCCTTGGACATTGAACTATGCTTCTTCTCTTTGAAAAATACCCTTTTCATGTTGAACGCAAAGTCTCGCGGGGTCCGTAGGCAACAAACAGATGGAATCGATGCCTTCAGTTGAAAGTGAATTTTAAACTGAATGTAATTGTTGCAGCTAAAAATAAGTTGGGGAGCATTGTTGCAAAGATCGATCAACTTTTCAAAGCCAGATATCAGTTTCATCTGCATAATAGACACGAAGCATCACTGCCTGAAAGGTTGGTTCTCAGATGCATTTAGAATCGAAGTCTTTGAAACGTTTAAATTCGGACGGAAATCTTTCGCGTGCAGAATACAAGGCATATTAACATCTAAAGTATGTGTATTGCAGATGAGACTCAGATATAAAAATGTGTTAGGTCATAGAACTTTTCATGTTACTTGAAAGGTTGAATGATTTCGACCTTTAGTAGCAATGGATTTAGTTTTTCGTATATATGTATATATGAACTCCTGTTTGCAAAAATTGCAACACCATGAAGGGATCATCAGAATTGGGTGACATTTATTCCACATCTGACTTGCATTGATACAAATAAACGATATACTTAGTAAAAACCGAATTAAATATCGAAAATCAGTATTTGGTAACGCCACCATGCGCAGCAATCTGTGCTTGCTTCTGTACGGCGTGGCATAGCCAAACAGATTTTGAATTTGTACCTGAGGAAGAGTGTTCAAGATTGCTTCTATGCGAACCCAGAGTTCAGCTGTATTAGTTACGAGACGAGCGTCACGAGTGAGACGCCGACCGACGAAATCCTTGACATGTTCAATGGGCGACATATCCTGTGAATAGGCAGGCCAGGGAAGTAGCTGTATCTGTTGTGTTGAAGCGAAAACATTTCAAGCAATATGTGGCCGGGCATTGTCCTGTTGAAATATAGCTGCAGGAATTCGTTAACGTAAGGGTAAGACTTCGGGCTCCAGAACTTCGCTGATGTCATGGTTGCTGTTCAGATTTCCCACAATTTTTAGCAGCTGAGGACATCTAAGATACCCAATGGCGCCCCAGGCCATTACTCCCAGGTCCAGTATAACGTTGGATAACGTACTTCTGAAGGTGGCGCTCACCGCTATAGCATCTAACGTGGATGCGGTCATCACTGTACCCCATATTAAAGCGGGATTTATCGGAATACCGGAAAAGACGACTGGTTGCCAATCGGCACGTCAGTGTCTGTGTTGATGAGCCCATTCTAGCCGCAAGGTTTTGCGTCAGGGGATTCATATACAAAAGAATTCTTGCACACTGTACACGGTGCAGAAGACGCCTACGAATTGTTGGACCAAACAATGACATACTTGTAGCAATGCTGCAACGTTCGACTAACTGTCAAGATCAAGCTCTACGGTCCATCACTAACATGCAGACGAGGTGCCATCACCCCGTGATGACGTAATATTTCGCCGTCCACTGCCCTATTTGTGACTCGTTCGGTTCTCTTCAGTCCACTTTTTCTACACTCGCATCGTGGTCTTACGCTCCATACGAGCTACTATTGTACAATAAGAAAACCAACCTTCAGGAAATCCGGTCATTCCTTCTCGTTCAAACTCCATAACTTGTTTAAAATGCGCCCTCTGTCGTCGTAGAGGTATAGTGATATCTCATGAAACGATTACCGCTGGCGGACAACCATAGACTATTTTCAACGTTCCACTACAGCTCTCCGTTTATAGGGCTAAAACAGCAGTTCATATGGCGCTACTTATTCAACGCACAGGAGGTGACTCTGAAATTCTAATCATTTGCATAATTGCATTATTTGCATTTACTATGAGTTTCATCCCGATCTCGTGAATCCTTCATGATGTCGTAATTTTTACAAACATCACTTTAGAAATATAGAAAAGAGTGGAATAAGAAGAGCAAAAGCGATGGGGAGACAGTCGAAGAGAGTGTGAGCAAATCGCGTGAGAAATAGAGGAATACAGTGCCATCAGTAATCGAGTGCATTTGCAGGATATAAAGATGAATTCGAATTTCTGGATTGCTAATATTTTATTAAAATACTCAGTCAAAGTAAATCAGGAACAATATATCACTTATAACTCTCTAGATAGCTAACAAAGTTGCGAAACGAACGTCACATGCAATAAAACAGAAAATAAATTCTCCATTAATTCAGAAAACAGAAGATTGTATTCTCAAGATACTTAAGTAGGCATGTTACGTTTACTCGTGTCCTGCCAACGACACTAACTGAATGGTGACTATCTTATATACCATGTGTCCAAGACCCAGACCGTCTCACTCATCCTTGTATAACATGTGTGTAAAATACTCAAAAGAACGTAACCCGGTAATTCTTATCAATCCGTAAGAATTGATCAATTTCAAAACTGTCCAAAAGTCGCTAATCTGGCGATAGTTCTATAAATTTCACCTAACTTGTTGCCAAGGTCAATCGACCTCAAATTTTAAAATAATAGTTATTGTCGGTAAATATTATTTTTATTGGGTCTAGATAATATGTCGTGATGCACTAAATATATATATATATATATATATATATATATATATATAGGGTGTCCCAAAAACATTGACCTCGGTTTTTTTTCCTTAAATACTGACATATATAATAAATTATAAAGTTGCGTAAAAAAGTACATAATTTTACTAAATCGATAAAAGTTTTCAGGGGATTAAATTTGAAGAAATACAAAATTTAAATTTTTATAATTTTATACTGCTCACGTACAAAAACATTTCCAATGAGTAAAATTTTCCCCATACACTAATAAGGTCATGTACAAAAATTCAGCATTTTATCCTAAACTGTCCCAGAGATATGTTTAAACAAATTTGGTGAGGGATTAATCACAAATTAAAATGTAAATGTATACAGCAAGAGTGCAAATGACGCAACGCAGAAATGCATCATAGGCAAATAATATCTGCCTCTTATATTTAATGGAACTTTGGCATGGATGGAAAACATTTTGAACAAGCTTTGTAATCTTTGTGTAAAGTTATTATTATTTCTACACAGTGTAGATACTTTTGTACCAATAAATAACAAAATTATTATTTATTTATGTAATCATTGTTTTCTTTCGCAATTTGTGCATGACTCCTGAAATGCGATCTGTCGACATGATTTTTCCCCTCTGTCCCATTTTTCCCCTTTGAATCCATGTCGATGCATCGGAAAGTGGTTTAAGTCAGTATTTTTGTCGTTTCATATCTCTAGGACTTTTTATGTTAAAATGCTGAAATTTTGTACATCACCTTATTAGTGTATAGGACACGTTTTACTCATTGGAAATGTTTTTGTACGGGGGTCATATAGAAATTTACATTTTGTAGTTCTTAAAATTTAATTCCTTTAAAAATGTTAATCGATTTCATAAAATTCTGTACCTTTCCTACGCAACTTTTTAATGTATTATATGCATCTAAGATCAATATTTAAGGAATAAAAGTAGAGCTCAATGTTTTTGGGACGCCCTCTCTCTCTCACTTTCTCTCTCTCTCTCTCACTCTCTGGTCTGGTGACCGAGGAGGCCGCGCCACAGGTCCGTCACGTCCGACCCAGCGTGCAGGGTATGTGGCATTCAAGAAGTTCCGGACCGTGATGGAAAATTGTGCTGGGGCTCCAAATGTGCATAAAGCACATGTCGCTCTGGATTTGGAGCAGAACAGCCTGCAATAAACTGGGCAGCACGTGTTCCAAAAAGATATGGAATGTTGCGCCGGACAAAAGGTCTGGCAGGATGTACGGGCCGACCAGGTAATCACCAAAGATACGTGTCCAGATGTTCACGGTAAATCGGTGCTGGTGTTTACGATGGGTTGTGCAGTGGGGAGTACAGGCAGACCACCACACGTGTTGATTGTGCATGTTGAAAATGCCTTCTCTGCTGAACGTTGCCTCATCGCTAAATAAAACTAATGCAGGCAATCGTGAATCGGTATTCCTCATCCCGAGCATCCACTGCACAAAGGCTGCCCGGCAGGGATAATCATCTGGGTACAAAGATTGCACCTGTTGCACGTGGTACGGGTGCATGCGTTCCTAGTGTAAAATACGCCACACCACTTTCTGAGAAACACCCATTTCGTCTGCCACCGCTCGCGTACTGGTGGACGGAGCTGCTGCAAATCTCGTCAGGACTCGCTCTTCCAGTTCAGGCGTTCGTGCAATTCGGAACGTCCTACATTGTTGTTAGGGATGGCGAACGACCCGGTTTCCAGCAGTCGTCGATCAATACTGGAAAAGGTAGGATGACTGGGATTACAACGCGTTGGAAACCGCTGCTCGTGCAATCTTCGTGCTGTGCGTCCATTCCCTTTTGCTTCCGTATGTGAGGTGCACAGCCAATTCCTGGTAGGTGTACTCCGCCATAGCATTCACGCAACGTGTCGGACGATGTTATCAAGGTGTTATCACTGTCCATGTTTGTTTGTGCATCAGATGATATTGCTTGATATACCGATTCTGTCCAGGATCGAGCAATCACTAGTTGTCAAGAAGAAGATCTAGATGTCCGCTAATGCAGTTTGGTAAGAATTAGCTATTGTATTTTAGTACGTCGGCTAGCATAACGATAATTCTATCACCAGGTCCCGGTAAAATTTCAGCATTTGAATATACGTGCAATCTGATTGTTTTGCATTTGTTTATTTTTAGTTATATAGCTACATTATTACTGTGTGCACAATAAATACATTTAAGTTTAAATCCTAATTAACTGTGTCATTTCCCTAGCCGTTAGTCATATGTGTTACTTAATCTATAGATTTAGAATTACGTCACTTAACCTAAAGATTTGGAATTGTGTGATTAATCGATAAAGATTTGGAATTGTGTGATTAATCAATAAAGATTTGGAATTGTGTCACTTAATCTAAAGATTTGGAGTTATGTCATTTTTACATGAACAGTGGGCTCAACTCTCCGTACATATTCCAATCAGACCGTCGTGAAGCATTCAGACTTTAAAGTGGCAAGTAACCAAGTTACGATACTTGACTAATTTTATCTGAACTTTAAGCAACGGACTTCACATTGGCGATCGAACAGCTAGCCCACAGACATCCCCATGTACATATGTAAGTTTTCAGATGTAAATTTTATCTAGGAAAATTAAATTTTCGTACGACCCTTGAACTCTATGCTTTCGCCGTTTCTTTTAAGTGAGACAAAGGGATTTCAGCACTAGAAGATTGATAATTTCCCCTCCGCTGATTTTGTACATTAGAAAATCGGTTTTTAGTTTGTAAAAGATCTTTAAATAAATAAATAGCAATTTGGTAATAGAAAGTCCTTTTATGAAGGCCTGTATGGAAAGTTAAATGTGGCACTTTTCATTAAAATGTGTTATAATGTCAAAACTGTCTGAAAGTGCATCTTTACTTAAAACACATTTAATTGAAACCATGGGTATACGGCTAATCGTTTAAGTAAATGATATTTAGTCGTATAATACTTTTGGAATGCCCCGTGAAATACTAAAAAACTGAAAAGACTGAAAAGGTTTATGACTGAAAATAAAGACATTTCTATATTTTCTGCATGGAAAGCTTCGAAAAAGAGAAAGTAGACAAGACAAATGTGTTGGATCCCACCGCTTGAGAAGGAAGAAATGAAGTAAAGAAGATAGATGGTTTGGACTGTATCTAATCGAAATCGGATGTTCACTGATATCATAACCTGCTTTTACAACTGCCTGGTATAAAATTATTCTCATTTAGGCAGTTTGATTTCATGATTCTGAATTGTAGTGTATTGCTTATAAAGGAAATGATTCATATAAGCATATTTATTAGATGGGTATAATATAATGTTTGCACAGGGTGTTTAAAAAAATTAAACAGCGGAAATTGGTTTGAATTAGTCGTTGAATGTACAATTCCAATTGCTTAAATTCTTTAAATAGAGAGTTATGACATTCTAATTTAAATGATGTGCTCTAATAAAGACAGTCAAATTACAAAATAATTTTGCTTAAAACCCACACCATATTTAGTTCAGTTGATAATAATTTGGATGAAATACGATCAAATTTCATATATAGTTAGAATAATTGATAAAAATATTCATCAAGAAATAATGTGGCATCCACAAATCAGTTTCAATTGCATATAGTTACGAACAGCTACTTGCTCTAATTTTTAATGAAAATATACCAGTAAAGCTAAAAAGTCACCATTAAGCCAATTCACAACTTACATTTTGACATCTATGTGACTCTGTTAATCACATTTTAAACTATGATGCTGTTAACTATGCCAAACTCGATGAAATGATTATAATTTACAACAAATGCAACCGATCTAATAGTTACAAATGCAACCGATTGAAAAATTTAAGGATATGCTTTTCAACACTTTACAACAAAGTTGAAAAGTGTTTATGACTTTGTTCATTCTGTCTGTCTGTCTGTCTGTCTGTCCGTTAGCACGATAACTGCCGTAAAAATGACTTAATTGAAATGAAATTTTAGTATGTTGTTCAGACGGTCTGTAGGACCTATGGCAATATAAATGAATAATATCACCCAATTAGTTTTGGATTGAAATCGGGGTTGAAAAACTGAAATACATTCAGCCCTACGGAACCTAATTTTTCAAATATTTTTTAAGCGAATTTAAAATTCACAAATTGCTTCGAAAATTTTAGGTAATATTCAAATTGTTCCATAAAATATATAAAAGAAATTTAGCGACATATATTCAGTAGTTTTTAAAATAAAAATTAAAATAATAATAACACCTCTTATATGAAGCGATCACGTGACCATGATATGAAAAGATCACGTGAGCATGATATGAAAATATCACATGACCCATTTCAAAATGATATATGGCATCCATCATGTCTCATAATCGTGATTTTTAAAGTTCTTTCTAATTCATATTGAGTGTTGTATCCGTCCTAAAACCACTTTACTTTTGCATAAATTCTGTGCATTTACACACTGAAACAACGCAATTACAATATATTTGAGTTTAAATGCTCATCCAAATTTGATTATTTCTACAACGAAACCAATTTTTCACCTATGTAAAATGTAAACAGCAAAATATGTAGAATGAGTTGTATTACATTTGCTGTATTTCTTTAACACAAAATCATTTAGATCATGGAGTCTGCATAGCTGATATGAATCAAATATTCATTGATTTTATAAAGAGAAGGACGATTTTTTTCGATGAAGTTTTACGCATAGAGTTCTATTACGTGTAGCTCCATGGTCTTAATTTTTAAATAAAATAAATTATTATAGTATTCTGATGAATGACATGAATGGGAAATTATTTATGAATGAAATGCTGTTTTTATAGAGAGAGCCAGGCGTGTTATTTTTTCTATGACGTCATTTGAATGAATTTCAGTTGTTTTCGATGAAGTTTTCAAATATAATAAATTATCGCAGTATTATGATAATCTAAAATTATTACCGAGGAATGTATCACATTTTAGAGATGTTTAAACCAGGCAATTTATATGTCAATGCCATCATTTGAATGAAGTTCATTTTTTTCGGTGAAGGTTTAAGTTTTCAAATATAATAAATCAATGTAGCATTGTGATAAGTTTTAAAATATTACCGAGGAATGCATTGCATTTTAGACATGTTTAAATAAAATTGCATTAGAGTTGGAAAGTGTTTCATAATCAATGCTTTAAGCATGATTGATCTTTCTTGTTTTATCATTGATTTTATTTGTAAGACATCTAACCGACCAACAAACTTACAATTATGAGTTTTAACCTTCTATAAGATCTAAATCAATTTTTATATACAATCATATATTTATCCTTAAATACTTCAAATACAAACAACTGAAAAAATCATTTTAAAATCCAATTAAATGATTTCTGCGAATTACTTCAAATTGTAAATAGTCCTTGGATTCATGAATTACGGTGATTTCAATTATGCATTTTTGATATTTACGACTTTGTACAACAAAACAAAGTGCATACTTGTCGGCGCTATTTTATGACAGTCTTGGCCCAGAGGTCCATGACCCCAATAAATTCAAGTCACACAAATTGCAGGTGCGGTTGGGGAAAAGATCTCCTAGGGCCAAGGCTTAAATCAAGCATCAGTGGAAACTAAAGTAGCCAATGATGCAATGAAGCTACGCTGCACTGAGGAACAAGCAATGAGAACGCAAGGAGGGCGTATCTCAACCTCGGGCAAAATAATGTGGTACAAGAAGATACCTCATTATATATTCTAGCAATGACGGTGCAGAAGCGGTGATGTCAGAAATTAGAAGGCAGAAGCAATGATGGAGCAGGAGAGTTGAGATTAAAGAAGGAAAATCCAGACGCGATGAGAGAGAGTCGTGGTTATATAAAAATTGATAGTCGAGAAGCGAAATAGAGAGGTCATGGAATTCAAGCAGTGTAGCTCATGAGAATGATTATCCAAAATGTCAGAGAGTCATGTAGTACACTCAGTATAGTGATTAATTTGAGTATTGGGAATGTGCTAGAAAAGCTAAAGCTGATGCCAAATGTCGGAAAAAGAAGTTGCAAATATTTAAAGCATGCTGAGCAACAGACCCCAGAGCAGTGGTATGTGCAAGTCTGCATATACGTATATTAGGTCAATTGTTGATTTTGGAATAATATAAGTTCGGGTCTCACACTGTGCATTTTCTCTGCTTAAGTGTTTATTAAAATTAATGTAATTATATCCTAACTATACGACGTGTGAAAAAATAATTATTTTAAAAGTTAAAAATGTGGAATTTATTGTTTAGTTTTTACTTAATGAATAAATTTTAGGAACTCGTTCAAAAAGGTAATGGTGAGTTATTGCGGCCACGATAGTAATGTACTAACTATACGATTCTAGATCACTGTTAATTAATATAAATAATTCAATCCAAATATTCATTTATTATTTCAAAAGTAAAACAACTTAATGTATGTTTCTTTTCACCACGCCTACCTAATTTAAATCACTTTTGTAATTAAAACTGTACAACCAACAAAAATCGTTCATTGTTCACTTTTTTTTAAAACACCCTATACATATACATTTTTCTATTTTAATTATGTGTAATTAATTTTATTTCGGAATATAAGATTATATTCTTTTAATGATGTGCAACTTATGATATACTGATAGATTTATATACCCAAATACGTGAACATAACTGAATATTTCACAGAATATCCAACCAAATTAAAAATATATGTTAAAGAGATATAAATCTGCTAATTCCTAGAACAAGATTTAAATTCCAGGGTAGCAAAAATAGTACCGAAATTCTCTAACGCCATTCGATTGTAAATCAAGATACACACTGGATTGTAAGGACAAGATTTCAAGTGATTGATGTAGCCCATAGGACAGAAATTTGTACAACTTCCTCTGCCCTCAAGGCCTAAATTGAAAGAAATACAAATATTATACAAAATAAAGTTATGTGATTATAAGTTTTCATCTTAAAAAGTTATGGATTATTATATTTTCTATCTCCGCAAAATGATTCCAGTCTTTCCAAATTAAACAGTTAAAAGTAAAATACATTATTGACATATGAATAACACAATTAGAAATAAGAATGTTTTAATTTAAGAATTTATTAATTGCACTCAAACAATTGTTTATATATAATAAATTATTAGTTTTTACTTATTAAAATCATTTAATTTATGGAATATATTTCTTTTGCATGCTAGTCATTTTTCTAAATCTCAAGTTAGATGTGAGCAAAATATAAATTAATGTTGTACTTCTAAATATTAGTTTAACATGTTGTCATCTGGAAAAACACCCGATTTTAATCTGCAATTAAACATAAAAAATTCTGTGCTGTGGATTTCGTACATCATTATTTTGCTGTAAAAGAACCAAAGACATTGCATTATGTAGGAAAAATCATACGCTGCTCACAACATATCTTTTAAAAATTACCGAAATTTGTTCAATTGTAGCGAAAGTTATGTGTTGGGTGTATATTAGTTTCAGATATCTTCTGAAAATTATGCACATTGCCTGCTTTATTTTAGAAACATGAATTCATACATATTTTATTTGACAAATTAAATACCCCTCTGAGAAGGTTAAAGTACATGTGCACATGAGAGGAAAATACATTTTCACATCTCGTGTAGGACACAACTAGTGACTTAAGCAAGATTTCACATAAATCGATGAAAAGAATTTATCAATACGAGTCCTTCGCCATCGATTTTGTAAGAGCTGTCGTAAAGACGATATTGCATATCTTTAATGTAGCAGAAAGAATAAAAATTGCCTCGGGAAATTTCATTCAGTTTTATTTTAAAGATAAATAAATCGATTCGTCTTCCCTTTACTGTTTTATTCAGTTGTAAATTTGAACAGACATAATTTGACATATTTCTTCGAATTCTTGAATTCGCTATATTTGAAAAAGTTATATTTTATTTGAAGTCTTAACAATGACTTTACTTTGTGTATAACTTTCATCTATTTTACAGGGTATTAGTTGAATGTCTGTTGCATTTTGATGCGGATTTTGCACATGAATAAGGCGTTTTGTAGTGATAAGTCGACAAAGAGCCAAATTTCAATTTGCGTGATTTTAATTCCATACTGACAATGTTGTAGTATAACATTATTTTATTTTTACTGTCATTTGTCAATTTCACAAAAAGTGGTTGTCATAGTAACGACATACGTCTTTTCAAATTTAACAGTGAAAAGTTCAATACATTATTGACATATGGATTTTATCTTTTCAATTTTAGGAAACTATTAATTAGAACTCCAGCCATCTGTTTTATATATTAAGATGTCCGTTTCTAATTATGAAATCCTTGAAGATATCGACTATATTTCTTAGCGGTTCCTAGCCTATTTTCTAATTATCAAATTAGATTTGCACGAAGTTCATTTGGTACTTCCATATAGTTTTACATTTTGTTTACCGGAGAAGCTTTCAATGTATACAATTCAATAAACAAATAATTCTGCTGTGAATCTTATACATCATTATTTTGCTGTAAAAAAGTGAATACATTGCATTATGTAGGAAAAGTTGTCTGCTGCTCACATCAGATATTTTATTAAATATTAAAGTTTGTTTATATTTAGCAAGAGCCCGGTGTATGATGAATTTAATTTCTTTTTCTGAAAAATTATGCATATTACTTCTTTATTTTTAAAACAAAAGTTTATACATATTTTATGTGAAAAATTAAATTCCAGTCTGTGAGAAACTTAAAATACGTAAAGACATTAAAGAATAAAAAAATCACTCTTGTAAAACACAAATAGTGAATTAAGCAAGGTTTCACATAAATGGTTCAAAAGAATTTATGAATACTTATCCTTTGTTATCAATTTTGTAAAAGCTGTCGTAAAGACGATATTACTTATATTTAACGTTAGCCAAAAAGAATAAATAATTCTTAATTGAATTTCTTTAAGTTTTATTTTAAAGTCAAATAAATCGATTCGTTTTCCTTTCATTGTTTTTTTTTAGTTGTAAATTTAAACTGATATAATTTGGTATCTTTCTTCGAATACTTGAATTCCCCATTTTTTGAAGAAGTTATATTTTCTTTTTTTAAATGTTATCAACTAGGGGATCTATTTTATCATAAATAAATAATATATAATTATAATTATATATTATTTAATATATAAATATATAAATATATAATTTTAATTATATTTTTTTTATTAAATTAAATTTTTTATTAAATTAAATTAATTATTAAATAAAATTAAATAAAATAAAAAATAAATTAAAAAATATGAAAATAATAATAATAATAATAATAAATAAAAATAAATAAATAATAATAAATATATAAATAAATAATAAATAATAAATAATATAATATAAATAAATAAAAAATATATAAATAAAAAAAACAAAAAACAATAAAAAGTTATACTTTCTTTTTTTTAAATGTTTAGAACTAGGGGATCTACTGTATACATTATTCTCCACGCAAATTATTTTTTGCTTAGGAGCAGTGTGTGATATTTACAAGTAGCTGGTGTTAAATTATAAACATTGGATTGTTCCTCAATTTTTTTAGTGGAATATACAATTCGGACGAAAAGCATATATATATATATTAATTCCCGTAAATGCATCTATTAATCATATAGATTCAATTAGAAGTTTGCTCATTTTTCTATCTTTCCGATGATATCAAGACGCAATATCTGTTATAATATAGTCTCTAAGGAAGCGATTTGTACAAATATTGCCCAGAATCGGGCTAGATCGGACTAAAATATAAAATAACTAAAAACCAAATCGAATTAAAAAAAATTCAGGCTGTACCTATTCGGAGCTTAAAGTATCTGTGGGCCAAATTTCATGGCCGTCCAATGCTTAGATATTCCGCTATCGACTACATACATAAAAAGACATAAAGACATCTTCCTTTATTATATAAAAAGGTCGATATCTGAATTGTTAAATAACCACAATATATATTTTCCCAGTAACTAATAGTGTAAGTTAAGTTTATAATAGAAATATATTTGTAAAAGGTAGAAAAATGTTTCAGTAATACATAATATGGCATTAAATAGTTAAAATCGTGTGCTAACACGACTGATATTGTTAAATAACTATTAAAAATAACTATTTTATCTATAGATTTATACGTTCCCTATTTAAAAAAATACCTAATTAAAAAAATATTCATCACCTTCTTTAACAGAATAATATCGCTAATAAATGCCCCTCAAAATTCGTGTCGATATGCTGAGTTAAGAATTGGAAGCTTTATCACGAGTCTGTATATTAAAATAATGATATCTAAATATCATATTGACCATTTTATGTTTCACATGAAAATTGCGATGAGTTTGATCGCGTCGTCATTTGTTGCTATTTAAGTAATACTCTGTGAGTTTTCAAAGAATTTTTAAATTGTGGCTTCTTACAGCATTTCGAAACAGCTGAATCGGTTATAGTGTAAGCAGCATTTAAATGAAATAAAGCCGAAATTGCAAAAAATTTCATGTCAATTTCTGAATTCACTTCAGCATTCTGGCATGTTAGTTCATTTGATAATCCGGCGTTTAAAAAGACAGATACATCAGTTAGAACAAATAATTTCACGGCAGTACATGTACGACCTAGTAATTGATAGCTTCGTATATGAAAGGTAAAATCAATGTATCCATGTATAAAATGTTAAATTGTAACTTAGAAGGAATTTATAGCAGTATTTAACCTAAACATTTAAATGATACATTTTGAAACTATCCATAATATAAGATTTTAGCTTTAAAATGCTGTAATATTATAAAATAAATCCTAATGTTCGAGCACTATTAGAGCTATGAATTGTGTAGACATAAAAATCATTGTTTTTGAAAGTAACTTATTGAACAGCATGAACTAATTTTCTATTTGGGAATTATTCGATAGAGGTCTATATAAAAATGTAGAATTTAAATTTGTCTAAAAATACCTACCATAGAGTTTGAACTGTGCTGTGAGGATTCTTATGTTATTTTGAACATTTTCCCAATTTAGAGCATCTATCTACTTGTAGTAGGTAATGAAATAAACACCATAACCACCTTTTGAGGTATTCTATATATAAAGTTCATAATAAACGCTAAATGTATTCTTTGAACATTTATATCTGGTGGCAATCTAAGATAGTATCTGATTCGACGTTTTAATTTTTATTACAAGAGTGTAAATCTGGTGCTCCGTTGAGGATCTAAAATCCAAATGTAAATTGCTTCGACAAAGATGGTATGTACGCAAGGATTTAAAATAAGATTCAATTATTGTTTAATCATGCACTAATTAATAGCTGCAGCAGAATTTGAGCAAAAACATGTTTCAACAGCAGCAAAACTGTTTGCAACTTTGTGTCAAACACATTTACAGTGTAACCTACGAAAAAGCAAAAATCGGGTCCGTTATGTAGTTCGAAGCAAGAATTAGATGTATGATTTGTATAAACATATTTGGTGAAGTAGGTTACGGTGGTATTTAGATCATGAATTCCATCTTCGTTTTATAAGAGTGTCAATTTAGTGATTTGTTTTGGAAATATAATTTGCATCTAAAACACGCCAACAAACTACATGTTATTACTACTACAATATATTTTTTGGCGAAATTAGTTTACTACTTAAAAGTTAGCGTAAGATCCGATACACCTGTGTGTTATACAAAATTGCAATGTGATACTTAGTTTATAATGCAAAAGAGTACAATATGAGTAAGCTAACTTGAGTTGTTTAACTATATTCTCAGTAAAAGCTATTTGTCGGCAAACACACTTTATTTATAAATGCATATTGTTATTAATCGAATATGAAGAAAATAATCGAAAACTATTCTTATATTTATATTTCATTTTAACATTAAAATATAACATATTTTATGCCGTCAGCTATTTCATGTGGAGTTATTTCGTATGTTCTGAAAGTTTGCAATTGCTGCTAATATTTACTATGGAGTGCTAATGTTTACATTTCAAAGCATTAAAAAGCACTATGGCAAAAAGTATATGCATGTCATAGAGTGCTTAAACAATTTCTGTATAATGTTTTTTTTTTATAATTGGTTTCATAAAGCAGTGGCAATAGGGGTGAATTAATAAATTAGTTGCATTAATAATTATTAGTAAATAATTTATTAATTTTGAAATTCATTCATGAAAATATTTTAATATTTACTTCCAATTGAGTTGTGTATAAGAATTATGCCCACCTACTTTCACTATTCCGTTTCTGCACACAATGCATCTTCGTCTGATTATCAACTTCTTTATCTCCATTTTTAGCAAGCTTCTTCAACTCTGTCCATTTTGCTGTAGAGCAAAGACGGAACATGGATCAGCCATTTTTAAACATTGGTTGCCCTGTGACGATCATATTAAGTAATTTGATACGGAATTTGCTTGCTGGAGTTTTCATATTAAATGTTATGCTGTCATTTTATTTTGTCAGACTTCCGCCACTATTGTATTTTTGTTTGTTGTTGAATATGTGTTACTTTCCTTATATACATAATGTATAAGGGAAGTATTGTGACGGGGTCAAAAATTCGAATTCGACTTTTCGACGGAAGAGCACGTTTCAAGCATCCCTGATCACGAATCCTACATTTTTGAGGTGATGTCTGTGTGTGTGTGTGTGTGAAAGTATGTGTGTGTGTGTGTGTGTGTGTGTGTGTGTGTGTGTGTGTGTGTGTGTGTGTGTGTGGAGACGATATCTCACGAACGCATAGAACGATTCAAATGAAATGTGGTACAAAAATCTCAATCCGTGAATACTGAAAGCCTATTATTTTCAAACGTAATCGAATGTTAAGAATCCCCCTAAATTATCGAGTGAAATTTTGAAAAAATCATCAAAAAATTAAAACTTTTAATAAAGTTACGCAAATAGACATTTCTAATGAACTTTTTGCTTAGAAAACGATTGACATAAACTTTAGAACGCTTTTATGAACCGTTCTCGAGATATTGTACATTTTTAAAATAAATTTATCCCAAAATCCCACAAACTAAAAAAATATATTAACTGTTAAGAAACATGCTCACTTTTCATATGTAATATCATGCGATAAATTGGGTGACATCATTCTCGTGGATCTAGATCGTTCCATTCATGAGAAAATATACTTTGAGTATTACTTTTGTATTTGAACGCCAATAGTTATTTATCTGCTATAAGAATAACTTATTTCTCCGTCCATAATGCTTAGCGAAATTTTGGCGCCGAATTTGGCGGAATGTCGCCTACTTGGCGATTTTTTTTAAATGTTGTCAAATTAACGAAAATCTCGCCAAATGGATAAAAATGACACAAAATCAGTGAAAATGATGATTAATTGATGAAAATTTAATTTCTTGGAAAGAATATAAATAGCTGCTATAAGAAAAACCTATTTTTTTATTGTAAAAATCGTAAATTTATTACATTATATAAGGAAAGTCATGTGTTGCCCACATCAGTTATTTTAAAATGTTTTAATGTTTATTAATGTTTTTATTACATTATACAATTTAAATGCAATTTGATGTTTATTTATAATGAGTTTTCTAATCAGAAAAATAATTAAAATTAGATTTTTAATAATATATTAAAATGCAAATTAGTATTTTTTTAACAATTTAAAATATCAAATATTAATTTTAAATTATATCACATTAACAGCAAAGGTTTTAATTTTTAAATAATTTTATTACTTAAATATTTTGCCAGAACTTTGGTGCGTGATCAAATATATATATAAGTCAATATATATAATTCCATGAAATCTAAATACTCTAAAAATAAAATTTTCGTAGCAAAATCGCTGTTCAGAACGGAAACAATTACAAAATGCACTGAAATGCAAAACATTATGACACTCAATATCTTTATGGAACTTCAATTTTTGAAGTATTTTTAAAGTCAGGAAAAGCACTCTAAAATGCGGAAACAATATCCGTTTAATCTCTTCTTCAAAAAAAAAGGAAGCATAAAACATAAAAACTAGTAAACGTCAATAGCGTTTTATGTTCTAAAATAATAAACATGTTTTTTGACAAAAAAACTACACTGTGGAGGATCCTATTTTAGAAACTAACCTTTAAAAACACTCCCTACGGAAGGAAAAAATGAAAGTTTGGAAGTTACGTGCATTATATTTCAGCCGTCAATCATGTCCCCCCTAAACTACCCTTTGTCAAAGATAAGCCGTATCCAGATAAATTGTTTGCGTAGAGGAGCAAGATGTCAAGAGCATAAAAAACTATTGTCCAAAAGAAAATTTTACCAGATGTTATTCTTTTAAAATATGTTTTCTAGTATTTACTTTTAGGCTAACAGTACAGCTTTCAAAGTGCAAAATTTACAATTTATTAACATTTATTTTAAAAATTTGATATGTTAACTATATAAATTCCCATGCTGTTCAATGCAATGTGATATGCTGAAACAAATAACAGAAATTTGATCTTTCTCATAACTTGCCGTTGATTATTATTAATAAGCTTATTATTGTTTCCAATTACAACAAAATAAGCATAAAGATTTTTGGAACATATCGCTTTACTTTTCTGATAGATATCACACTTGCTGTGTGAAAACATAAATTAAAAAAATATCAAGAACGGATTGTAAAAATTCATAAATAAATGGTATTATTTTTATTAAGGTAAATGGGATTTATGATAAATAAATTATTCATGTATTTGACAGTAGTCAGAATATTTATTTTTACTTTCATTATATACATAATGTATAAGGAAAGTATTGTGACGGGGTCGAAAATTCGAATTCGAGTTTTCGACGGGAGAGCACGTTTCAAGCATCCCTGATCACGAATCAAACATTTTTGAGGTGATGTCTGTGTGTTTGTGTGAGTGTCAGTGAGAATTTGGAGACGATGTTTCACGAACGAATGGAGCGATTCGAATGAAATTTAGTACACAAATCACAATCCGTGAATACTGGTAGCCTATTGTTTTTAAACGCAATCGAATGTTCAGAACCTCCCTAAATTTTCGAATGAAATTTTGTAAAAATCATCAAAAAGCAAAAGCTTTAATAAAGTTGCGCATATAGACATTTCTTACGTAATAGGTCCTTAGAAAACGATTGACATAAACTTCAGAACGCTAACATGAACCGTTCTCGAGATACTGCACATTTTTCAAGAAAATTGTCAAAAGT
Source organism: Amaurobius ferox (assembly GCA_951213105.1). Lineage (NCBI taxonomy): Eukaryota > Metazoa > Arthropoda > Arachnida > Araneae > Amaurobiidae > Amaurobius > Amaurobius ferox. Next base: position 89,487,615 of record OX578136.1, read on the forward strand.
TATATAAAATAAAAAGAAATTCCTATTGAGAAATATGTTCACTTTTCATATGTAATACCATGCGATGAATTTGGTGACATTATTTTCGTGGATCTAGCTCGTTCCATTCATAAGAAAAGATACTTTGAGTAATACATTTGTATTTGAACGCCAATAGTCATTTATCTGCTATAAGAATAACTTATTTCTCCGTCCATAACGCTTGGCGAGATTTTGGCGACGAATTTGGCGGAATGTCACCAACTCTTTTAAATATTTCCAAATTAACGAAAGTCTCGCCAAATGGATAAAAATGACACTAAATCGATGAAAATGACGACTAATTAACGGAAATTCAATATCTTTGAAAGAATGTAAGTATCTACTCTAAGAATAACCTATTTTTTTTCTGTAAAAGTAGTAAATTCATTGCATTATATAAGGAAAGTCATGTGCTGCCCACATCAGATTTTTTTAATAATTTTTTCGAGGTGTGCATGTTAGCGTTAAATATGTGCTGCGCTTTTATTTTCATTAACAAAATCCATATGGTATAGCAGTGGTGTTATTCTGATTTTTGGAAAAAAAAAAACTTTAGAAAACTTGGCAACCTTCCCCGATCCATTCAATCTGAAAATCAATAGTTATTCGATGATCATTGTTTGAAATAAGTGTACCCAAATCCATGGTGATTACTCCTTTTGTTCTTGAGATATATCGTGCCCGTAACTGATAGACCGACATCGCTCAAAATATTTTTTTATTCAGGATACTTAAAGTATGTAAATCAACCACAATTGGAATTTTACACCCATCACAGCCTTTGACTTTACATATTACTATGCATTGTAGTGCAGTAAATAGAAGTTACCACATTTCATACAGAACATTTTGAAATAAATTATCATTTAATAGTATGCCCTGGTGCGCATAGTACTATATACAATAAACAGTGGACATAAAGGTGGGCGCAGCTTGTAAAGAGATGGTAATCCCGGTATCCTGTCCCAAAAATTCTGGTATAAAAATACCAAAATCCTGAAATTTAGGATTTATTTCAACTATTTTAATTTATGAAATAATATACTTATCCGTTCTGTAGTTATTTTCAAGTTGTTTAATAGAATTGCGTCATTAATTTAGTTGAACAAGACTCTTGAGAATAATGAATAAGTTTTCGTGAACTGGTTCAAGTTAGTTCTTTCTTCTATTCAGTTTATCTTATTTCGAAAGCTAATTAAAAATATTTTTAAGTTATTTAGATGTCCTTGCCTAACTGCTGTGACTAAATAATTTAATCAATTTTGGGGTGAGTTGAAATAACTACATAACTGCAATTGCTGAACAATGACCTTAATGACCCACCGATTTTCCCAAGTGCTATTACACTTACCATATAAGAAAATTGGAATTTTTAAACATCAATATTTAATAAACACACAATTTATGATCAGTTATAGAATTTTATAAATAGCCCCCTATACTATTTAACAAAGTGTTCATGGAATGGAGGGAGTATGAGACCATTTTCTAAGTTGAAATTTACTTAAACATACCATCATATTCTTGCACTGTCATAATTCACCACTTAGACCGCGTCTTATTTTAGCTTTAGTAGGATTACAACAGAACAGCAGTTCATTTTGGTGTTTAAGACTCTTATCAAATTCAATTCTGATCTCTGAGCGTACTTATTTCGTCTTGCTATTCAAAAACATCCTTTTGATTCTGATCAACGCGCATCTCCTGACTTCCATTGGCTCACTCAACGTGTCTTTTGACAGGTCCTTTAGTTAGCATGTCTTTAGACTGGTTCTTTAGTTAGCGGGTCTTTTAACTGGTTCTTTAGTTAGCATGTCTTTTGACTGGTTCTTCTGAAGCTAATGAAATTGCTCAAGTCCTAGTCGGAAGCATTGTTTACATCCGAGTCGCCCTCATAATTTTGATGACATGAATCTATAGGTAAACTTATCTACGTAAACTTTTCCCGTCTGTCAAACGCGGCGTCACCCGTCTGAATTCTTACTTCAGAGACAGTACGAAATTGTGCAAAATGGTACCTAATGGTCTCACAAATTGAACAATTAATATATGTTTAATTGTGGATGTTTAATACTAATTATCGGTCCTGAAATTCCGTGGTTGTAAAAAACATCTAGAATTACAATCCCTAGATGTCATTCAAGTAGAAAATTTCACTAATGTATTTTGAGATATTCCGACATGCTGTTCAATAAGTTACCTTTAATAACATTGATTTTCATGCCTGCACAATTCATACATCTAATAATGCTGGAACATTGGGATTTAATTAATTATTTTATAAAATTTAAATATTTTTGTACATAACCTTTAACGTGATTTAGTAATATTTTTCTTATATAATAGATATTATTTGGAAAGCATACAAAAAAACTGAAATTATTTAGTTAAGAAAGAGTTTATTCAAATGTTTTGGAAATGTGATCAATCATATTATGCTACATCGGTAGTAATTAGCAGTGATTGCTTGTGTGGGTTAGGAGAATAAATGGATTTAATGTATTTCAGTGACATAGCAATACATTTTAATATACTTGCTAATTTCTTTGAAAATCAATTTGAAACAAAATTTAGAAAATATGTGGAAACCTACGAAGTCAGCCATACCACACAGCCCATATCAAATTTCATGAAGATTGAGCTTAAACTTTATGCAACCTGGGTCAATATTTTTAATATTTGATGCCGCCTACGTGGTACAAAGAATTTCTTCGAATTCCTTAAAAGTTGTGTAACGTAGTAAGTTTTTTTGCCACCGTTATCGATTATTCTGTAATAAAGGATGCTAAAAAGTACGAAACCAGTTTTTGGATTGGGATATCAACATTGATAGCGCAATCTTGAGCTTCTTCTCTTTAAAATAGTTCGTTAAATATATTCTGTATATATATAAGTAGCTTTATTTATATTGTTATAAAGAAAGCTAAACAGTAAATGATTGCAGTTCAATAATACACAGTCTTCCTATCTCTTTTGTTTTTACTAAAATCAGTACAGATTTTTTTTTGTTTTTCATACTCTCAGTTTTCTGTTGACTCTTTGATAATGTATTTGTTTTTACATTTCCAAGCTCTAAACGAATCCCCACTTTTAGAAGTCAGATACCGTGCTAGTTGTTTCAAATGTTTATAATATCCAAGGAATTACAAAAACTTTAGAAAAACTCCCAAGATGTTTCTCGCTTGAGAAAAATGTAATACAAAACAAAAATACTTTAACTCATTTTCCCTTTTTTTTTCTTCTTTCTTTCACAGATATCCTTTTTCAGCACTCCCGGGGAGGATTTAATGTATATCTGCCTTCCTGTTATCTCACATTAAAAGTTCACCAAAATGTTTTTGAGAAGAAAGGATAATATAATAATACTTTTCAGAAAAGGTTTATTTTCAAGTAATTTCAGGTATTCTATATAGTCCCTAACTCTACGTAAATTTTGATTTTCGAAGATGCATAAATCATAATTTTATTACTAGCACTGGTGTGATACTGGTTGTTAGAGTTATTAACGGAGTTGATAATATAATTTATAAAGATGACCCTAGCCATTGTAATTTTGTTCAGTATAAACTTCCATATATTTGTTTTCACTTGTTGTTGTTGCTGTTAAGCCCCTTCACCTACAAAATGTTAGGTTAAGTTCAAAAGATCAAGCCGTCCATAAAGCAATGAGGTTACCCTCTCCTGGTCTTCCACTACAACACCTAAAGAGGCTTCCATGCAGTCGAACAGATGAGAGGGAGTAGCCTAGGAGGAAGGACAGGTACAGGAAAATCCTGTATCCTCGTTCAAAACTCATATCCTTAGTATGGCCGCTCCTTAACCTAGCCAATGCTGTCTGAATAGATCTAGGTCCATAATATTTGTGCATTAGTCCAGGGCTGTTATCCAAGTAGTAACAGTGATGACATGGAGGAGTATTATCACAATTCCTAGATTCAATTAAACTAAATTATCAGTTATACCATTGTAAGAGGAGACAGCTCCTTGTTTCTGTTTACATGGTTTGATTGACTTTGAACGCCACATAGATTTACATAACTACGATATATTATATTGTGATACATACATTCTGCAGTAATTTTCTTGCCACCTTAGAAATTGGCCTTTGCTTTAAAAAAAAAGCAAAGCAAGACTCACTTATGCTGCTAGGTACAAGAACATCATTATTTCAAGCCCTGCGGGTAATCATGCTCTTAGTGCAGATGCATAACAGTATTACGTGATCTATGGGCTAGTTTTAACCACGTCAGTTTTGTGACTACGTAAAGTCTTCTAATTGAAATAGAAACAATGTTTTTTAAGAATTATGTCTAGCATTGACTGAGTGGTTATGCTAAAAGCTGAATTATGAGAAGACAAACTCCAAGTTCCACCATTTTCTTGCAAAAGTAACAGAGATACCATGCGTTGTAGAATATACATATTGTTCCATATTGTATTATATAATTGTGCTAAAATGTAAAATGAATTCTGTGCAGTTTCCCCTATATATTGCGTTAAATTCACTGCAGAGAATGTACATACCTGCTTGGGCCTAATATATAACGAGCTACTAAGGGTTGAAAAACCGATTATACATTCTCCCCCTACAAAAAAAGCAAATATATAAATATAAAACACTATTAAGATATAGTCTTGTAGAGTAGTGACATCTGGATGGTTACCAAAAGCGATAACACTTAACAAAGTATCCAAGTTTGAATCCCGGGTGTGGTTGGATCTTTTGTATTCATGTATGCTCGAAGTTATTTAAACTGTAGTTCAAAGTTGCTTAGAGTGAAAATGGAAAAGCTTCAAGCATCAGCCGAGGAAAGTGTGTTTAATGTTAATTTCTGTATTGAATATATATTTTACACCCCATGATCATAAGGGGTATTCTGAGATTTGTTAATTATAGTCATAGAAGTTAATTATATTCAAATATCGTCTCTTTGGTGCTTGTTTAGGTTGTTAAGCAGATATTATCTTCGTATTTGTTGGTGTTGAAGATTTTGTTGATATTTAATATGTTACAGTTGTTTTTGAAGATCTTTTGATTCCATATTAGAATGTTTTGTTGTATTAGCTTCTTAAAATAGAGGTGAAATGCTAGTGGATAGTCTAAACAATAGTGTTCCATTCTATATTGAATAAGAAAGTTCTGCGGTAAGTCGGATTTATTTATCTGCAGAACAGCTTGGTGCATATTTTTACAGCGTACGCATGTACATGCTCATATACATATGTTCCTTATATATATGTATACATGGATATGCATGAACCATTCAAATTTTTATAAAATATACAACTATGTCTGTTATTTCTCTCTCATACGAACAATAATCCATCCATTTTCATCCTTAGTTCACATAATACTATATATTTTGCATCTAGTTATAATATTTCCAGACAAAATTACAATGATCCAATTACTACGAATTAGATGATGCTCTGAAACCTTTAAAGTGATATTTTTCTTCTATCTCGCTTTTATACAGTGTTTCTGCACATAATTCCTTAATTATCCTCTGAGGGCGCTGTAATCTCTTTTATTAAATGGGGCATAGTCATTTTACTATCAACATAATGTGTACACATTGGGACTTGTCATTCCGAAGTTATTTGGGTATTTAAGAATACTTTCCAACATTAGATACTTTCTTAGGAACCCTATATGTATATGGGCATGCATGTACAGGGACGTAACAATATGGTAGATACAGAAATGCTTAGGTGACTTAAGACTGGAAAAGGCCTCAAGCAGAACGGATAATGCCATCATAAAATCATAAGCTTAGAAAACATATCCCGAGTTTTTTCCGCACAATTTGAACACATTGAAATATTAATGAAAAATTATCTGAAATCGCAGATGAAGACTGACAATTTCGCAAAAATATTAATAAACAAATATAAATCGATGGACAGTGATTTTTCAGATATGTATTCTGTATTAGTGCTGTTTTCGCTGCTAGCCACCATAGCTTTTTCTGAAAGATTATTGAATAAATTGAAGCTTATAAAAAGCTACAAAGCAAATCGTATTGTTCAATGACAAATAAGGGATACCGCCCATTCGGCAAATAAAAATTGTAAAGACAGAAAATGAATATGACACTGCTTATTGCTAAGTTTGTTGCTGAAAAGTTTCGAATTTTCTTTCTTTCTTTTTTTTTTTTTGAAAATGTTTTGCAACACATTTATATCAGACAATGGTATGTTATGTATTAAATATAACAAATAAATTAATTAGTTGTAAATGTTTTAAAAATACATCCAAAGAAATAGAAGGAGAGGGAAGGAGCCCTAAATATAATTTCGTGAGTCCAAAAAGTGTAATTTTGCCACTAGGCACCAATTTTGTTGCAAAAAATTTAATTTTTTTTTATAATATCTCTCTCATTGAAATGCTAATTTGTACTTATTCATCATATAATAAAATATTTTGCTTCCAATTATAATATTTCCAGATCGAAAAGTAGAAATGTGTAGCGAAACGCAGTTCCTTTCCCGTTAATGTGAGACTAATGGCTGCTTGAATAATTAAGACAGAACGTCCCACCGTGATAGAAATACGAAAAATTGCTTGTTTCTGCCAGGCACTAAATTGCATCATTAATATATTGAAATACGTGGTAAATTGCAATTCTTCTCTAGAGAACCAAATGCAGGAAGGAACATGTCGGAGGATGTCAGATCGAGTATTGATTTTTACCCGAACTAATGACTTGTATTGTATGAAATCTTTTCTTTTTTTGATAAGATTCACTCGACGAGACAATGAGAATAGAATGTCATCGACACATTGTATATTTTCATCTTTGATAATACAGGAAATTTTTCGATTTTTTTTGTTCACAAACCCGGAGTTAAGTGTAAAATTTAAATTTTAAAATTTCGATGATAATGGAGAATTTTAAAACTATTACCACATCATTCCATTAATAGTACCACCCACCCCATATTTCAAGACAAATTGATACAAATAAAGAAATAGAGTCTTATATATATATATATATATATATATATATATATATATAAATTTACTCAAAATGAATGCCAGTTATTCCCTATGAGCGTGCAAAAAATATGGAAATCATAAGTAGTCATTTCAAATAGTTCAAGCTTTGAGCAATTAGAAGGGAAAATTTTGGCAAACTACAGTTTTATTATACATTTTTCATTGAGATATCCATTTATCAGAATCTACTATATATAACACACACACACATATATATATATATATATATATATATAAGTATATACATACATATACACACACTCACATAGATAGATAGAGAGAGAGAGAGCATCAAATTCTGGAGAAGTTAGTAGGTTCATTACGATCAAAAATATTCATTTTATTTGAAGCATCCATTTCTCAAGGCTAACTATAGAAAGAGCTAATATGATAATTTCTATGATTTTGTCATGAAGTTTGGAGGAAAATAGGGGTTTACTAACTATTTTTACATTCGGTTTTTCCCATTTCGGGTTCAAAAATTTCCCTCAAAAATCTATTTTTCTGTATTGGCTATAGACAGAGCTTAGATGCTGACTGATATGAATTTCGCATCGAATTTTAAAGGGGGCTTGGTAATTCACTAAGGATTTACGCTTCCTGTTTCCTTCACTTCGGATTAATAAAGCAGTTTTTGAATCATCTCTATCTCAAGATTAGTTGCGTGCAAGTTTAAATTATGCTGTATTCCAGAAGGGTTTAGTTGGTACACTAAGGATTTCCACTTTCAGTTCAAAAACTTTACTTAAAGTACCTATTTCTTAGGAGTGTCTATAGATACCGCATATATAATGGCAGACATGGATTTGGAATCGAATTCAAGAGGGGACAGGGGTAGTTCATTAAAGATTTCAACTTTGGATTCTGTAACTGAAACACCCTGTCATTTCAAAAATCGTAAGACTGTACGAAATAAATATGCGAAGAAAACAAACATAATTAAAAGTTCTATCAAAAATGAAATGTATGCACCATTTACTACCACATGAAGGTGTGAGACCAGAAATAGATCTCACATTTGATGAGACAGTTTTATGTACAAATTTATGGTGGCCAAAACGGCGAACAAAATGTGGGAAACAAATAGAAAAGTAACTTCAAGTTGAACTTTAAAATATTAAATTCATTAAGATAGACATGGCCGTTAATTCATACATAGTGGATTTAATATTTAATCGTACATTATTAGTTGTGCCGCTATATAAAACCCTCCAATTATTTAACTTTCGTGTGAGTCCTGTAAATGAATTACTAATTATTATAATACTCATTGACTGCACCATTTAAACTTTAACAATAAAACACATTTATTAACAACATAAATCTTAATTAAATTCAATTACACCATTTAATTATATTATTTCAGCGGAGGGGACATATGTGACCAAAACGGAAAATCCTAAATAGTGGTTAAGACCTGATATCATTTTCAATGGGCACATACCTTCAAGTCTCTCTTGGGCTTTGATCATATATCAAATGCTTGCATCAGTTATTTGTACTGGTCATAACTCTTGGAGGGGGGGGGGCTCTTTCTCGTACTCTGATTGCATTCACACATTAATATATCTCCGTTATTTTGGAACCACTACTGGACACTCTACAAGTCTGAATTCACCAAATCCAGTCATCGTCTCCAAGTTATCTTAAGTCGTATTTTAAAACTTTTCTGTTCCAAGGCATGTTAGTATCTCTCTCTGTTCTAGTCTGCTCTTTAGTCAAATCTTCATAATTGTCTTCCCTCGTTCTCGGGTCATCGGTTGTGGTTCATTTGGGGGGGGGGGGGGTAACTCCACCTTTTCTTCCATTTGCCGCATTGAGTTTGACGTAACAATATTATTTTTTCTATTGGTTACTCCTTTAACCAATGGAACCATTCCACATCTCGTAAGGCCCAGCTCGACTCCATCTGTCATGGCACCCCTAAATTTGTGGTTTTCTGACCTTTAGGTTCACGGGGTTATAAAACTCGGTGCCAGAAAGACTACAAGTATTGTTCGCCGTTTTGGCCACCATAAATTTGTACATAAAACTGTCTCATCAAATGTGAGATCTATTTCTGGTCTCACAGATGGAAGCTTCATAAATTTCTTGATATAATTTCTTTATAGTAGTATATAATAGACGAAAAATCGTCATACATTTATCAGTATCTTTATAAGGGTCTTAGAATGTCCAAATGATGTATGACATTTCTAAACGAAAAATTATATTTAACTATAACATGGCGTTAAGCTTTAAGTAATGTCTTCCTAAAAATATTGTAAGTCGTTAATATGTAACACTATTAGCCATCGAAATTGTTTACGGTTATTGCTCTCATGTAATAAATTGCTTCAAATTGCATTTATCAAATGCGGTATATCGTGTTTATTTCTGTAGAAAATGGTAATAGCCCTGGAGACTGAATAACTTATTGATTTTTCCTATGAGGAATGAATTGTTTATCAGGAATTGTTTTCAAGTTTCTTGTTCCATCTCATAATAAGAATCACGATTTCCATTAACCATTATCTCTAGTTTGAAAGAAGCATGCACCGAAGATAAAGTGAATGCACTCACTGTTAATGTGAAAAAACTTCCACTTAGTCATAATTTTATTCTATTTACTACTCATTCACCTCGACCAAGCAAGATTTAATGGAATATAACAATCATGTGATCGCATTCTTTAAAATTTAAAGGATGATCTATATGGTGGAATTTAAAATAAAATGTATGGTTATTTCGAGTAACATTTGACAATTGCAAGATTGAAACCCAATGCAAGTTTTGGGGATTTAATTGTTGTTCTTTTGGGTGCAGATGTAACATGACATGGCTGTTGGGTTTCCTTTCTTAAATATGCTGTCATCAGTCTATGTACATCAGGGAAAAATTATCCATAAATTACGTTTAAATGTGATTTTCAAACCACAAGAAATATACAATGAGAGGTCAATTTAATATGACCACTTCAATGGTACTCCTTTTGTCTTTATGTTTCTGTTCCACACGATGTAATGTACAGTGATTTCTAAGTTGAGAAACCATCCGATTTGATGTCTGAATCTGATTACCTGTAATTTAATGTACAGTATTGTGGCAATTAATTGAGAAATGCAGTTTTTTTATAAAATTCAGTTTTATTCAAGTTTTCTATGGATACATTTAAAACTAATAAGTGATATGACCTCCCCGAGACTTTATAACATCACAGACACGTTTCGGCATGGAATGTACTAGACTAGCACATGTAGTTTTAATTTCAACGTCTCTGAATCATATGTCAATAACGGCCGAAATTAGCTTGTCCATCGTCGTACAGTCAAATTTGTGAAGCCGTTTTTTGACAATAGCCCACAAATTTTCTATGGGATTCAAGTCTGGTGAATTACCGGGCCAATCCAGTACGGTAATATTTTTTTTGAGCAGAAATTTTTGATTCGCTTCGCAGTGTGACATGGCGCGCTGTCTTGTTGGAAAACGCAATCTCCGTTCGGCCACAGTTTAGCCATGGTTGGAAACACTTTTCGGGTCAATATGACTTCGTAACTGGCACTATTCATCATTCCCTCAACGGGAACAAGAGATTCTGTCCCCAAAACGCTGAAATAACCCCAAAACATCTTTTTGGGCGGATGCTTGATTGATGTGGTGCTGATTGAGAGGTTCTCCTTGTCTCCTTCTCACGAACAGAGATCTAAATCCCTGAACCACAAAATGTGTTTCGTCAGAAAAGAGAACTTTCTCCCAGTCCTTCTCAGTCCATGTTTTGTATTTCCGTGCCCATTCCAACATTTTTTTCTTCATGCAGAAGCTGCTTCTTGTACGGTCGACGTGCTCTCCGTCCGCGTTCTAACAGCCTGTATCGCACTGTTGAAGGTGCAATATCAACACCAGCTGCCACCATGGACTTAGACAGGTCAAAACAGGTTAATCGAGGATTTTTAACACGCATTCGATGTAAAGTTTTGTCGTCACGAGTCGAAGTTGATCTTTTTCGGCCGCATCTTCCAGAGCGGTTGGTTCCAGCATTTCCTGTTTCCTGAAAACGCTTCCAGATCCTCCCGACACTTTCTGTACTCACTCCACATATTTTACCAATTTCCTCGAACGTCTTTGAAGAAGTGTGTTCTCTAAGCGCAATCACTTTAGCACGTGTTTCCGCGCTGATATCCATGACGCTAATGAGCCCCGCAACAACTGAGAAACTACCACTGCGGAACACCTGCCACCTGGTGGAGGAATTTGAACACCTGCTACTTACCAGGTGCATACGAACACCTGCTACTTTGATAATAACTGCAATTTGAACTCTGAGCTAATTTGGAGTGCTTCTTCCCAAGCTTACGTGTGATAAAACGAGAAAAATGACATTTCTCAATTAATTGCCACAATACTGTATTTGTATTGAACTAAATAAATCTGCCACTCTCTCTTAAGCTTGAGCTTCAAGTTGCTGTTGACGACCACATGCCGTTTGCTCAAATTTTTGTCTGATGTAAAATGTGTTTTGTTTAATCTAAACCTCGTTGCATCTGATGAATATTTAGAAACTCTAAACATTCTTGCTCACAAACAATTCATAAAGACAACAATTTTTCTAAATCTTGTTACACTGCGCGATCATCTAAAATCATTCGATCTTCTAAATCCTTCGGATCACGTCTTTTACCCACAATTTCTGAAGAAATGCACTCTGAATGTCTGTGAATGTCTTCAGCTGTATCTTCTTATACTGGTTCAGCGATCAAACATCAGTGATATCTGTGGAATGGTGACTTTACCTAGAATGGCCTGGTGGTCATAATCATTTGGTCACAGTCTACTAAAAACGTTTCAGATTCCCTTCATACCTGAAAATGAACCTAATGCATTACCAGAATATCAGGTGGTGAAAGCACTTAGTACTGTAAGAATTCCATAAAATGTCTTAGTATTGTGTAGTGTAAAATATTTTTCCCTCACCTGCCCTAAGAAGTATAGCATAATTTGTGTTATTGTGTAAGGTAAGAGACAATGAGCGATTGTAAAGTACACATGTATTGCTTCACCAAGTGTAATTCGATAATGTTAGGTAAGTGTTACATTACCCAAACGATACTCAAATTATGAAATAAATATAGCATAATAATGAATAATAGCACAGGCAAATATGTTGTATTATCCTATATATTGTTCGATATTGTGTTATTATATTTATCCGAATTGTGTCCTATTAACAAAATATCTAAAATGTGTATTACAAGAAATATACGTATAAAGTAGAACTTTGTAACACCTAAACAATATTTCAACGTCTAAACAATATACATGGATGAAATATTTTTTCGCAACTTGCCGTTTTTATTTTCAGCTATATTGGGAACTAAGAAAAATGAATTTCTTTTCCCATAAAAACGGGAGTTCGTTCATAAACTGTCTGACTCAACAGCAGTACTTTTGGAAATAAATCTATAGGGAATTAATACGAATTCTGCATTATCTATATTTCCTGCGTTTTTTTTTTCATTTTGTTTGCTTGTTCCAAATATATGGTGTTAAATGTTTCAGAATAAATGTTTTCAGAACGATTTTAGAGGAAGAAATATTGCCGATATTGTGCTCCTATACCATTATAAATCCAATAAATCTGAGAAAAATAATTTATAAATCAAATTTGTTCCTGTCTTTAAAGACTTTAAGAGATGACACAGTACCCTAGAAATGGTTCAAATATCAATTTTCTGTTTTATTGGCTCAAATTATAACTGTAAGGTTTCGAAATATGTAGGTGAAATTTCAAATCTGTATCTACATAATATAAAAGAAATATTAATGTTTTTCTGCACGATTATAGAATAAAAACAATACACAAAGGGAAACTTTAAATTTGTTTTTCTCCGTATTCATTTTTGGTTGACATTTATGCATTTAACATGGTATGGCATTTTTGTTTTGTAATTTAGATATAGGTTTTATATTTGTGCATGTTTTTAATATTGTATTTGATAAAATAGTGCATGGAATTAACAATACACGATTTGTAATTAATTTTTAAAAAACATTCAATATAAAAACTGTTTAAATTTTGTCTTTTTTCACTATACATGACAGCAAGAAAATTATATTAAATCTAATATCAGGAGCATCTAAAAATCCATGCACAATATTGTGTAGTATATTGGAGGAAATGGATAAAGTAGTATACCAAGGAAAGAATAATAATAATTTCTAAAGAAATTTAAATTTTAATGAAACATGTAGTTCATCAGGATATTTTTTTCTCAAATGTAGTTTATAATTTAATGTTAAAATATAATTCAACTAGCATTTTCCCTATAAAACTTAATAAAATGTTGACCGGGAACTCACCCATGGAAAACATTTATGGAATTCCCACATTTCGATGGCGTACCAATAGTAAAACAATTATTCACTACCTTGCTGGTGTCTTGTAACACCGCTTTCTTCTCCTGGATAACTTGAATGACGGATTGTGTAACACTACACGATACAGTGCTTATTGGATTTTAAATTTTCTTGAGGTATATGGTCTTAGAAGACTTTAGAATTACGTAACTATCCCTTGATTGTAAACTATTCGATAAAAAGTGTTAGCCATGGCATCAAACTGGCAATTCCTATGAATTTTGTACATTTATAGACGTTAACCAACAATGCGTATTCAGCACGACACATTTTGTTGTCTCAATTTCCAAATTTGAAAAATTGGTAATTCTGGCATCACAAGTATGAACATTTATAATTGCAGACGAAAAACAGAAGATACTATTTTAATATACGTATTCGTCTATCGATAATTTCGAACATGTAATTGTGAATATATAATTTATATATATATATATATATATATATATATATATATATATATATATATAAAGATATACAAATGGAAAGTATAGAACGGAGGTGACCATATGTCATTCATAAAATGGTAGGGATGGATTGCGACACCCCTTTCCCGTTTAAAGTAGCTTTTCCGCCCCGGCAACGCTCACGGTACCTATGTAATACAATGGTCAGTCCTCCATATGCGCAAAGACAAAAGCACTCCAACAGTAACAAAATCAAAAAGGAGACCAGGAATGGATAAGAGACGCCATAGATTACTGTTCCGAGATTCCACAGTATTAGTAAGTCAATTCGCGCATGCGTGTCGAGATATCTTTATAACAGTATCGCAGATACGTTTAAATACGCTCAAAATCACAATTGAATAAATCAATATCTTTGTCTTCTTTGAAAAAAGAATTATAATAATTTTTTAAGAAATATAAAGGATAATGTTTTTTATGGCTTCCTTTACTATTTTTTGGCTGTTATTTATGCAGTCCTTCTTGAATGTATTATATATAATGTTTCTTTTGAAATGTTCGATAATGATATTTCTAAAAATGTTCTTTGTGAGATTAGAATTCCAATCTATTATAGGGTTGATCTTGATCTTGTATGATTCTCGTTTGTCATGTAGAGTCGTGTAAATCCCATATTGCCGATGTTTACTGATTGACAAATCCAAAAAATCCACCGTTCCGTCTTCTTTTACTTGATTTTCGATTAATTCTACTTCACTTGGATAAAACTTGAAATTAAAATTTGGGGTGTGCTCAAAATACCCCAAAAGCACATCGTCAACATAACGGAAGTAAGGCATTTCTGATAAAATATGGGTTCCATTTTCGTATTTTGATAAATATATATCCGCGAGAATAGACGAACAGCATCCTCCCATGGGTATACCTCTAATTTGTCTGTAAAAATTCTTCCTGTCTTGTAAAATATTTTCTTTTAAAACCAATTCCACAAGGTCTAAATATCTTCGATAGGTAATGAATTGTTTTAAGTCGTATTTTTCATGTAATTCTTTTGAAATCAGATGCAACTGAGTTATGTCTATATTATTAAATAAATCACGAAAATCATAGCTTTTAAAACATATATCCCTGTGACAATATTTAAGCCTGTTTATCACTTCTTGTCCATTTTTTTTCATAATGTTACTTTGTTTTTTTTATATCTATCATAACATGTTTAAGTATATCCAAGATTTTCAGATTTGCATGTGCTAAATATGATCCACATCCTATCGTAACTGTTCGGAATTTCACAGGATCTTTGTGTAATTTGGGAATAAGAACAAGGTATGGGAATTTAACAGTTTTTAAATCCACGCCTATACGTTTGTAAAGTGCCTTTATTCTCTTAGTCAGAACCATTTCGTTACTTGTCAGAGGTGCATACATTGTGCAATCTTGATAACATTGACTTAATGTGTCTACATAGAATTTTTTACATATGATAGTATAATTAGATACAACTTTATCAGTATACGTTATAACATAGTCTTCTTTATACTGTTTAATTGATGATGGAACTGTAGATTTCCTGAAGTTATGATTTTTCTTTTGATAGTAATTACGGAATTTATTGAAAAGATGATATTTCCATTCATTAAAAGACATGACGGGTAAACTGTATTTCACCGCCATTCTGCAAATGAAATCTTCTAGATCACTATGAAGATCGCTATACACATTTTTAATTTCTTGAGCTCGAAATTTGGTACCGAGTTGAAATATATGTTTTAGTTTTTTATCTTTGATAATATCCAAATCCCCGGTAACAATATGCTTGTGGATGGGATCTTTATGAATATTCTCTTGACAATTACAGGTGTCTATTTTATATGAAGCAACATATTTACTTATTTTGTTGTAGTTAAAAAATTTCCTTCTGTTGGTTCGGACAAAACGATAATTCAACTTGATCTCCAGGTTTGGTATAGGCAGTTGCTTTTCAATATTGTGAAGTATGGAATTAAAGGGAATTCTTTCATACATTTTGTTCTTAAATGTGGTGATAGAATATTCTTTAGTCTTTATACTGTTTTTCTTGGGATCTAATATTATCTGATATTTTCTTGCTCTAAGTTTGATCAAGTCCAACAATATATCGATGTTTTTGTTAATATCTTCTGAAAAAAGGTTGAATTCTTTTATATTAATATTTATTAAGAAAGTCCATATTCGTTGTACATATTTAAGTTTGATACTATTAACGATATTCTTGATCCAGCTTATTTTTAATAACACATCTGTTTTAAGCTTTTTTATGAAATTCAAGATTTTTTCTTCTGTAACATTATAATTTATATATTGTTTTTTGCTTGCTCTGTGCCATCTATAAGATTTTTTATGAATCAAAGTTTCTGATAAAGGGTATGTAGAATTATCTCTGCACTTTTCACTATTGCAGTTATCTTTGAAAATTAGAGAGTTACGTCCGTATGGATATGCAGTAGTATATTGTCTTATGTGAGTGCTTTCCCACCGCAGTCGTTCAGACAGGTTAGGTACTATATCTAGAATATTTACTATAATTTTAGAAAGCCGTGTTCCTGAAAATGACGTACTTCCAGATTTGAAGTTACGTTTTCTGTTGTTGTGCTGTTTTGTTATATTTATATATATATATATATATATATATATATCATCAAATTGAAAAAACGGGGGGAGGTACAAAGGAAAGGGGGAAAAGAAAAGAGAGTGTACACAGGAACGACAGAAAAAAGGCCGGGGGGGATAGTGACCCCCCGTTCCCGGTTAAAGCGCTTTTACTCTAGAAACACTCCCGGTGCCTTTGTCTTCCTGAAGCACTTAGATATTTTTCTAATATATATATATATATATATATATATATATATATATATATATATACACATGCTCGTGACGGCACAGAAAAGAGTTCCAATAGATTTCTATACGAAATGTTAATCCCGGTAAACGTGAAAGCGCTGGAACTGTATCATAACGCCAACGGTTATCGATACAGACGGGGAGACACCAACAAGTCGAAATAACTCAATTGGCGCTTCCTTAATTTGGAATAATAAGTTTTAGAATAGAAACGAAATTAGAATTTGCCGAATATGAAATTTAGAAGGAATTAATTAATACACAGATTCTACGCATTTCATAACAGAAATAAGACAACTAACTGATCTGTTATTGTTTTTTCTCAATATCTAAATGTGTTAATCTGTAGAAAAATACATAAAGTAGATAGAAGTCTACATAAAGTAGAAAAATACATAAAGTAGACATCACGATTTTTTTTCCATACACACGCATACAATACAGAGGTTCGACACACATCAGTAGAGCTTAGACCACCGAAGTCAGGCAGCATCGGGCGCGGTTAGTACTTGGGTGGGTGACCACCTGGGCTGCTGTTGACACTTTTCGGGCGCGGTAGCCCGGTGGTTTGCGCGCTGGATTTGCACGCTGCCACAACTCCCGCGTGTTCATGCGAAGTATGATCACGTTAAACATGTGGGTCCGTAAGTCCTTCCGAGAGGTTGGTGGTAGGGGAAGGAGGGTACCGTCCCTGTGGATGTCTCCCCCACTGGGTTCCGGTTTAAATTGGGTGACATTTCCCGTCCGTCCAAACAGTTACCTCACACCTTTCTGGTAGGTCGGACGGTCTGGGTCTCAACAACAACAACACATCAGTAGAGCGTCCTTTTGGTTGCTCAAGTCCTAGGATGAGTCGGACGGCTTGGATCTTCAACACATCAGTAAAAACATTTCATGTGCTCCTACAATGTGTGTTACTGCCGGATTGTAAAATTAAAAAAAATACGAAACGCGATACTGTATGTTTGCGATACTAAGAGAAGTACTCTAATAGCTCTGTAAGGAAAGGTCCGGGAGTGCACACGTTGAATACATCTATTTGAAACTGACCATGTCAGATCGAATAAAATTGATATGCAACGCCTCTAGTGGATAATTTATGAAGTTGCTATAACTAACTAGGCAGCAAACCGAGATAGGAATGTCAATTACAAAGTTGTAGAATATTCTTTAATTAGTGCGAATCGACATTAGGAACGTATAAAACGCCTATACAGGGTGTCCCAAAAAGATTGAAAAGTTTTTTTTAAATGATCTTGTTGCATTAAAAATAAAAAATTTCTGATTGACCGAATTGTCTAGGGGGGGTTGTATAAAAATTTGAAAAGTCTAATTTTTTTAAAATTAATGGGAGGACAATTTCATTAACGTAGTCTTATTTTCTACCTTACTTTCATCATTTTTGCAATTTACATTGCCCACTTATCTCCAACAGGTAAAGAATTAAAGAGCGTTTCAATATTTTTGGGACACCCTCTATAGAAGACAATACCTTTCGAAAAGTCGTATTAAGAAGGCCTGTAACACGCTGATATCTGCAGTGCTTGGTGTTGATTATTTTAGAATTCTTGAATATCACATTAGTTCACCAAAATCCAAACTGTGTGAAATAAATGCTGTGTGTAACACTTTCATTATTGAATCCTATTCATCCGACAATGATCTACAACATTGTGATTGGCTTTGTCGTCTATCTCTCGCTTTATTATCGAGTTCGTATCCCAACTCTTTATATTCTAATCTAGGGCCGCCGAAATAACATTAGGCACAGTCACTTTATTATAAATACACCCGATGTGTACACTCATTAATATTTCCTTACAAAGTTATATTGGTGTTCTTGGGGACTTTCTTAGGACATTATACATACACATACTTTATAATACCTTATATATACCTTATATAGTATATACCATATAAATATTTCTCATTGCTCACACACCAAGAAAGACGTCATGATAAACCAAGAACATGCCTTTCTTACGTATAAAAAGCTATTGTGTATATTTAGAAATCCTCTTACTCATCCGGAAGGTTTCTCATAAGTGACAGCAAAGCTCTCAGAAAGACGATTTTCTCACGGAAGTACTTTATTCTAGCACGGAATTCCCTTTTTTTATCTTATCTGTCTAAATATACATATCTCTATGGTTATAGATTGCTAAAAATATTCTTACATGTTTCACTGATGTACCTAAAACAAAGGATTTATTTAACTACCACTTTTTAAAAATAATTTACTCACAGACTTACATAAAGGTGAATTTAGAAAGAATTCTGTCTTTATTTCTCAAAATATAGGAACACTATCAGATATATGAGAACTATCAGAGAATACCCGACGTTGCTCCGGAGTTTATAAGGAAATGTCTAGAGCTTTTTACACATTTTTTTCGAACATTACATAACAAAAGTTATGAATCGCACCTATATTTTAAAATATTACGAAAATATCCATTTTATATGGGATTTTTGTATTTAAAAGTGAATGACATTTTTACAAGGATCATAATATCCGTCGTTCTAGCATTATTTCTTTCTTTTTGTCCAAAATCAAAGAGATCATAAAAAAATGTGTTCACTATTATCAAAAAAGTGCAAATTATCAGAACTATTAACCAGAAATAAATAGTAACGCTTAATTAGAAATTATTGGTAGATGCTCTCCAGATATTGGACGTTTTATTGTGTTCGCGAAATGAAACATATAATTTGCCAAATTTATGCGTGCATGATTTAAATATATGCAGTAAACTTATGCAGTTCATAATAGTTATAATTCTTAAAATCGACAATTGTTTTACATATGTAAATTCTTACCTGTATAAACTAATATATTAGCTATATTAGTTACTATTTTAGAGATACAAATATTGTGTGTTGACGTACTAAAATAATTAGTATCCTATATTTTGTTTAACAATTTTGAAGTATTTCTGAAAGATATATTTTCTAAATAGATGGCATTTAAGAGCAAGTATAAATCGAGAATAGAAGACGATGTATTAAACATTGTAGGAATGGGCTGATGTATTGCATTGAACTTTATACTATGTGTAGAAATCGTTTCTCTTCGTATTGTTTTACACTCAGAATTAAACAATATTGCAATCACTAAACAAAAGTTTGCATTATCAGATTCTAAACTTATAGCATGGTATTTGATTGATAATTTATGTCAGTCCAAATTAATCCAACAAAACTTTTGGTAACGTAATTAAAAAAAATCTGATGTGGGCAGCACATGACATTCCTCATCAAATACAATGAATTTACTACTTTTACAATAAAAACAAATAGGTTATTCTTATAGTACATACTTATATTCTTTCCAATATATTGAATGTTCGTCAATTAGTCGCCATTTTCATTGATTCAGTGTCATTTTTATACATTTGGCGAGATTTTCGTTAATCTGGCAACATTTAAAAAGCCGCCAAGTTGACGACATGCCGTCAAATCCGTCACCAAAATCTCGCCAAGCGTTATGGACAGAGGAATAAGTTATTCTTATAGCAGATAAATGACCATTGGCGTTCAAATACAAAAGTATAACTCAACGTATCTTTTCTCATGAACGGAACGAGCTAGATCCACGAGAATGATGTCACCAAATTTATCACATGTTATTACAAATGAAAAGTGAACATGTTTCTCAACAGTTAATATACATGTTTTTAATTTATGGGATTTTTTGATAAATTTATTTGAAAAATGTGCAATATCTAGAGAACGGTCCATGCTATTGTTCCAGAGTTCATGTCAATCGTTTTCTAAGGAAAAGTTGCACAAGAAATGTCTATTTGTGTAACTTTATTAAAGGTTTTGATTTTTTGATAATTTTTTAAAATTTCACTAGAAAATTTAGGAGGGTTCTGAATATTTGATTGCGTTAAAAAACAATAGACTTCCAGTATTCACGGATTGTGATTTTTGTCCCAAATTTCATTCGCATCTCTCCATTCATTCGTGAGATATCGTCTCCTCAGACTCACTGACACACACACACACACACTCACACACGCACACTCATACACACATACTTTCACACACACACACACACACACACATACACACAGACATCCCCTCAAAAATGTTTCATTCGTGATCAGGGATGCTTGAAACTTGCTCTCCAGTCGAAAACTCGAATTGGAATTTTCGATCTTCGAAAAGTCTATTTGCGTAACTTTATTAGTGGTTTTGATTTTTTGACAATTTTTCCAAAATTTCACTCGAAAATTTAGGGGAGTTCTGAACATCCAATTGCGTATAAAACAATAGGCTTTCAGTGTTTACGGATTGCGAGTTTTGTACCAAATTTCGTTCGAATTGGTCCATTCGTTCGTCAGTTATCGTCTCCACAAACTCACTGACACACACACACACACACACATACTTTCACACACACATATACAGACATCACTTCAAAAATATTTGATTCGTGATCAGGGATGCTTGAAACGTGCTCTCCCGTCGAAAACTCGAATTCAAATTTTCGACCCTGTCACAATACGTTCCTTATACATTCTGTATATAAGGAAAGTAAAAATGGAATTCTGTCTCACAATATTTTAATTTCCTCTGATTATTTGTGCAATTTCAAAATGCAAAAGCTGGCGCCGGCTCGAATACAATATATTACTAATAATTATTTTGTAACTTTGATGCAATTATGCATATTTACTAAGTTTGTTTTACGCAGTTCCCATTAATTAAAATTGGTTCGATCATTAAAAGTACTATATAATTTTGCAGTTCAATTATTTAGTTATATCACAAATCATATATACTCGTACTATTATTTAAAGCGTACCCAGTAATTTTAAATTTATAATTCCAGCAAAATACATTATTCGCTGATAGGAATAACAATAATAATTAATTTTTTTGTTTTAATTATTTTTTTTTTCAAATGGCCAGACACTTTGACCTTCGTCATTCGCCTTTATTACAGCGGTCAGAGTGTGAACCATTTAGCCGTCCATTGACGTTTCCCCGGGCGCATCAGAGGGGGGCGGATCACATTGCGCCCACAACACAAACATCCATGCCTTACGTGGGGCTTGCACCCACAACGTGGCGGTCGAGCGATTGCTACGGAAACGCTTGCCTTGAACACTCGACAACCCCGTCGGCTTTAAAAAATAAAAAAAAATCTGATTTAAAATTTTAAAGAAACCAGAATGAAGTAATTGTATAATAAACTGTTTTAAACCTGAAATTTTAAACCCACTTTAGCATCTCTAAAAATGAATACAACATATCACTAAATTTTAAACAAAACCTCAATGCAAAATCAACATAAATTAAATATTTTAAATGTATGAAAATGTATATGAATGAAATATTTTAAATGTATGAAAATGTATATGAATGAAATATTTTAAATGTATGAAAATGTATATGAATGAAATATTTTAAATGTATGAAAATGTTCATTGAATTCCATAGGTGATAACATATCTGTAAAAAAACTATTTGTTTGTTAAGCCCCTACTACACGACAGTAATTTGGGACAACAAACGGTTCGCAAAACTGCTTTGGAACGTTCGTGACGCCTCTCCAAGCAGCAAATGGGACTTCCGCATTTGCTGTTTGGACTGACGTCCTTTCGTTCTGTGTAGGCCAACGGCCCTACCGTACTGAAAACACCGGTTCTCGTTAGATCACCGAAGTCATGCAGTACCGGGCGCGGTTAGTACTTGGGTGGGTGACCACCTGGGAACACCGCGTGCTGTTGTCACATTTCGGAAACGGTAGCCCGGTGGTTAGCGCACTGGATTTGCACGCTGCCACAACTGCCGCCTTGTTCATGCGGAGTACGATCACGTTAAACATGTGGATCCGTAAGTCCTTCCGAGATGTTGGTGGTGGGGGAAGAAGGGTACGGTCCCTGTGGATGCCTCCCCGCACTGGGTTCCGTTCTAAATTGAGTGGCACTTCCCGGCCGTCCAATTGGTTAACTTACACCTTTCTGGTAGGTCGGACGGTCTGGCTCTCACCAACAACTTTCATTCTGCGTTGCGTGGAGTGACTTTACGAACGTCCCAAAGCAGTTTTACAAACGGTTTGTTGTCCCAAATTACTGTCGTGTAATAGGGGCTTTAATGGGAAAAACTAATTAATTAAAGATACTAACTTTCTTTGGATACGATAAAAGCTCCTTCTTCAGATTAAATGAGACAGAGAAACACTTCAGCAAAATAAGGAACATTTCTAACACTATTGGAACACTATAATTTAGATCATTATTTTTTTGTCGGGCAATAATCAATAGTTAATATGTGCCAAATGTATGTATTTTGCTGAATTGACTAATCTGCCCCATTTATTCAAAGAAGCTCTATCATGCCAATGAAACTGGTTGATACTTTTCCCTATTAGTTTTATTATGTTTTGTTTAAAAATATTTATTTACAGTTTTTATTCTAGAAATGTTAGAGCAGCTTGAGTTTCTTATTTTAAATTTTCTTATTTTGATTTGTGTTTTATCTTAGTATGTAGATATGCATCACTTAGCTCTGCTACTAAAATTGCATGTGATAGTTTTGGCTCTTTCCCTTTGTAGTTGCAAGCACCACGGCTGCGCCAACCCTCCTACCCTTGGATGAAGACTCTGAAAGTACGTTATTTTTATCTTAATCAACTTCCCTCTGCTTATCTCGCAATCCTCGCTTGTTTCTGTTTTTACTTTATCTTTATTTCACGCTACAGCAGACATTTTCTATAGTGAAAACCTCCACTCGACTTTCTCATGCAGTAATTTATGTAATTGTGTACTGAACTAACTAAAATGAGGGAGGGATGCAATAAAATTATCGAGCACTTTCACTGCATTTAGAATCTTAGTTTTAGCGCCGTGCGACCCTTCAAGACTATATAAAAAATCTTTAAATTTAAAAATTGAGTTAGTGGCGACAGGTCAGAGGAATAATCAGAGAACTTAAAGTCACTTTGCTTAATTATCGAACACTTCATTTCGAGATAGAATACGAGCATTTCCACTGTAATTAGAATCTTGGTTTTAGTACCATGTGACTCATTTTAATTTTAAGACTAAATGAAAAATCTTAAAATTTAAAAATTGAGTTAGTGGCGACAGAGCAGAGGAGTAATCCGAAATCTTAAAGCCACTTTGCTTAATAATCGAACACGTCCTTTTTAACTAGAATCCGAGCATTTCCACTATAGTTAGAATCTTGGTTTTAATGCCATGTGACTTACTTTAGCTTCAAGACTAAATGAAAAATGTTAAAATTTAAAATTTGAGTTAGTGGCGACAGGGCAGAGGAATAATCAGAAAACTTAAAGCACTTTGCTTAATAATCGAACACTTCCATTCTAACTAGAATCCGAGCATTTCCACTAAAGTTAGAATCTTGGTTTTAGTGCCATGACCCATTTTAGCTTCAAGACTAAATGAAAAATCTTAAAATTTAAAAATTGAGTTAGTGGCGATGGGTCAGAAGAATAATCAGAAAACTTAAAGCCACTTTGCTTAATTATCGAACACTTCATTTCTAACTAGAAACCCAGCATTTCCACTATAGTTAGAATCTTGGTTTTAGTGCCAAGTGACCCATTTTAGCTTCAAGACTAAATAAAAAATCTTAAAATTTAAAAATTGAGTTAGTGGCGACAGGGCAGAGGAATAATCAGAAAACTTAAAGCCACTTCTCTTAATTATCGAACACTTCCCTTCGAGCTAGAATCCGAGCATTTCCACTATAGTTAGTGGGGCAACCGAAAAAAACTTCAAGCTTAAAGTTTAACTTTATAATTAACATTAATTTATTATTATTAAATTTTCACATTGCCGTAATTACGTATTTAATGGATTTAGTATTTAATCGTACATTGCAAGTTGTGCCGCTATATAATGTGAGATCTGTTTCTGGTCTCACAGTTAGAATCTTGGTTATAGTGCCATGTGACCCATTCTAGCTTCAAGAGTAAATGAAAAATCTTAAAATTTAAAAATTGAGTTAGTGGCGACAGGCAGAGCAATAATCAGAAAACTTAAAGCCACTTTGCTTAATTATCGAACACTTCCTTTCGAGCCGGGATCGGAGCATTTCCACTATAGTTAGAATCTTGGTTTTAGTGCCATGTGACCCATTTTAGCTTCAAAACTTATGAAAAATCTTAAAATTTAGAAGTTGAGTCAGTAGCGACAGAGCAGAGGAATAATCAGAAAACTCAAAGTCACGTTGCTTAATTAGCGAGCACTACCTTTCTAGCTAGAATCATGGTTTTGGTCTCATTGGATTCGCTTCGGCTTAAAGGCCGACAAAAATGTCTAGTATTTCAAAAATTCGATTAAGGATTGAGGGAAGGAATATTTAAAAAATCAAATAATTAAAAAATTTCCAAACGATTTTTCGAAATGATCGATTCCACTGGAGCCAGGATTTCAGATTTGGTCCCATTCAATTCGATAGAGGTTACAAATCTACGAAAAAAATAAAAGCAAAAAGAGAAAAGGAAAAAAAGGAGAAGAAAAGAAAAAGTTATATAAACAATGAATTCGCAGTTTTAAATGCAACAAAAATGAAAGGAAATATACTGTCTTTTAAAACTGCATGAAGCTGGCTAGTAGCCAAATTTTCTTCTGAATTACATATAAATAAAATGTGGTTTGAAATTTACGTATTACGCTTTTGATCATTAGAATTATATTCTTCAAAATAATTTATTCGGCCGTAAAGGGTTATCGAACTCTGGCCTGCAATATTGTGTTCAAGTATGTCACTACCTACACCACTCTAACCATGCCTTTTCTTATCCCTTTTCAAACCATTATTAGAGAGTTGATTCCAACTCCTGTAGGTTGTTTCCACATCATATCTGTTAATTTTGAAAAATTAAACTCATGCAAAAACTTAATCGATCAGATCCGAGATTCGAGCCAGAACTTCTCGATTAAGCCAGATTATGATATCAGCACCACCTCTCTGTCCATGAAAGTAATTGATAATCATTTACCTTGAATTACTTTTAGTAACTTAAACAATTTTAATAGTATAATTTGAAATGTAATTGCCTGTTAAAATTCGCAGTATCACATACCACATATTGTTTTAACATACATTTATGACAATATATTAAATTTAAAGTATTATTTTTCAAATTTAAATACAAAACGAAATACGTTATTGCAATGTAAATATAAAACTTTATATTTTGGCAAAATAATTAGAACCTTTACGTAATAATATCCTTAAATTATAGCGTGGCATGCTTTCTTTATTTTTACATTCCTTAAAAATGCATAGCAGATGTATTATTGCCTCTCCGTAAAAAAGGAGAATACTCTGACATTTCTGTGAGTTGGAATTGTTGTTACACTATAGCCAAAGGACAAAGTTTATGCGTAAAATGGATCAATACTTAGATTTCCCGATTTCCGTGACTTATTTCTTGCAGGCCACCCTATGCTTGCAAATATTTGTGAAAATGAAGTACATACATACAATATGAAAAAAATCGGAAATTTGACTTTATATGTATAAAAATAAAAAATATGATGTGGGCAGCACATGACTTTCCTTACATAATGCAATGGATTTACTACTTTTACAGAAAAAAAAATAGATTATATTTATTGCAGTTATTTATATTCTTTCCAAGATATTGAATTTTCGTCAATGAGTCGTCATTTTCCATGTCGTCATCATCAATGAGTCAGCATTGATTTAGCGCCATTTTTATCGTTTTTATCGGCGAGTTTTTCGTTAATTTAGCAACATTTAAAAAAGTCGCCAAGTTGGGAGACTTTTCGTTGCCAAAATTCACCAAATTTGTTGCCAAAATCTCGCCAAGCGTTATGGATGAAGAAATTAGTTATTCTTACAGCAGATCAATGACTATTGGCGTTCAAATACAAAAGTATCACTCAACGAACCTTTTTTCATGAATGGAACGAGCTAGATCCACGAGATAGATTGTCACCAAATTTATCGCCTGGTATTGCATATGAAAAGTGAGCATGTTTCTCAATAGGAAATACTTTATTTATTTTATATGACTTTTGATATTTTTTTTTTAAAATGTGCAATATCTCGAGAACAGTTCATTTTAGCGTTCTAAAATTTATGTCAATTGTTTTCTAATGAAAAATTACATAAGAAATGTCTATTTGCGCAACTTTATTAGCGATTTTGATTTTTTGACGATTTTTTCAAAATTTCTCTCGAAAATTTAGGAGGGGGTTCTGAACATTCGATTGCGTATAAAAGCAATTGGCTTCCAGTGTTTACGGATTGTGAATTTTGTACCAAATTTCGTTCGAATCGGTCCATTCGTTCGTCAGTTATCGCCTCCAGAGATTCACTGACAGACACACACACACATACGTTCACACACGCACATACTTTTACACACACACACATACTTTCACACACACACACACACACACACATACATCACTTCAAAAATGTTTGAGTCGTGATCAGGGATGCTTGAAACGTGCTCACCCGTCGAAATTCGACCTCGCAGTCAAATTTCCGACCCCGTCACAATACTTTCCTTATACGTTATGTATATAAGGAAAATAACAAGTAGTTCAGATCATTCACATACAGTTAACATGTAATATATAACAGTGTAAAAGCACGTATTTGAATCGCATTTTGTATTTGACAAATGTGTGAGTGAATGATGTACAACGAACGATGTTTGAAAATTAGGGATATTATTTTTTTAATTATCCTTAAAGTACTAATAAAATAATTGTATAATAAAGCCCTTATAAAGTGTATTTAATATGATTGTTTATTCAACATTAGAGTCATTCTTCATAATTTTGACAAATTTGAAATTTTTGTATTGCTCCACTTTTTTTTCACTTTTTTCAGTCATAAACTCCGTTATAAAAAATAACATATTTTTTAAATTTTATTTTGATTATTGCTTTTCATGCATGCATACATAATATAATTTTCAGGAAATGTATTGTGACGGGAGCAAAATCAAGTTTACGTCAGAAAAGCCCGTTTCAATCATCCTTAAACACGAGTCGAACATTTTTAAGGTGATGGCTGTATGTATATATGTTAGTGTGAGTGTATGTGTGTTAGTGTGTGTGTGTGTTTAGTGTGTGTGCATGTTAGTGTCAGAACCGAATTCAGCCGCAGTAAAGCTGGAAGCACAGAATATTTTGCAGCCCTATTTTTTGTTATTCCACTGTTTATTTCCGCTTTAATGTACAAACCCCATAACATATAGCAATTTTTACTGATATAAGTAAAAAAATGTATAGAATTTAGTTTTATATTGTAAAAACAAAAATTTACAATTTTGCAATAATACAGTAATATTTTTCAACTTTCCTTATATTATTTAAAGTTCGTATTGCCATACATTCCTACCGAAGCGTCTAAAAGCAGTATTTTAATCAGCGTCTGAAACTTGATCTGGGAACTAATCATATTCCAGACCATTTACATGGACAATGGACATGGATGTAAATAGTGCATGATTTCGTTACAATACAGTCCCTCTTCCGATGTTTTGAATTGAAAAACAGATCAAATATAAGTATATATCCCTTTTTATAACATCGCGTTTTGGGGCGTTGGCTTTGGATTACATTTTACCGCCCCTAGAAAATCTGCCGCCCGTAGCTGGTGCTTCTTCCTCGTCTAAGTACGGCACTGGTTAGTGTGTGTGTGTGTTAGTGTGCGTTTGTCAGTGTGTGTATGTAGTGTGTTGAAGGCCCAGACCACACGACCAACCCAAGGGTTTATGGTAACGAATTGTGTGGCCGGATGTATGTAGTGTGTGTATATGTTAGTGTGTGTGTGTTAGTGTGAATGTAGTGTGTGTGCATATGTTTGTGTGTATGTATAAGTGTATGTGTAGTGTGCGTGTATATGTTAGTATGTGTAATTCAATATGTGTGTAGTGTGCGTGTATGTTAATGTGTGTGTGTTAGGGTGTATCTGTGTTTTAGAGTGTGTGTGTATGTGTGCGTAGTGTATGTATATGTTAGTCTGTGTTTCCGTGGGTCTATGAACGTAATTTCTCAGGAAAGAATAAATCGTTTTAGAAATAATTCGGTACGATTATTACAATCATTGAATACTGTAATCAATTTTAAACGCGATTGGACATTTCGAAGACTCCCTCACACCCCACTGCAATTTTCGAATGAATTTTCAAAAATTTCATTAAAAATCATCGAAACTTTTAACAATGATAAATACATTTACCTATTAAACGAATTGTTTCATTAGAAAAAAAATAATATGAACTTCAAAACATTAATAAAAACCATCCTCGAGATGTTGTATAATTTTCAATGGAGTTTTGAACAATTCATTATAATATCAGGAATACTATCGAAAAAATGATTATTTCATATGAATGTTGTATTAGAAAACAAATGGCGTAAATTTCATAACGCTAACATGAAACTTTCTCGACATATTGGACGTAGTATATACTATAATTAAAGAAAAGTAAATTCCAATATGCTCACTTTCCATCTGCAATATCATACAACCAATCTGTTAAAATTATCCTCGTGAATCTATTGCATTCCATTCACGAGAAGACACTTTTTGTAATAGTTTTATATTTTAACTCCAAAGAATTCATTAATAGTCAATTATTTCATGAGATATTAATTAAATATTGATTGCATTTTAATGAGGATATTGGACTTGGGTTTACATCAGTTGTTAAGGTTGAACTAATAAGTTACGAAAAACGAACAATTTCAATTTAAGTATTAACTCAAGTGAATTCAATACCATAAGTATTTTATCGCAGACCTTGTACAATGTGTCGCTTTGAAAAATAATCAAATCGTTGTATTATGTAGGAAAAAACATGTGCTGCCCACAGCAGATTTCTTAATTTAAAATGATCCCAACTGTTTAAAATTCTAAAAAACTGAATTTTCTTAATGGCGTTTCTTAAATGGTTCTGCATAAGTTATAATTTTACTGTAAAGTAACAACATATCAGTTATTTAGGTAACAAAGTTTTGCCAATCACACCGTCAGCTTGGCAAACATGCTGATTCGAGTTGGGATGGAATCAATGTCTCGGCAAAAGAAAGTATTTTGATAGAGAGTGTACTTATGCAGAGTATATTTCGGCAAGTTCTTTGATAGATCCCCAGAGGTCACGTTGTCAATGGTAGTTTGACTAGCAATATAGTGCGTGAATTGCGTATGCAAATCTAGGCAAATGCCTAGGCAAATCTCCTGAAGGTAATATAGTGATTTCAACTTGCTTTTCTCTTGGGTTAATCGAGTACGAAAAGTTGCGAGTGGTATTATCACTGGTACGTGAGTTTTTTTGTGTAATTTAGCTATATTATCGTATGCACAAATGATGTCTGTTTATTCATTTAGGCAAGACGCCATGTAGTTTAGTTGAATAAAATTATCATTTACCTTTTGTGAGACCAGTAGCAACATTTTCACATTTGGTATTTTATATCAAACAAAAGACGCAGACACGTAAAGCAAAATTCCACAGTTCGGGTCCGGAAAATTTATGACCTAACTAAATCCATGTCAACGAAATTACAAGTGTGACTTTGGCATAAAATATGTTTCCAACCAGGGCATACCCGATTTCCATGCATAGAAAGAGAATATCAACACATGAAAGTCACTGCAGTTTTTCTCAGAGATTGGTGACAGTAAAGACGACCAAAAAATACAACAGTGTACCACGATGACGATCATAATAGAGTTCAGAAGTGCTGACAAAATAGGTCAGTGGAACAATGCCAAGGTACGTGCCGGTTTTATGTAAACCCAGGTCGAGTACGTGATCTGCATAGCTTGCAGAGTCTATTTAGACAATAAGAGCTTGCAATTTCATCCCAGTAGCTCAACGGTAACGCGTCGCCGGATCAGTTCGCAGACAGGGTTCGATTCCCGGTTAGGGCAGCAAGGATCTTTACAATGGAGCCCGAACTAATCAACCCTGTAGGTTAGTGCAAAGCTTTCGGAGGTCTGAAAACCCCAGACCGTGTGACTCACATAGTGGGTTTAGAGTAGCTAGCTGCACGGTCGGGAAAGGATACCTCCTGCACTTAGGAGGCACCCAAGGTCTACCATCTAGCCAAACGAACATTTCTTTAGATCTAAAAAGATAACAATTGGTAAAGAATGTTGTGATTAAAAAGACAGTTTTACATTATATTTGAACTTGACAAGTAAGTCCATTTTTCAAAAGAGGGAAAAGGGTTATTACGAATATAGGTAAAAAGGTCATGGAAAAATAAAATTTAGAGTGAGGTATAATAATATAATGAAAAATATACGAAAATTAAGGAAAATAATAAAATTATAAAAGTAAAATTTAGAAAATACATAAAAAGAAAATGTGTGAAAAGGAAAAGAAATTAGGCACATGAAAAACAAAAACAGAAATATAGAATAAAATTTAGAAAAGAAAAATTAGAAAAAATACTAATAAAAAGGGTCAAAAGAAAGAACCCAAAAAATAAGAACAGTTAACAGCTTTTTTTTTAAAGAAAATATGGAGGGAATCCAATAAGTTCATATAAGTTAATAAGAATGAAATAAAGGGATTCATTGATCAAAATTAATTGAGAGCAGAATCTCCTTATAAGCTTAGGCCATTTTATTAGAAATTTCTATGGCAACAAGAATACAGTTTTTAATTTCGGAAGTTTGAAAATGACCTTAGGTCGACTAGCACGGATTCAGTGGACTCTGACATATGGAGTGCCGATTTCAAAGAGAGGGGATAACGTCCACACAGACTACTAACCTAGATAAAAAAATAGTAGCATCAGTAGGTTCACCTGAGGTAAAAGCCGCAGAAGGTGGGCAGTCAAATTGTCAGTTGCACGCCAATCTGACATTAGAGGGTGAAGAATGCAGAGTCCACTTCATCAATAATAGCTTGTAATTTCGTCCCGGTAGCTCATCGATAGAGCATCGCACAGTGGTGCCAAATGAGGAATTTGCGGAAAAAACCTCACAACTTATTCATTTCTTAATAGTTTTGCATACTTTTTGCGCATGTAGATAAGTTAAAAGTAAGATTTTATATGAATGCCGAAACAGCGAAGGTTGCAAAAAGATGCAGCTGATTTTTACAGAACAGTTGCATAATAGTATCTGCTTTCGAAATAACTCATCCAGAGCGTGTAGGAACGTGTAGCTTTTTTTATAGGCTTAAAGAAATGAAGGAAAACAAAAATATATATATATCTATATTTTACGCTTTACAGTATGATTTTGGCTATGTTTTTACGAAATATATTTATGTCAGAAATAAGCTGAGGTTACATATATTGAAAATACGTGAAACATATAACTATAAATAGCCACAAAAATTTTGGAAAAAATATTGAAATTTTAGTTAGATTAAACTAGATTTCAATTAGAATCTGGAAGTCTTCTTTAAGATCAGTTTTTCCTTCTAGTTATACTGAATAAAATACATTTATTTACATGGCAAGATACTTCGGTTCATTGCCTATCAAAAAATCTGATGTGGGCAACACATGATTTTCCTTATATAATGTAATGAATTTAATACATTTACAGTAAAAAAAATAGGTTTTTCTTATAGTAGAGACTAATATTCTTTCCAAGATATTGAATTTTCGAGAATTAGTCGTCATTTTCATTGATTTAGCGTCATTTTTATCCATTTGGCGAGATTTTCGTTAATTTGGCAACATTTCAAAAAGTCGCCAAGTTGGCGACATTACGCCGAATTCGTTGCCAAAATCTCGCCAAGCATTATGGACGAAGAAATAAGTTATTCTTACAGCAGATAAATGACTATTGGCGTTCACACACAAAAGTATTACTTAAAGTATCTTTTTTCATGAATGGAACGAGCTAGATCCACGAGAATGATGTCACCCAATGTATCGCATGAAATTACATATGAAAAGTGAACATGTTTCTTAATAGGAAATATATATTTTTTTATTTTATATGACTTTTTGATAATTTTTTTGAAAAATGCACAATATCTCGAGAACGGTTCATGTTAGCATTCTAAAATCTATGTCAATCGTTTTCTAATGAAAAATTACATAAGAAATGTCTATTTGCGTAACTTTATTAGCGGTTTTGATTTTTTGACGATTTTTTCAAAATTTCATTCGAAAATTTCGAGGGGTTTTGAACATTCGATTGCGTACAAAAACAATAGGCTTCCAGTGTTTACGGATTGTGATTTTTGTACCAAATTTTGTTCGAATCGGTCCATTCGTTCGTCAGTTATCGTCTCCACAGGCTCACTGACACACACACACATACTTCCACACACACACACAGACATCACTTCAAAAATGCTTGATTCGTGATCAGGGATGCTTGAAACGTGCTCTCCCGTCGAAAACTCGAATTCGAATTTTCGACCCCGTCACAATACTTTCCTTATACATTATGTATATAAGGAAAGTAAAAATAGTAGTTGGTATCGAAAAATATTATTTTCGGGTTTCGGTGTTTTTTCCGCCATGGCACCAGTGTCGTCGGCTGGCCAGTTCGGAGATCCAGGGTTCGATTCTAGTAGGGGCAGCAAGACTCTTTACAAGTTTCTTTATACAATTTTATTACTGCTTATAAATTGTGTTTTAATAAATGTTAATTTTTAACACTTTACAACAAATTTGAAAAGTGTTTATGACTTTGTTCATTCTGTCTGTCTGTCTGTCTGTCTGTCTGTCTGTCTGTCCGTTAGCACGATAACTGCCGTAAAAATGACTTAATCAAAATGAAATTTTAGTATGTTGTTCAGACGGTCTATAGGACCTATGGGAATATAAATGAATAATATTACCCAATTAGTTTTGGATTGAACCCGGGTTGAAAAAATGGAATACATTGAGCCCTATGGGACCTAATTTTTCAAGCATTTTTTAAGCGGATTTAAAATTCACAAATTGCTTCGAAAATTTTAGGCAATATTCAAATTGTTCGATAAAATATATAAAAAAAAATTCAGCGAAATATAATCAGGTGTTTTTTAAATAAAAATTAAAATAATAATAACACCTCTTATATTAAGCGATCACGTGTCCATGATATGAAACGATCACATGACCCACTTCAAAATGATATATGGCATCCATCTTGTGTCAAAATCGTGATTTTTAAAGTTCTTTTTAATTCATATTGAGTGTTGTATCCGTCCTAAAATTACTTTATTTTTGCCTAAATTCTGTGCATCTACATACTGAAACAACGCAATGACAATATATTTCAGTTTAAATGCTCTTCTAAATTTGATTATTTCTACTATTAAGCCTATTTTTCACCTATGTAAAATGTAAACAGCAAAATATGTAGAATGAGTTGTATTAGAATCGCTGTAATTCTTTAACACAAAATCATTTAGTCCATGGAGTCTGCTTAGCTGATATGAATTCATTGATTTTAGAAAGAGAAGGACGATATTTTTCGATGAAGTTTTACGCATAGAGTTTTACTTACTTGCAGCTCAATGGTCTTAATTTTTAAATAAAATAAATTGTTATAGTATTGTGATGAATGACATGAATGGGGGAATTATTTATGAATGAAATGTTGCTTTTATAGAGAAAGCCAGGCGTGTTATTTTTTTATGACGTCATTTGAATGGATTTCAGTTGTTTTCGATGAAGTTTTCAAATATAATAAATTATCGTAGTATTATGATAATTCTAAAATTATTACCGAGGAATGTATAACATTTAAGAGATGTTTAAACCAGGCAATTTATACTTAATGCCGTCATTTGAATGAAGTTAATTTTTTTCGATGAAGGTTTAAGGTTTCAAATATAATAAATTAATGTAGTATTGTGATAAGTTTTAAAATATTACCGAGGAATGTATTGCATTTTAGACATGTTTAAATAAAATTGCATTGAAGTTGGAAAGTGTTTCATAATCAATGCTTTAAGCATGATTGATCTTTCTTGTTAAACTTAAAAATGGTTATTTCACGAGTAATGCATTTATTTCTAGATATGGTAAGTGGGCTCGTATTTGGTAAAATTGGAGGGTTAATGCTGCGAAAAGAGTGAACATTGAATGCAATCTTCACTGTCTCCATTATCAATAAATTAAAATTCCATTCACCACATTTTAGTGAGTGAAGGCCGTAAATGAAGTTATTGAAATTTAATCACCACACCGTTTACCTTTGTGTCTACAATCCTTGAACGTTATGAGTGTTGATTGTTTACTACTTTGCATAACGGAAATCAGAATAAGTCACATCGGTTACAGAGAAAGTTCGCTTTACAAGAAATTGTACAGCTTTTAAAGTGACATTACTGCCAAATTCCATGACATTTAATCGGGCAGTTTTGAACTAGAGTAGATTGATGCATGCAATGCAATATCAAAAAATCTGATGTGGGCAACACATGACTTTCCTTATATAATGTAATGAATTTACTAATTTTACAGTAAAAAAATAGGTTTTTTTTATAGTATATTCTTTCCAAGATATTGACTTTTCGACAATTAGTCGTCATTTTCATTGATTTAGCGTCATTTTTATCCATTTCGCGAGATTTTCGTTAATTTGGCAACATTTCAAAAATTCACCAAGTTGGCGACATTCCGCCAAATTTGTCACCAAAACTTCGCCAAGCGTTATGGACGAAGAAATAAGTTATTCTTACAGCAGATAAATGACTATTGGCGTTCAAATACAAAAATATTACTTAAAGTATCTTGCTTCATGAATGGAACGAGATAGATCCACGAGAATTATGTCACCACCCAATTTATCGCATGGTATTATATATGAAAAGTGAACGTGTTTCTCAATTGGAATTTTTTTTTATTTTATATGACTTTTTGATAATTTTTTGAAAAATGTACAATTCTAATTTCTTCGTTTCTTCATTTTCTAATGAATGAACAATAATGAACAATTTCTAATGAAGAATTCTTCGTTTTCTAATGAAAAATTACATAAGAAATGTCTAGTTTCGTAACTTTATTAGCGGTTTTGATTTTTTGACGATTTTTTCAAAATTTCACTCGAAAATTTAGGGGGGTTCTGAACATTCGATTGCGTATAAAAACAATAGGCTTCCAGTGTTTATGGATTGTGATTTTTGTATCAAATTTCGTTCGAATCGGTCTATTCGTTCGTCAGTTATCGTCTCTACAGACTCACTGACACACACACACACACATACTTTCACATACACACACACACACACACACAGACATCACTTCAAAAAGTTTGATTCGTGATCAGGGATGCTTGAAACGTGCTTTTCCGTCAAAAACTCGAATTCGAATTTTCGACCCCGTCACAATACTTTCCTTATACATTATGTATATAAGGAAAGTAATAGTCACACACACGCAAGGTAATAATAGTGACGCTGAAAATAGTTTATTCGATTTCCAGTATATTTGAAGCGCGTAAATCTTCAATAACTGGAATTCTAATTTTCCGGCCTGACTGTATGATTTCCATATAATTTACTGTATATACCAGGAGAAATAAAGTGTTATCCCGATTCGCTTTAGCAATACCAATGGTGTCACGTCTGAAAAATACTTTTTAGTACATTTTGTAAGAGACAGATCATTCTAGGATTATTTTTGAGGCATATTTAAGTTTATTTGCGATAGTTACAGTAGCAGCTCAGATTTAAAAGAAAATAATTAAATTCAGTTACCAATACCGTACGCTTCTAAAAACATATTTTGCTGAAACAACATTTTTTATGTGAGCTGCTCTCTACTTTCCCCACACTTGTATTCATTTTTCCACTTATATTTCGTAATGCATTAATTTAAGGGTTATCGCACAAAATAACGAAATAGATACTCATTTGAAATTATATTGAACTTTCAGTTTTAAAGCATTTATTGTTTGGCGTCATAATGCATTCCCATAATTCGCCAACTAGTCAAAATAAAAAAAAAATAATATCTCGAGACCGGTTCATCCCAGATAAAGGGGTTGATCTTCTTGTCTTATACTCTTATATTACGTAAGAAAAAAGCTTTTAATCAATACATTTTAGCAAATTTAGTCATTTGGTTTATATTTTGATGATTCTGGGGATCAATTTACAAAAAAATAAAATAAAAAAAAGGCTAGTTCAATTATATCATATCATGCTAAAATATAATCAGCATGTTTGACTTTTCTACCAAATATTGTAAAATTTTAGCTATTATTTATTTATTTGCACAGTATTACATTGCCTAAACTTTGTGCACGGTATTACAATGCACAGACTCGCAGACGTGGCACCAAAGATACTGGATTCATGTTCCAGTGTGCCCCAAACTTACAGATTCTTCAAAAGTTCCGATTTTCGTCTTTTTACTTTCCTTGCAATACATGGTAATGTATAGGGAAAGTATTGGAATCACGCCGAAAACCGCAACTCGAGTTTTCGACGGATCTACACGTTTTAGGATCTCTAGAATACCATAAAACCATTTTCAGCGTAACGTCTATGTGTGTGTCTATGTGTCTGTGCAGATTTTGTATCTAGTCTAACTAAACAACTAATTGACCGAATTTCATAAAATTAGTAAGTCGCTTGTCGGCGAATCTGGTGCTGATTAGTTTTGGGTATGATACTGGATAAGAGAACCCGTCTGTTTTTACGAAATGACCCGCCTGTATCCACTCTAGCTGAAAAATAAATGGACCGAATTTCACAAAATTCAGTAGATAAGTCCCTTGTGGGTCAACCTGGTGCTGATTAGATTTTGATACGATTCGGAAAAATATAACCTGCTTTTTTTTGCGAAATGGTCCGCAAAAATCGTCAAAATCTAAAATAAAAACTACGTATGCTCAAATATATCCATTAAATGCTTGTTTTATACGTAATTTTTAACGAAGAAAAAAATAAAACCAACCCAATTATACTAGGACTAGTCGTTCTCGAGACATTTTAGTTTTTTCGTATTTTCTCTACGGCACCTTTGAAAATAAGTCCATTTACCAAATGAGAACGAAAATTGAATTAAAAGTGAATTAAATTAAATTAAAATAAAGAGAACGTGGATATAAGTCTGCAGCGAAAGTTATGTGCTGCTCACATCAGATTTTTACTTTCCCTGCAATACATGGTGATGTATAGAAAAAGTATTGGAATCATGCCGAAAATCGCAACTCGATTTTTCGACGGATTTCACGTTTCGGGACCTTTAGAACACGGAAACACTCTTTCTAGCGTGACGTATGTGTGTGTGTGTGTCTGTGCAATGTATGTATCCACTCTGACTCCAAAACTAATTTTGACGGACCGAATATCATAAAATTTGGTAGGTAAATCACTTGTGTGTGACCCTGGTCCTGATTAGTTTTTGGTACGATTCGGGAAAAAAAAAACCCCGCCTTTTTTTGCGAAATGACCCGCAAAAATTGCTGTATCCACTGTAGCTGAAAAACTAATTGATCGAATTTCTCAAAATTTAATAGATAAGCCACTTGTGGGTTACCCTGGTGCTGATGTGATTTTGGTGTGACTCGGAAAAATGTAACCTGCTTTGTTTTGCGAAATGGCCCGCAAAAATCGTCATCGTCGAAATCTAAAAGAAAATACTACGTATGCTCAAATATATCAATTAAATGCTTGTTTTATACATAAAGTTTAACGATAAAAAGAATAAAACCAACCCCATTACACTAGATCTGGCCGTTCTCGAGATATTTTTGTGTTTTCGTATTTTCGTTACTCTACTGTTGAAAAAAAGTTCAGTTACCTACTGAGAACGAAAATTGAATTAAAAGTGACAATTCAGTGGCATTTTAAATAGTTATGGGCGTTATTTTATGCAATTGAACTCGATATAATGAATTAAAGAAATAAAGAGAACGTGAATATGAGTCTGGAGGGAAAGGGATGTGCTGCTAACATCAGGTATATTTTAATAATTTTCCTACACATTTCCAAGCAATGTAGTAAACGTAAAAGGAATTATAATGTGAAGGGTGCTTATCAATGTGCTCCCCTAAAAGTTCTTAGAGGGGATTGGGAGAAATGACAAATTATTCACGTCAAAAACATTTTGTAGTTTACTAACCAATTTGTTATAATTCAGTAAATCAATCAAAATATGGGTCTACGCCAGAATTTAATATACAAGAAATATTTCTAAATCGACACATCAAACTAAGATATCGCTTAAGCTATGGGATCGATTTCGATTAAACATTTTCAGACAATATGATTGAGTCCAAGGAGTGTTGAAATATAATTTTATTGCTCTATAGTATAGCACGCGATAACGGGGATTAAAACATATTTCTGTTTAAGCATAAAATTAAAGCCAAAAATCATAGATGAAAAGGTCATTTAATCAAATAATAACCATCCTATAAGACGTACAAATTAAGTCCAGAGCGCTTTCGGGCATACCCTTCATCAGTGGCTATATGAAAAATTACCGTGGAAACAAGCTCATATATAGACCTAATCAGTAGACAAAATTTTCATAAATCAGCTACTGAATAATGATAATTACATGGTATTAAACAAGCTATTAAAGATTAAACAATTACGAAATTACAGCAGAAAGTGTTATAAACGGGAGATTTAAAATTTAAACAAGTATTAAATACAAATACAAAAGAAAATACAATGAGACATGCCCAAATGTCAGCCAAGCATAAGTTACATTAAAATGAAACGTCACAGATAACTGTGTAGAGGTTTGACACGCATTGAGTCGAAAGCCAACAGCCCTACCGTGCTGAAAACACCGGTTATCGTTAGATCACAGAAGTCAAGCAGCATCGGGCGCGGTTAGTACTTGGGTGGGTGACCACTTGGTAATACCGCATGCTGTTGGCACATTTCGGGCGCGGAACCCTATGGTTTGCGCGCTGGATTTGCACGCTGCCACAACTGCCGCCGTGTTCATGCGAAGTACGATCACGTTAAACATGTGGGCCCGTAAGCCCTTCCTAGAGGTTGGTGGTAGGGAAAGGAGGGTACGGTCCTTATGGATGCCTCACCTACTGGGTTCCGGTCTAAATTGGGTGGCACCTCCTGGCGGCCCAAACGGTTACCTTACACCTTTCTGGTAGGTCGGACGGTCTGGGTCTCAACAACAACGCATAGAGTCGAGAACGAGTCGCCAAGCGTAACTTAAAATTTGCACAAGATCAAAATTACAAATGGAATCACGGTACATATAAATAAACAGGGATTCATAAAGAAGAATATTACGAGGGGTTTTGCAACAAATTAAAAGGAAAGTTTTTACAAAACAGGATTGAAAGTTGTCATTAACAACACATTAGGCAAGAGCCGTAGAAAATTTACCATTCTTCTGATGAAGGGTATGGTGATGTCCGACAGCGCTCTGGTCATTTAATATTTGTACATCTTATAGGATGGTTTTTATTTGATTAAAAGACATTTTTATCTATGATTTGTGTCTTTAAGTTTATGCTTAAATATTGAAGTAGACGTGATACCACTTTAATTATTAATTTTTAATTATTAAATTTCTGTTTGATTACAATTATGGTGCTTATAATCCAAGTAATAACAATCATGATACTTATAATTTAAAAACATCTCAGCATATTGACGTAATTTTTTGACAAGTTTTGAAGTTTTATTAGGAGCAGGTTTGATGCTAAAAGTAGTTTTGATGTTGCTCTACATTAAACAGGTATACTACAGTAAAAACTGAAATATACATTTGAAAGCAAAAGCTAGCTGCTGAAATACGAGATCAATAATTATGGAGTCCAGAGAATAATTTTGATTTAAGTTTTAAATCCCACTTCTAGTCGAGAAATAATCCTGAGTCTGTATGTCTGTAATGTATTCTTATAACAGAAGAATAAATCAATAAGTTTACATGTTTCTTTTACTAGCTTATTAAGCTTAATTAATAGCATGTTTATGGTGATTTAAGAGCTGAAAAAGAATTTTGAGTTTTTGCAGCATGTAAAAGAAAACAACTTAATACATTTTTAATACTTACACCACTCACGCACTGACATAGCTGCATGGCAAAAATGCTTTATGTATGATGACCGTTATGCTTAAAAATTGATCCAAGGAATACAACACTATTGTTAAAGGCATTATTTCAGTATAGTATTTATCTATTAACTGTATAATCCCTTTTAAAAATATTCTTTACACAATGGGATGTGCATAATAAGTGCGAATCAAAAAAATGTTGTTATCAAAGCAACCACACAATTCATTCGTCTACTTAGGTAATTTCATGTTTAAAAATTATCATCCACCTATAATATATTAATTTAGATTATGAAAAAAATATATTCTTTGGCACATTAATTAAGGAATACTCTTAGAAATAGCTAATTAGGAAATATATGCAATAAAATGCAAAGTACTTTTTTCAACACAAATTTCCCTATAATTAAATTGTTCTGACTCTGCTACGTGTTTTCAGAGCTTACAAATTTGTAGCTAAGAGCCAACATATAAACCGTTCTTGAAAAAGTTATGTATTTAATCACTTCGAGCCGACAAAATTGTTAAATTTTTCGCCTCTTAATTATAATTAAACGTTCGATACCGCCAGGTATGGAGGAAGTGCAGTAAAAATTATTTTTGTAATTAATGTTATTAACTATCCTGAAAAATTGCTACATTGAAAGTAATTCTATTAAATTACTTGGATTCCTTATTTCCAATGAATGATCATTTATTTGTAATCACGTTCGGAATTATAATTAAATCAAATTTTTCAACAAAAAGTTCAATTAAATTGACATAAGTAAAGAGTTGTTAGAAATTACAAATGCATTTTAAAAATTGCAAAGTTAAATTTATTTGACATTGTCTTTACAATGCCGATA
This sequence comes from Amaurobius ferox, assembly GCA_951213105.1. Classification (NCBI taxonomy): domain Eukaryota; kingdom Metazoa; phylum Arthropoda; class Arachnida; order Araneae; family Amaurobiidae; genus Amaurobius; species Amaurobius ferox. The sequence goes on from OX578136.1 coordinate 89,529,105, forward strand.
TTTTTTTCTTTAAAGTTTTAAAAATAAGTTAAATATTAGATTTATGATTGTTAATTGGTTGTAGTTAAATGTTGTATTTATAGTTATTTGTATCTATAATTTTTATCTATAATATGTGTATCTATTATATGTAAATAGTATAAATAATTTTTAAATTATTTTAAGAAACTTAATTTTTTTCCACCCTAAAATTAGACTGGTGTATTTATTTGATGTTTTTAACCATGTTTGGTTCATGTCCAGAATTCGCAACATTCAATTAACTGTATGCCTATTTTAAACACATTATTGAATCAGTTATTACTTTCCTTATATACATAATGTATAAGGAAAGTATTGTGACGGGGTCGAAAATTCGAAGTCGAGTTTTGAAAAAATCATTCAAAAATCAAAACATTTAATAAAGTTACGCAAATAGACATTTCTTATACAATTTTGCCTTAGAAAACGATTGACATAAACTTTAGAACGTTAGCATAAACCGTTCTCGAGATATTGCACCTTTTTCAAATACATTTATCAAAAAATTCCATAAATTAAAAAAAATATATTAACTGTTGAGGAACATGTTCACTTTTCATATGTAATATCATGCGGTAAATTGGGTGGAATCATTCTCGTAGATCTAGCTCGTTCCATTCATGAGAAAAGATACTTCGAGTGATACTTTTGCATTTGAACTCCAATAGTTATTTATCTGCTATAAGAATAACTTATTTCAACGTCCATAACGCTTGGCGAGATCTTGGCGCCGAATTTGGTGGAATGTCGCCAACTTGGCGACTTTTTAAATGGTGTCAAATTAACAAAAATATCGCCAAATGGATAAAAATGACACTATATCAGTGAAAATGAAGTCTAATTGACAAAAATGCAATTTCTTGGAAAGAATATAAATAGCTACTATAAGAAAAACCTATTTTTTATTGTAAATATAGTAAATTAATTGCATTATATAGGGAAGGTCATGTGTTGCCCACATCAGATTTTTATAAATATGTTACCGATGGTATTACTTGTTCTGAATTGAAACAATATTGCAGAAATACTTTTTCAAATTTGATTCGCAAGGAACTCCGTTTGTAACGGTATATATATATTCAATACTCATTAACAATATTTATTTTGATTGCTTATATGAGTAGCAATATTCTTTACAATGGCGACCGAACAAATCAACAATCTAGGTTAGTGCATAGATGTAGACGGTCTGAAGACCCCAGACCGTGCGACTCACATAGTGGGTTTAGAGTAGCTAGGTGCAAGGCCGGGAAAGGATACCTCCTGCACTCAGGAGGCATCCAAGGTCTACCATCCAGCCAAACGAACATTTATTTATATCTAAAAAGATAACAATTGATGAAAAATATTGTGATTAAACAGACGGTTTTACAATATATTTGAAGTTGACAAGTGCGTCCATCTTTCAAAAATGGGAAAAGGATTATTGCGAATATAGATTAAAAGATCATTGAAAAATAAAATTTAGAGTGGGGTATATTAACATAATGAAAAATTGATTAACGTTAAGGAAAATAATAACATTTTAAAAGTAAAATTTAGAAAATATATAAAAAAGATAATATATGGAAGAGGAAAGAAATTTAGATAAATTTAAGAAATTTAGAATAAAATTTATTAGAGAAAATTTAGAAAAAATTCAAATAAAAATGGTCAAAAGGAAAGGAAAAAACCGAGAAAATAAAAAGAATTAACATAGATTTTTTTAAACACAAAATATGGAGTGAACACAAGTCCATATAAATTAATAAGAATGAAATAAAGAGATTCATTGATCAAAATTAATTGAGAGCAGAATCTACTCATAAGCTTAGGTCACTTTATTAGCAATTTCCATGGCAACAAGAATACAGTTTTTAATTTTATCTACTGAAGAGGGATTTGAACGAACTTTGGAGAACCAAATTGGTTATTAGAGGGGGAGTGTTTGCAAAGATAGAACTGTTTAGAAAAATAACAATCGAAAATGTAATGGTCAACGTCACCGAATTTATTGTAAATACAATTACAGGTGGATTTAATTTTGAAAAAATATAGATAATCAAGAAAAGGGCTATGACCAGTAAGAAAGTAAATTAGGCATTTATTAAAAATTTGTAAATTAGGATTCACGATAGGGAAGTAAGACAGGATTCTAGCCGGATCACCAGTCCTGGTGGAAATATTACCATTAAGATAATTTTGCCAAAGATTAAGGATATGAGATTTACAAAATTTTGAAAATAGTGAGTAAGGAAAGGGAATAGTAAGAGGGCAGTTAGAGATAGTAACAATTTCGGCATGGTAATCGGCTATTTCATTTTCAGATATATTATTGTGAGCTTTTACCCAAGAAATATTGACAAGATTTTTGGCAAGGAGAGCTTTGGATTTAATGGAATTAAGATAACTAGATTTATCTTTTATTAAGAGCTTGAATGGAAGAGAGGATATCAGAAAAAATATTAACAGGAGTATTATTAGAGGAAGCTCAGTCAATAGCAAAGGAAATAGCAGTAAGTTCGGCTTGAAATTCAGTATTCCTGTTGTCAAGTGCGTCCACCTTTCAAATATGGGAAACTGATTATTGCGAATATAGATTAAAAGAGCATTGAAAAACAAAATTTAGAATGTGGTATAATAACGTAATGAAAAATAGATTAAAATTAAGGAAAATAATAAAATTTTAAAAATAAAATTTAGAAAATATATAAAAAGAAAAAAAATAGGCACATGAAAAACAAAAACAGAAATTTAGAATAAAATTTTGAAAATAAAAATTAGAAAAAATACACATAAAATGGGCGGTAGCCCATTGGTTAGCGCGCTGGAGTTGCACTCGGTAGGCCCTTGTTCGATTCCAGCCACTGCCAAAACTGCCGCCGTGTTCATGCGGAGTACGATCACGTTAAACATGTGGGTCCGAAAGTCCTTCCGAGAGGTTGGTGGTAGGGGAAGGAGGGTACGGTCCCTGTGGATGCCTCCCCCACTGGGTTCCGGTCTAAATTGGGTGGCACTTCCCGACTGTCCAAACAGTTACCTTACACCTTTCTGGTAGGTCGGACTGTCTGGGTTTCAACAACAACATAAAATGGTCAAAAGAAATAGAAAGAACTGAGAAAATAATAACAGTTAACATAGCTTTTTTTTTAAACAGAAAATATGGAGGGAACACAATAACAATAAGTTCATATACGTTAATAAGAATGAAATAAAGAGATTCATTGACTAAAATTAATTGAGAGCAGAATCTACTCATAAGCTTAGGTCACTTTATTAGAAATTGCCATGGCAACAAGAATACAGTTTTTAATTTTATCTACTGAAGAGGGATTTGAACGAACTTTGCAGAACCAAATTGGTTTATTAGAGGGAGGGGATTTGCAGAGATGTCACCGAATTTATTGCAAATACAGTCAGAGGATGATTTAATTTTGACAAAGTATAGGTAATAAAGAAAAGGGCCACGACCAGTAAAAATGTAAAAATTAAATTTACTAGTAAGATGTAGGAGGTCTAAAAGTGGCCTTAGTACGACTAGCACGGGTTTAGTGGATTCTGGAAAATTTAGCGCCGATTTCAAAACGAGAAGAAAGTCCACGTAGGAAGCTAACCTGAAGGACAAAATTAACATCAGGAGGCCTACTTGAGGTAAAATGGGAGAAGGTGGTCAGTCAGATTGCCAGTTGCACGCCAATCTGATATTAGAGCGTAGAGCCCACTTCAACGATAAGAGCTTGCAATTGCGTCCCAGTATCTCAACAGCAGAATGTCGGTTGGACAGATCGAAGATCAGGGGTCGATTTCCGTTAGGACAGCATGGGTCTTTACAAATTGCCTAATTCTTTAAAAAATATTAAATACAAAAATATGATGTGGGCAACACATGACTTTCCTTATATAATGCAATGAATTTACTATTTTTACAATAAAAACATTAATTTTTCTTATAGTAGCTATTTACATTATTTCCAAGAAGTTGAATTTTCGTCAATTAGTCGTCATTTTCACTGATTTAGAGTCAATTTATCCATTTTGGCGAGATTTCTATTAATTTGGCAACATTTAAAAAAGTCACCAAGTCAGCGACATTCCGCTAAATTCGGCGTCAAAATCTCATCAAGCGTTATGGACGGAGAAGTAAGTTATTCTTACAGCAGATAAATGACTATTGGCGTTCAAATACAAAAGTATTACTCAAAGTATCTTTTCTTATTAATGGAACTAGTTACATTCAAAAGAATGATGTCACCAAATTTATCGCATGACATTACATATGAAAAGTGAACATGTTTCTCAACAGTTAAAATATTTTTTAACACATTACAACAAAGTTGAACAACACTTTACAACAAAGTTGAAAAGTGTTTATGACTTAAAAAATGAAAATCTTATCAAAATGAAATTTTAGTAGATTGTTCAGACGGTCTGTAGGACCTATGGGAATATAAATGAATAATATCACCAAATTAGTTTTGGATTGAACCCGGGTTGAAAAAATGAAATACATTGAGCCCTATGGGACCTAATTTTTCAAACATTTTTAAGCGGATTTAAAATTCACAAATTGCTTCGAAAATGTTATGTAATATTCAAATTGTTCCATAAAATATATAAAAAAAAATTCGGCGAAATATATTCAGTGGTTTTTTAAATAAAAATTAAAATAATAATAACACCTCTTATATGAAGCGATCACGTGACCATGATATGAAAAGATCACGTGACCCACTTCAAAATGATATGTGGCATCTATCTTGTCTCAAAATCGTGATTTTTAAAGCTTTTTTTAATTCATATTGAGTGTTGTATCCGTCCTAAAACCACTTTATTTTTGCTTAAATTCTGTGCATCTACATACTGAAACAGCGCAATTACAGTATGTTTGAGTTCAAATGCTCATCCAAATTTGATTATTCCTACTACGAAGCCTATTTTTCACCTATATAAAATGTTAACAGCAAAATATGTAGAATGAATTGTATTAGAATTGCTGTATTTCTTTAACACAAAATCATTTAGTTCATGGAGTCTGCATAGCTGATATGAATGAAATATTCATGGATTTTACAAAGGGAAGGACGATTTTTTTTATGAAGTTTTACGCATAGAGTTTAATTACTTGTAGCTCCATGGTCTTAATTTTATATAAAATAAAATATTATAGTATTGTGACGAATGACATGAATGGGATATTATTTATAAATGAAATGCTGTTTTTATAGAAAGAGCCAGGCGTGTTATTTTTTCTATGACGTCATTTGAATGAATTTCAATTGTTTTCGATGAAGTTTTCAAATATAATAAATTATCGTAGTATTATGATTATTTTAAAATTATTACCGAGGAATATATCACATTTTATAGATGTTGAAACCAGGCAATTTATATTTCAATGCCGTCATTTGAATGAAGTTCATTTTTTTCGATGAAGGTTTAAGTTTTCAAATATAGTAAATTAATGTAGCATTGTGATAAGTTTTAAAATATTACCGAGGAATGTATTGCATTTTAGACATGTTTAAATAAAATTGCATTGAAGTTGGAAAGTGTTTCATAATCAATGCTTTAAGCATGATTGATCTTTCTTGTTCATTTATGGGATTTGTTAATAAATTTATTTAAAAAATGTGCAATATCTCGAGAACGGTTTATGCTAGCGCTCTAAAGTTTATGTCAATCGTTTTCAAAGGAAAAATTACATAAGAAACGGCCATTTGTGTAACCTTATGATAGGTTTTGATTTTTTGATGATTTTTTCAAAATTTCACTCGAAAATTTAGGACGGTTCTAAACATTCGATTACTTTTTAAAACAATAGGTTTTGATTTTTTGATGATTTTTTCAAAATTTCACTCGAAAATTTAGGACGGTTCTGAACATTCGATTACTTTTTAAAACAATAGACTTTCAGTATTCACGGATTGTGATTTGTGTACTAAATTTCATTCGAATTGCTCTATTTGTTCGTGAGATATCGTCTCCACAACCTCACTGACACACACACACACACACAGACATACTTTCACCCCCCCCCCCACACACAGAGACATCACTTTAAAAATGTTTGATTCGTGATCAGGGATGCTTTAAACGTGCTCTCCCGTCGAAAACTCGAATTCGAGTTTTCGACCCATTCACAATACTTTCTTTATACATTATGTATATAAAGAAAGTAATAAGTCATCGGTGCAAAATTTTACGAATTATGTACTGCCGAATGCACGTACTAGGAAAATATGGAATTTTAAAATAAGAAATTGAATCATTACAAATGATAAAATGTAAATCACCATAAAAAAAATGCTATTATGTGCAGCACATGACTTTCGCTATATAATATAAGTATTTTTTTCAATGCGAAATAATGATTGATAAGATTCACGGCACATTGATTTTAACTTTAAAATGTATACTAACATTTGGCGCTTTTATAGACGACAGCACATAAAATTATGTTTGAAGTATCAAAATAAAATTATATATATTTATATTTCGAGCAAATATGTCTTAGCAATTGGCACTGAGCATTATATACCATTATATTAAAATATTTTAAATATAAATTCAATTACTTATTCAATCAATAAGCTGTTGCTTCTGGAATCACAATTAAATACCCCATTTAAAAACTCGCCAAGTTGGTGATATTTCGCCAAATTAGCCGCAAAGGACTCCGCATTTATAGCCAGGTGTTGCATATTTGGTAATACTTTCTACTTACAAAAACTGGCATATGATTGCTTTCATCATGGAAATTCTGTATAGTTTATAATACATATTACTGTCCATTTTTATATAATTTTTGGTACATTTATTTAAGAAGAGTGCAATATATTGAAGACGGTCTAAGTGAAATTTCTAAAGGCTGTGCCATTCATTTTAGAATAAAAAAATTACGTATAAAATGATTATTTATTTAACAGTATTGAAGATCTTGATTTTTTCATAATTAAATTCTTTCGAAAATTTGGCGTTGTATTCCGGCAGTTCGATCGCGTTTAACATCTATAGGCATCCAGTATTCATGGATTGTAATAACTGTATCAAATTATATTCGAAACGCTCCCGTCGTTCGTGAAATATCACATTCGCAAACTCACCGACGACACACTGAGAGTGAGACAGATATTACCTCGAAAATGTTCGATTCGAATTCATAGATGCTTGAAAGTACTTTTCTGTCGATAATTCGCATTCGAATTTTCGACCTATTTACCATACATTCCATATACATTATACTATGTATATAGGGAAAGTAAATGGATTACTATAAGTTTAATGTAGAATACAGAATGAAAGATAATCATTCCAATTACAGCAATTACTGTTCTAACATATTTTAACATATTTCATAATCCCCAATATTATTTTAATGTTTGGACAGTAATTCCCATTTTAAACTTCAATCATGAAGCAATACGTTTGCCACCAATTACAGATAATTATGCAGCTGACTAATTACATTTTCCTTATCGCTGCATTGTGTGATACAAAACTATTGTTTATGGTTGCAATATCCTTAATCGACCCATCAAATGTACCCGCTTGTTCCTGCACATATCAGAACGAGATTTACTAAGGCACAGTATTACTGTATATGCGTTTCATTTGATTTCACTGAATGGTATCAGCAATCCGTAACCTGTCAAAGGACAGGCGACATGAGTAGCAATGATCATCTGTCCTCTAAATGTGGGTAATTCACCATCATTTGTAACTACTGCTTCAATGCACACTATATGGCGTTATCTTAAGATTGGAAAACAAGTATCAGTCAATATATGATACCACAAAATTTTAAAAAAGGCTCTCCCGAAACGCTCTTTAGAAAAGCATAGATATAATATATAAACATAATTAAATATCATATGAATAATATAAGTGATGAATGATATCAGTGCCATATAAATGATATGAATTATGCTATTGATTTTTAAGTACAGAATACCAAATAAAATAACTATTTCTGTAATATTTGAACTAAAAGTGAATACATATAAAGTGTAATACAATGAGCAATATCTTGTATTTTATTGGTTTTATTTTACATGTTGCTTTTTCTATTCTCATTCTATTCACCTCTTATTGTCTATTACTTTTTACATCTAAAAATTACCACATCTACTTTAACATGCAATGTTTTCTTATGAGGTAAATAGCTCTTGAATAGATAAAATACATGGCATAGGTATTTACACATATCGACACAAGCACATAAAATACGCCAATGCTATTATGTTTAACATTCTTAAGGTGCTTAAATCTATCAAAACATTCCATTTCTGAGTACATTCAGCTCAGTTCAGTTTCAAAACTCCATTCCGGTCCCTATAAAGATGTTTATAAAGGAATCTAGGACATAATAGGTTGTGAAATGTTTGATTCTCTTTCTGATGATATTAAAAAAAGACATGAATTTAGAAGAACAACTAAAAGTTTAGTTGTGCATTGTTTTCTTATATTATGTCAATATTCAATCAAAGAGGAAATCACTTGCTTTTACGCCTTCCTGAAAAAAGTTTGATAGATTTACCCCTTATCTGGGCTGAACAGGCTTTTTGTTAAGAAAAACAAATAAAAGGCAAGAAAAACAAAATTCTTAAAATAAAAAATCACAAATACAATATATTTTCAGCTTTAACATCAAATATCGATAGCAAATATTACTAATTACGTTGTCATTCATCATTACCGCCATTAACTTCAACGTGAACGCAGAACTTATGCCGTGACGAAATTTTTTAAACAATCTTACATCTTATCTCTTTTCATATTCCTGTCAAAATTGTGCTTGCATTTGTTGCGCTAAGCTAATTGATATGTCAATTATGATTCTACTTTTGCATCAATCTAAGCCATCGCTTCAGTATGCTTATAATGAAATTTGCTGGTTTCTGTCCAGCTGCGAAAAACATGAGTTCTCGGTATTTTTTCAAATCTAGCTGTAGGGCCTTTTCTGATCCTTGTTAGGTAGTTTCATAATCTTTGCAAGATGGACCTCGACCATTATTAAGATGCATTTTTACCGTTTATGATTCGACTAATGACTTCAAGAATTTGCTGTTTATTTTCTGGATGATATCAGCAAATGTATTGAATTTTAATGTTTTTGCGGATACAAACTTCATTTTTTTCAAATACTAAGATGATCCTTCTTTTTAATTTCACAATCTCAACAGATACCCTGCTCTATATACTCAAACTCATTTTGCTACATATCCAATTAAAATTTAGATATTCCGTTAAAGATTATTTGCATTGATTTTTTTTATTTTTGGCGAGGAGTTTATCTTTTATTATAGATCGAAATTTTTTTCTATTATAGGTTCGAAATTTATCCTTTACATGTTTTAGTTTCTTCTATCTTATATAGATCCTTCGTTTAAACTACATTTCCTTTGAAAACTTCGAAAATATTAAATGCTTAGAATATTTAAACGTTTCGCAATCATTTTCATACATTTTTAATTTTTTTTACTCTGATGCTTTTAGGAATCAACCTTAACTGCAACGTGCCTTCTACTTGCAAATTTTTTGTCTCCATATTTTCTTTATATTGCTTGCAAACAAAAACACATTTTATCATAAAGAAAATCTCTTTTTCACTTGCTTTTTCAACAGGCTATAATACGTATACTGCAATCCATGTACAACTTATTAAGAAGAAATTCTCCTTTTAAAGGAGGTCGATGTGCAATATGCATTCTCTGGACACATTTAAAGATTTATAACTTGATAGTCAGATTTCCCGCTGATACGCCATTTTGAACCCGTTTTCAGATAGCTTATAGGTAACATACAGTGCTCTAAAATGCTCCCAATGTTTTGCATTTTAAAAAACAACATTGTGTAAAACTCGTTAAATAAGCAGTAGAGTTGTTATAGCGTATTTTCAAATACCAACCGAAAACGGTGTAATAGTATAATGGTTGAAACAAAAATTTGCCCTTCCTAAATGCATATGCGTCTACGACTAAATTTCGAAAAAATGATTCTGCATTGGATTGTTGCTAATTGGAGATGTCGAAAGCCCAGGACGACCGACTCGTCCGAAGACATGAGCAGCAAAATAGACGTGCGGGCTAATTGGAGGTGTGTACCATTTTCTGACAAGATAAAATTAATCGTGTTAGATTTGATCGACGTATTTAGATTTGGGGTAAACCAGCAAAACATATTAAGCCAACTCAAGATGATACCTTACAGGACACCTGTGCGTCAGCACTTATCCCCACATCGAATTTGTAAATAATGTCCAAGTTAGTATTTTTTACTCGGTGAGTAGTGATCTTTTGTTATTTCTCTTTAGTAGGATGTTGTTCTGGATCTTTCGATGTAGCTTGATGGTGACTTTGTCTTGGGATTGGCCATTGCTTAGAAAAGGTAAAGGGGGCGGAGTAAAGGGAAGCTCAGACTTGGTAGAATATACCATAGTCAAATTATATTAATAATGAGTGTGCAAAAACTACACTGAGATTCAAGGAGGAAGCATAATTTTGAAATGTATTATTGCATTTGGACCAGGAATGATGTGTTTGATTCCTAACAGATAACTGGAGCTCTATATATACAAACATTTTGGACAATTATCTGTTTACAACATTGGACCGATCTGAAAGAGCAAGATTTGTGCGATGATAACGATCAAAATCATACCTCAAGCATGGTTACTGAGTGAATTCAAGAGAATAATATTTTAGTTATTGATTGGCCTACTCAGTCTTCAGATCTAAATTCGATTGCACACATATAGGGTCTTACTTAATGACGAATTTTTGATTAATTACTCTTGAGTTTATAACTCTATAAACGAACTTAGTATATGTGTTGAAAGAACACAAAACGATAGCCACAACTTAATTGACTGTAAATCGCATTAAAGCTAATTTTAAAGCTAAAGAAGGCTACAATAAATATTAAAAAGGTGATGTAGTTTATTTTTTAAATCCGAGATTAAAATTGTAGTGTTGAATCAAATTCCTCACAATGTTTTTCTTATCTATTAGTTGTAGTTTAGAAAATAAATATGTAATTTTTCTTCGTAAACTCAGTGTTTCAAACGTGTTAGTTACTGTAGGTGCTGCGTTTGCCATTACGTATTTTAACGTGTGATACTATTGAGTTATATTCAAATATTTATTGTTTAAAGGTTTTTTACGGGGGGAAGTGGGAGGGCACTATACAAAATTATTCAGTTCATGAAATTTTGCTTTTAAATGATTGATTAAAAATATATAAAATGCACTTATTTCTATATAAGAATATCATATCTAAAACTACATTTTTCAGTATATATTTAAATACATATATAATTCGCACACATAAATTTCTCATAAAGCACTTAAGACTAACTACATCCTAATACATTTACATTCCCGTATTATCTTTCAAGTTCTGTATGCGAACAAACCGTCCAATGTATTTGGTGTGACGATCTCACTACCAGAATGAATTTCTAGATTTTACATGTTAATGTGAAGGATTTTGTAGGTAAGGAATTTCAAGACAACGATACTATGTTACTCCAAATGGTAGCATTGAAATCTTGATGAACTCAAGGGATTAAGTCGAATGAAGAGGTATCTTAAGGAAAATTGTTAATGCATAGAAACTCGTGCAGTTTGTTTATGTTATTAGCATGTATTACAATGCTAATGAAGCTTTTACAATACATAGCGACCTCACTGCTTTGCGCAAAATATATTTTATGTTATATAGAAATAGCATAAATTGTGTAAACTGCGAATCTTTATTTATCAAACAAAATAAAGTATTACGTGATTCTATGTCTATGACAAAATAATGTATGATTCTATGACAAAATAAAGTATTACGTGATATGTCTGCCATTGAGATTTATTTAAAAATATGCTTTAATTTTGATGCATTTAACAAGTTTTGTATACTCTAGAATACAAATCAGCTGAAATAGAATCCATTTATAATGTATACACATTTAGAGAGATTTGGGATTTAACAACGAAATTGTCAATTTTTAATTGTACGATTAATTGCAGTATTTAATTATACTTTTAATTGTTTAATTGAAGTCTAATGGGCTTCTTTTTATCAGAAACATATTATTGTTTTTCTGTTTAATACAGATACAATATAGCAAATAAAACGCAAAATAATAAATAAAAATCAGAGAGATAAATTATTTAACCATGTCCATGATTGGATGTAGACGTAACAAATGATAATCACATTGGGTATTTAAGAGTCCATGAAACCATATGAATATCTAAGCATCAAATAAATAGAAGAAAGCAACAAACAATAACAGAAACGGGCCGATAATAACTTATACATGCAGAATTCCTTTTGAAATCAATATTGCATATTACGTTGCTATGGTTTTAAAATTAGTTTTTCAACAATCTACAGTCGGTGTTTCAGAAACCGTTTATAATAAATATTAAGATATGATTAAAATGAGTCCTTATTTCCAACGCAGCATTTACGTATTTAATATACAATATTCTACTGATACACAAGTGGATAAATATTTTATTAGAACCCTTAATTCGCATTTAGCGTTTTTAGCGGTGATGACTATATCTGCATATAAAACAGACTGTACTGATATAAATGGAGATAAAAATAAGGAGTTAAATTTTCATAAAAAGGAAACGCCAATATCGTTTGAGATAATAAATGAGGTGGAGCTAGGACAAGATAAGTAGTCCTGCATTGTATGCAGTTCTATGACGAAAGGCCTAAAATATTTATTTAAACTTTCAATTTCGTAAAAATAAATTATTAGTTGAATGCAATGTAGAACTGAAACAATAAAGGTTATTCCTACATATTAAAATTATGTAACGTCTCAATGCATTTTTTATTTCCACATATTCTGTACTTTAGCTCCATATATTTCCTTCCATATCCTGTAATTTTCCTATAACTATGGACACACATTGGTTAATTATACTTATCATTAAGGAACCCTTAATTTAAAAATAATGAAAAATACATATGCTAATGTTGGGAACGCGCATCATTCTCTCTTTCGTCTGTCTCGTAGCCTAGACGAAGAAAACACAGTCAATGACGTCAGCATGACGTGAAGAGACTTCGCTGCCAGGGTTTTTTGGTTAGAAAAGGGTTGCCAGATTTTTAGATTTATCGCCAGTTTGGGCACTTCCAGAATGTTCCGGAATAACGATTATTCTTGATAGATATAGAGATTTCCAGAAGTTTCTACGAGGCTAAAAAAGGATTCATCCCTCCGTTGCAAGGGGGTAGACGAATTGAAGTGACAAGAGCTATATTGGACTGTGATTTTTGTCAATATTTTGAGAATAGTAGCAGCTGTTTTGTGAAATTATTTTCATCAGTATTTTGATAATAATATCAATTATTCTGTGAAATTACTGGAGCATTTAATTTCGTATTATATGATTATGATCGATAATATTTCATTTATATTGTTCCTGTTTACTTTGTGGTTGTCAATAAATGTTGGTTATCCAGAAATTCCAATCGTTTTTGTATCCTGCTAATACACCTATGATTCTAGCGGATACGTTCGTAGCACTAAGTACTACGCCTTTCTGTTGTGTCAATTAACCTAACAATAGCAGCTACTTAACTAACACAAGCGACACCTAGCTGTAATTCTCAAAGCACTATGACATTTTCAAGCATTTCATCCATAGGAGTTTTATCTCCTGCTTTCTAACAATATAATAGATCTATTTATGAATTAACATTTAGATTTACAACTGTATATTCGAACTGTACATTTATTCTCTTTTCCAGAATGTGATAGAACGTTCCTAAGTAACGCAGATGAGCCGAAGAATGGTACTTTTAGTGCTCCTCATTTGGAGAACGAACAGAATTATTCACGGCAGTGTATATACACGTTCATCGCCACTGAGGACGAAAGAGTTCAGATTACTTTTACGCATTTTGCACTTAGAGGAGCCAGACCACTGTAAGTAAATTCCCTCAGCAGCAAATGAGTAATCTATATTAAATACATTTTAGCATTTTGTTATACAGAATTCAAACTTTCATTTGCCATATAATAAAACATCGGGGATAGAATTACTGATATTGGTAATTTACAATTGGTAATTTAGGATCCCAACAGTTGAAAAGCACTATTATCAGGCAGTGTGTCCAAGCCGTAGTAGAAATTCAGTATTGGCTCATTGAGCATAAGACATTAGTTTAACTAAGACCTCCGTGCAAATGTTTCAAGCAAGTGGTTTGAAGAAAACCGATCTGGCATCTTAACTTATAAAATGTATTGCTTTTTTCAATTTATTTATTGAAACGTTTGCTTTGTTTGTTGGTCATATCGATAAAGTGGAATGCACTTGCGGTAAACAATTTGCTTCGGACTGTACATACGTAACCTTAAAGTACAGCCGAGGTACAATGGGCGGGGAAGGAACATTCCGACTTTATTTAGACGCTATAACATAGTCAATACCATAAGTGTTCAAAGATATAATTGTCTGGGTCACCGGATGAGATTATGAAAGTTTTATTAAAGACTTCGATATCCGCCTAATACTCCCCCCCCCCTATTTTCTTCTCCACCTGGGGTGGAATCGAAAATTCCGCGTTAATACCTTAAGATGCTATAAAAGTGCTTAGTGTGGCTTGTAGGAGGAGGGATTCTGAAAACAAAAAAGCATTTTAAATGATTACATAATTTTAAAGTTCACCATGGTTTCACGTAATATTGTGGAGCATAGTAAGTAATCTTGCTGTGAAAGCAGGTAATACTGGGTTCTATAGCTAACACGTTAACTCGACATTTATATTTCACTTTCTCATAATCAGTAATACAAAGCATAATATACAATGCAGTCGAACCTTACAAGTTTGCACTCTTAACATTCGAAATTTGTACTAACTTTGGGTGTTTTGTCTAATTTATGAGTGTATTTGGATAGTGTGAGGCTAGGAAGCATTTATGCCGTTTTGAGAATTGCAGCTTTGTACAACGAAACAAAACGCAGACGGGTAGGCACCATTTTATGACAGTCTTGACATGGCAGCTCATGACCCCAATAAATTCAGTTCTCATAAATTACAGGTGTAGTTGGGGCAAAAACCACCTTGGGGGTCTAGGCTTAAATTAAGTATCATTGGATATAAAATAGTCAATGGTTTATTATTTCTACATCGCACTGAGGAGCAACCAATAGAGATATGGAGGGTGTATCTGGACCTGAAACGAAATGATGCGACAACAAGGAGAGAATTCAAGATACATTCAAGCATTGGATCATTGGAGTATCATTGGATATAAAGTAGTCAATAATGTAATCTTACTACAATTCACTGAGGAGCAACCAATAGAGATACGGAGGTCGTATCTGGACCTAAGCCGAAATGATGTGGCAACAAGGAGAGAATTCAAGATGTATTCAAGCCATGCAGTCCAAAATATGCAAGAATGTGCTTTATGAAGAAAAAGACAGCCCAGAATGTTCATGTTTATGCTTTATAAAATAATTGCAGTCCAGAATGTCCAAAAGTGTGCTTTATAAAAATGGCAGTCCAGAATGTCCAAGAGTATGTTTTATAAAAAATTGGAGTCGAAATTATACAAGACTGGGGCTGTGTTTTCAGCAATTGCAGTGCAGAAGGTCCAAGAGTTCGTTTCATAAGCAATGACTGTCCAGAAACATTGTTATTTATTCAGGACAATGAATGTGCTGCAGTGCTTTCATAAGTGTTGGCAAGGATTTTGACCTCAAAATGTCAGAAAAAGCAGCGGCCAATATTCCAAGCATCATGAGCAACAGAACGTCAAACAGAGGTATGTGCAAATCCGCATATATTAGATCATATATATGATTTTGGGGAAAATATAAAAACATGGTCTCACACCTACATTTTCTCCTCCTTAAGAATTTAATAAGATCAATGTGATTTTAATCTTAACAATAGTATATGTAAATAATTATTGTTTATTTTAAAAGTTAAAATTTTGGAAATTAATGTGTATTATGTTAATTAATGATTATATTTTAGGAACTCGTACAAAAAAATAATGGTGTATTATAATGCATCCACGAATCTCTGTGGTTTACACTTTTAATATTCAAAAATTGTACAGACTTCAGGCACTCTGTCTCATGAGTGTAATTAGATAGTGTTTTACAATAATTAATTCAAAGTATAACATGCAATGCAGTCGAACTTCACAAGTTTGTCCTTTTGACATTCGAAAATTGTACTAACTTCGGGCGATTTGTTTTATTTGTGAGTGTAATTGGATAGGGTTTTATAATCATTAATACAAAGCATAACATGCAATGCAGTCGAATCTCTGAAGTTTGAACTCATAACATTCGAAACTTGTACAAATTTAGGGCATTTTGTTTCATTCATGAGTGTAATTGAATAGTGTTTTATAATCATTAATATGAAGCATAACATAAAATGCAGTCAACCTTCACAATTCGGCCTCTTAAAATTAGAAAATTGTGCTAACTTCGGGAGATTTGTTTTATTTGTGAGTGTAATTGGATAGGGCTTTATAATCACTAATACAAAGCATAACATACAATGCAGTCGAATCTCGGAAGTTTGCACTCATAACATTCGAAACTTGTACAAATTTAGGGCACTTTGTTTCATTCATGAGTGTAATTGAATAGTGTTTTATAATCATTAATATGAAGCATAACATACAATGCAGTCGACCTTCACAATTTTGCCCTCTTAAAATTAGAAAATTGTACTAACTGCGGGAGCTCTGTCTCATTTATGAGTGTAATTGGATATTGTTTTATAAAAGTACGATTAACAATTATATAGCGGTAACGGGATATCAAATCACATTTAAGTAGAAATCAATCAATATACCTCTTACTAATCATAATTTTTCTTCACATGAAAATAGAAACTACTTCGTTCCAGAAAAAAAAATTATATTAATAATATAAATATTGACAGCAGAAAGCTAAATTTTGATTCATTTAATTTCCATTGTAATTTGTAGAGTATGCTTTACACGATGTATCTTACTACCAGTGTAACACCATACAATGTGCTTTTTTTAAATTTGCTTTGTGATTGAAGGATATATTCATATATATATATATATTTCTAAAGTTTACTTCTTACGCAGTAACTATTACATCATGTTTTCGTGATATGATACCGTAAATTAAATAAGCATTTTAACATAATCGTGTAGGATTGACTAACTAAAAATATTAATATCGTCTTTGTAGCATAATATCCAGAATACTGCTTGACCATATGGAGCCAGAATTAATTTGCCTGTTGACACGAGGCTTTAATATTAAATTCGAATAATTTAACACTGCAGATTAAATGCAATTGATTAGTAAAATCTTTAAAAGTCCAAGATTCTAAATTTTAATGGACCCTACGAGTATTTTCAGCAACTTTTAATTCATGGACAGTATAATGAAGATGATATTATCATGCATAATTAAAAACAAATGAATGAGAAGATTGTATATATATATATATATATATATATATAAATATGAAATATCAGATCGACCTTATTTCTGAAGAAAAAGTTTCACATAAGATGCTAATATTGTTCCCGTACAATCAATATGGTTCATCCATTTACCTACGGTAGTAAATACATGGTTCATCCATTTACCTACGGTAGTAAATATATGGTCATCCATTTACCATGGTTATGCGACCATCGCCGTTTGATAGCGTAAAGAAAATAAGATGACAGGCAAGCAAGAAACTAATGATGTTTGAATTCTTCTGGTAGTAGTATTTACCGTTTAAAACTAACTTTCAACTTAAAAAACAGGCAGGGCAATATTTCAAATCCTTTCACCTTTGACAAAATTCTAAATGTTCAGAATGTTTTCGGGGTATTTATGATACTAAAAATACAGTCAGTGCAGTGGCATCTACCCGATATCAGTGCGTGGAATATTCACTGTAATATTCCAGTATCCCAATAGAAAAACGGAGATTGGTCCAATGAAGATCCGTAGTTCGAATCCCAGATGGGTTATCGATTTTTTTCAATATCTTTATATGTATATATATATATAAATATATATATAATACAAGTGCATATATATATTATATATATATATATACTTGTATTATATATACCTGAGATTGAACATTGATAGAAAATGTTCTGTATGGCAAAAGTGAAAAGAAGATGGATTGAAATGTAAATGTGATATCAAAAAGACTATAGGACAAGCTGTTGAATATTTTAAAAAGAACATGATAAGTAAACATTATAAATAAATAAAACAGGTATTAAATTGGTATAAAATACCACTTTTTCCTGTTTCATATAAAAGTTAAGGAATGGAATAAAAATTACATGTGGTAAATATTGGTGATTTTTTTTTTACTTACATTGAGATGAAAGTAATTCTTTAAATCATATATGTAATGCATATATTTAACGTACTAATCCCCTTGTTCCCTGCATAAACATGTATGGTGTGAATGCAAAACTTGTGTGTAAGATGGAAAATTGCAAAACAGAAACATTGTTTTGCACGAAGAGCTAGGCCTTTTCTCTCTCTATTTCTCTCTCTCTCTCTCTCTATATATATATATATATAAATAAAATTATATATATATATATATATATATATATATATATATATATGTATATATATATATATATATATATTTGCACTACCTGACAGTAAAATGAGATACCAAGAAGACGTCGGCAGAAAGCTATGAAAATCGGCAGACAGACAGCGACAGAAATGAACAATATATGATGTTTATTGCAACATGATACATCTATACACTGAGCGATAACACCATCTGATCAGTAGGTTGTAGGACCATGGCGAGCGGCGATAGATACAGCAGCAACACGTCTAGGTACAGAGTCAATGAGCGTACAGATGGTGTTCTGAGGGCTGCCCATTCCCTGTCAACCATTTGCCACATTTCGTCTTCTAAACGCGGCGTTGCCAGCTCACGCAAGCGATGTCCACTCACGTCCCAGACGTCTTGAATTGGTAATAGATCAGATGAGACTGGACCAGGGAAACTCCTGGGTACCTTGCAGAGCATGTTGGCTGATGCGTGCCGTGTGTAGTCGGGCGTTATCCTGCTGGTAAATGACATTGGGCACCCCCTGACGGAAGGGTAGTGTCACCAGCCGCAGCTCGTCATCCACGTATCGTTGGGCCGTCATAGTGCCCTCAATACGGATCAGACATGATCTGCTATCGAAGGCGATAGCGCTCCAAACCATGAGGCCACGTTGTCGTGCGGTGTGACGCTAAAAAACTGATGCGAATCCACTGATGCGACCGGATTGGACTTGACACCATTTTGGTTCTAGACTTCTACACGACGACTGTTATTGCTGAAACAAAAGCGTGACTCGTCTGAGAACACGGCTCTGTGCCATTCCGCGTCCCGGTGGCTCTAACCCAACACCATGTTAAATGGAGGTGTCTGTGCTGTTGGGTTAATGGCAGCCTTCTTAACGGGCGCCATGAGTGCAGGTCGCCGGTGACCAATCGGCGTATAATGGTCCTGGTCGATATGGGAGCATCAACGGTGTCCTGCACATGTAGGTTATAGGGTCACCGCGAGCGCCGATACAGGCAGGAACATGTTTAGGTACAGATCCAATGAGCGTGCGGATGGTGTCTTGAGGACTGCCTATTCCCTGTCAGCTATTTACCAGAGTTCGTCTTCTAAACGCTGTGGTGCCAGCGCACACAAGCGATGTCCACTCACATCCCAGACGTATGCAATTGGTAAGACAGATGAAAGTAGACCAGAGAAGCTCCTGGGTACCTTGCAAAGCATATTGACTGACGCGCGCCGTGTGTAGTCAGGCGTTATCCTGCTGGTAAATGACATTGGGAACCCCCTGAAGGAAGGGTAGAGTCACCAACCGCAGCTTGTCATCCACGTATTTTTGGGCCGTCATAGTGCCCTCAATACGGATCAGAGATGACCTGCTATCGAAGGCGATAGCTCCCCAAACCATGAAGCCACGTTGTTGCGCGATGTGACGTTCCACAGATGCGTCCGGATTGAACTTGACACCACTTTGGCGCCAGACGACGACTGTCATTGCTAAAACAAAGGCATGACCCGTCGGAGAACACGACCCTGTGCCATTCCTCGTCCCTGTGGCTCTATCCACCATTGCAAGCGGAGCTGCCTGTGCTGTTGGGTCAATGACAGCCTTCTTAACGGGCGCCATGAGTGCAGGTCGTCGGCAACCAATCGGCGGATAATGGTCCTGGTCGATATGGGAGCATCAAGGGTGCCTGCACATGCTGCCAAAAAACGACTGAAATGGCCGGCGGGGCCGCCAAAGTTTGACGACGGATGCGTCGGTCCATGCGTGATGACGTCTCTCTGGCCGTGCTGACATCCCTCAAACGGGCCACATTCCCTTGTTCCACCTATTTTTGCCACAGTCGGTGCGCCCTGGACGAGTGTCGGTGGCTGTCCGTTGAGATTATATGTATGGACCAGCCTGACCTTCTGAGTTCGATCACCATACCCCTCGTGAATTCGACTGTCTGCTGGAACTGCCTCGGTTGGCAGCGACCTGGCATTCTCTTCTACTACTCGTTTCCTTTGGGACAACAAAAAAATTGCAAAATGATTTCCCTGGCAGACACAACGGCGCGACTATTGCTGATTCTGCAAGTTCCTCCTCTTATATCTCACTCAACGTGCACGAAACAGCTGCGCATTTTGCATCATTTACATAACTCAGTGAGCTGCGTCTACCCTGGAATTTGCATATTTTTCTGCCCACTCCGTCTTGGTGTCTCATTTTCACTGTCACGAGTGCATATATGTAAATATATATATATATATATATAAATTTCCAAATAGGACAAGTAACAATGTACCCGTAAAATTTCTAGAAGAGTGACGGATGCAGCTGCCGGAGGGAGTTGCGACCCCCAATACTCCGGTTAAAGCTTTTTTCCGCCATGGCAAACGCTCCCGGTAGCCGATACTCCCTACACTATTTTCTTCATGACCCTTAAGAAACCGTAAAAGTTACATACATATTTTTATTACAATTTTTTATATATATAGTTCAAATTATCCATAAATGATTTACTAAAAAGGATCACAAAACAAAATAGTCAAAATCGTAGTAGTCAAATAGTCAAAATAGTAAATCATTTTTTGGTAATTTTAACTATATATATAAAAAATTGTAATAAAAAAGATGCATGTAATTTTTACGGTTTGATAAGTGTCATGAAGAAAATAGTGTAGGGAGTATCGGCTACTGGGAGCGTTTGCCATGGCGGAAAAAAGCTTTAACCGGAGTGTTGGGGGTTGCAACTCCCCCCGGCCGTTACTTCCGTCACTCTTCTAGAAATTTTACGAGTACATTGTTACTTGTCCTATTTGGAAATTTATATAGGTATACATAGGTTAAATTGCAGCATAGCGCTTTTCAAGTTGTATTATAAGTTCTTTTTTGCTTTTAGCTTTTTAATCAATTCACTAAAAATTGTAGCACTTTTTCAAGTTTTATATTGTATATATATATATATATATGTATATAATGTGAAATGAAAATAGATATAATATATAATGATGAAAAACTGTCTTATGTTTCCAGATGTAATCACGAATACATCGATCTGTATATGGAAATCGAAGATCCTTCCATGGAGCTGATACGAACGCCTTTTGGGGGTCGCATATGTAGCAAGAATATCCCCGTCTCCCGCATCTCCATGTACGAAACGCTAGTGCTAGCCTTCTATACGGATAGAACGAGTGTCACACCCGAGTTGTTTGGGGGAACATATGAATTCATCGATGCAGGTCTCATAATGATATATACTTTGATTTGTATTAACTTTATTGAATTAAGTTATGTTGTATGTATGAACATTATTTAACTCAATGCATAAAAGACATGCTTGCTTACAGAAAACAGGTTCATGACGAATCATGTTTCTATAAGTGTGGTAAAAATTATAACAAAAATATTCATTCAAACTTCTGTAAAATGAAGCCGATTTTGGAATGAAAAGCAGCTTCCTTCCTTTGGACAAAGAAACACAGCCGCTATCTGGTCTACAAGAGAGGCTTTTTGCCATTAAAGAATTCCACACTTGACCCAGGCAATATGACTTGCCAAACGGAAAAATTAAGTTTGGTCTCACGTGTTTATTAGTTAAAAAATCTTCTAACTGCAGCATCAATCTGAATGTTTGACGTTTAGCATTTTAATTAACATTTAGATGGAAATTTTACAGCCTTCCCTGTCTTTCCATCTGATTCAAGGAAATATGGTCGTTCTTTCTCTTTGGTTTTACGTGGTAACTCATTTCGTTTTTGCTTGGTAATGATAGGTAACTCTTTTGTTTTACTTTCCATTTTCCTTCTTTGCGTTTGACCAAACTACTCTTTCGAATAACGTGCGAAATTCTCTAGTGTCAGAAATGTATCTTGTTTTGGTTGAGGTGGCTGCTTTGCCTCTTTGTCCTGAAGCAGGAAGCTGGTGTTTATTTCCTAAGCCTATTAATACCTTTAATCAAATACATGCCATAATATTAAAGAATATTATGTTTCAGAAACAGTTTTATTCACTGCTGTCCTAAGCATTTTTTTTTCAAAAGGCATTGCAGCATTTGTATTTAAAATAAAATAAACAGTATATTTTTTCCTGTTTCTTCAAGCATACTAAACTAACGTTATATATTATAACTTTCAATTTCAATCTCCAGCTTTCACTTACATTTAAAATGTACCAAAACAGGAGAATTGAAATGAAATGAAATGAAATCAAGTTCATGCACTCCATAACAAATGCCATCAAAGGTACTTTTCATAGTACATCATTTAAAAAGTGAGATAAACAGGAAAATTCTAATACCTAGTATGTAGAACATTTAAGTGCTTACGAAAGTTTTAGACTGCTGAAATAATTGATGAAAATAATAAAATAATGTATCAAAAACAATAAAATAATTCATAGAAAATAATAACTGAAACTATTGTTCCGTAGAAATTAGCAAGAACTGAAGTAGGTGGATAGAATAATATTTTTAGGCTATTACTTAGGCTGTAGAAACTGTCATACTGCCTAAAGGTAACACGGTCTCAACGTTTGAGAAATATTGTTCTAAGAGTTTCTTTTATTATGTGATAAATAATGAAAACTACAATATGTGATAATCGAGTTTTATAGTTATTATTTACAAACATTATTTATTTACAAAAACACATCTGCATGATTACTGTTTTTCTAAAATGCCGAAATACCGCTACAAACAAACCACGTTTACATTATGTAAAAGTCATTGTATTTCCATACGTGTAAGGATAACATAAAAACTGTGTAAATCCATATACTCTTCTATATTCAATAAGCAGCTATAAAAACTTTATTGAACTCAAATTAAGCGTTTCACAATTTGTAACATGATACGTTTCTCTTCGTGGGGAAGTTTCTTTATATCAACTGTTCTATTTTACGAAATGTATTATGTATGTTTTGTAGAATAATCTGCATGTTTGAATATCGGTCGTTAGAAACCTCCAAATAAGACCTTAAACGGGATAATTTAAATCCCGTAATGAAATTTTAATGTGAGATATATTAGATGTAAAGAGGATTTGCACTGGAAATTTTGTCGAATCTTAATTGGTTTCTAAAGACAAAGCTAAAAGAAGAGTTACATAAAGCAATGATAAAAAATATTTATAAAAATATTTTTAAAATAAAAAAATACAATTATGATTTAATTCCAAATATATAAAAGATGATAGAAGATATAGGAATTATAGGGAACTTAGCGTTATTATAAGCCGAATAAATGCAATCTCCGAAAGTCAACAATGTTTTAAATTTTGGACGGGATTTTTCTATTATAAGGCAAAACTCCTTATCAAATAAATCGTAAAATGGATTTTTTATTTTTAAACCAATGCAATTAAGAAATATTCAGAATTAATTGGCTACATTTTAACCAATTATTGTGATATGCAATATCGACATATTATAGTCCATAAATGCTGATTCAAATGTCAAGTTAATGTACTGCATTGATATATAAATCTAACGGCATGTCTTTCATGAATAATTTTGAGGTTTATACTGACCATACTATAATCATCATTATAATTTCAGAATAGCATTTTGAATTCATGATTTTTAAAAATTTATTTTTATAAGTACTTTTACTTCGTATAAAATTTAAAACAAATACTTAGTTTTATCACTTACAAAATATATATTAATTTAACTTTTCATATTGTTTATAATCAATTTTAAATCTGAGGAAAAAACTGACATAATTTTAAGCAAATTCTAGTATTATTTAATACTTTTATGATGCTAACTGCGGAATTATGTAAAGTTGTCCATTTGAAAGTAAATATTAATCAACACAAACTGGAACTTGTCTCAATGAACAGCCGAGAGGGAAAAAGAGTCAGTACAATTAAGCTATTTTTCCCTGCTACAGTACGTTGCTTAGAAACTAGGAAGTGTGTTGTTGTTGTTACTAATCCCCCGTGGTGAAGGAGCGCTTATGCACCACGTCCACAAGACCCCTGGTCCCATGGCGAAGGGGAGAGAATATGCAGCTTCACTTTTTATTAAGGCTCCCCAAGGGCGGAAATCTGACTTTGCCTCGACAACACAACACCCATGCCCGCTGGCGGGATTCGAAACCACACCCGGCAATCCAGCGATCAGACGGAAACGCATGCCCCTGATCGCTTGGCCACCGGATCGGCCTAGGAAGTGTACAACTATAGTTAAAGTTTAACCACCCGTGGAACATTGTTTTGCGATAATTACTACTTGTCGGAATGATTAAATCATTGAATTCTGAACGAAATTCTTCAAAACAGAGATTTTAGAGTTTTTCTGGTAGCATTATTTACTTCAATTCCATTATTTGTTCTCTAAAAATATGATAATTCAAATAATTTGAGGGGTACAATAAAAATCTCGTACTGGACTCATAAACCATAATATGAAAAACTTGCTACAAATTTGCAGTTCGCCAAGTTTGAGTTTTGTTTTTAAATAAAAGTATGAATAGGGATTGGCGTAATGTTATGTTTTACAGATTATAGTGAGTTGTAGTAAATTACTCTTTTTTTTATTTAGACGCTATATTGAGTTTTAATTAGGCATATTATTATTTGCGAAAAATATATTCAAATTGATGTTTACATACTGTAAAAAAAACGTTTATAAGTATAATTATTATTTATTCCATATAAATATCTGTTATTTTTTAAACTTAATCTCAAAATAATTAAAGACGATGATCCTAGTATGTCAACAATAGCAATCTATGTAGCAGGGAAAAATGAAGCCTAAAATTTTATTTGATTCTGCTATATGCTATGTCAAAATAATTAATGATTTTTTGTTGATTATACAATTTTAGTTTATACTCTTTGTTGAGTACATCTTATACCTTGCAGCACAGTACGTAATGGGAACACCTACCCCCAACGCAGTGTGTAGTTACACGGTGTACAGTGATGGCAAGAGGGAAGGAGAAATGATGTCACCAACGTATCCCGGGGTGTATCCAAAGAACTTGAGGTGCAACTACAACTTTTTTGGCAAGAGAGGGCAACGACTGAGGCTGGAATTCATGGATTTTGATCTTCTCTACGGCGGCCCACAGTCAGTAATAAAAAATTGTTTAAATTATCAACATTATTATTTTTGTTATACGTTTTTCTGTGAGACTCATAATATATGGTTAAAATATATAAAATCCTTTAATCAATTAAGCTGTATCTATATTTCAACATGTTTCCATCAAAGAGCTTATATTCATAGAGTAACAATTATTTGCAACGACCACTTTCATGGATTTGTTCAGTTTGTATGATCTTGTTTACGTAATAGAAGTTCGAAAATAATTTTTATTGTGTAAATAATCCTACAATAATAACTAAAAATTTTTATCAACGAAAATGCGAATCACTTTTAAGTATCAAATTACACTTTCTAACCAACAATAAAACAAAAATACCTCTGTTGCGCGGTATTTGGAATAGCAAAACATGGCGGAAAATCTTAAACCCAACTTCTATGTTGATAAATATTTTGGGTTCTATGTTGGGTTTCCACCCATAACATGTTTGGCGCATATACATGTCTATATTATGGAGTCAGTGATGTACTGATAAGAGGTTCAAAACCTCCAAAACAAACTACGTTTTTGTAAAACTACATTTTTGGTCAATTTTTAACAAACATCTACAGAAAATCATCATCTAAAAATAATATTTTTGAGGAAAAAATCTTTTTCAACACTTTTGAGACACATATCCCCAAATGTTAAATGCAGATCTAGTTAATAATCTTGATACAGTCTGGTGAATGACATTTGATTCCTCAGAATACGGTGAAATGTGATTTTTTTCTACTTCTTGTTATACGTCTCTTTCATCACACTAGGACTAGGTGATAAGAGGATACTATGTGGTATTAAGAAGATATTATCCACCGCTCGTTTCAATTCCCCATGTTAACCTATAGAAATTAGTCCCTATAGTCTGTTTATTTTTCCGTATTTTTATTTTTGTTTATTGCTTAGATGCTAAAAAATATCTTATATTAAAAAAAATCCGTAAATTATTTAGACGTATTTTTTTTATATTTATCGAAAAGTAAAGAATTTATTTTATAAAAATAATATAACTACTTATAATTATTTAATTGATTATTTACGCACAGATATCATAGCAGGAGCCTATATCATGAACCTCCCTACAGTCATAGCAGGAACCTTCCTGCAATCATAGCAGGAAATTTATTTAAAAACAAAACCAACTAAAGTTTAGTTATTATTACCGTTTATCACTTAAAAGGTTTATCAACTAAGTTTAGGGATTATTTTCGTTTATCAACTAAAGTTTAGAATTATTGAATGTTAACATGGGGGAACCGAGAGAAGAACATGTCTGATATACTAGAAGGTATGCCCGCCATATGACGGAAATGAGAATTTGCGAAACATTACATCCCATTTGGCGTCATTTTTTTTATCGATTTGCGACATTTTTGCCACTTTGGAAACATTTTAAATAGTTGCCAAGTTGGCAACGTCCATCTGAATTTCTTGCCAAGCGTTACGGATGGATGAACGGACGAAGAAATGGGTTATTCTTATAGCCTACTTATGTTCTTACCAAGATATTGAACTTTCATCCATTAGTCGCCATGTCATTGATTTCGCGTCGATTTCACCAATTTGGAAAATTTTAATCAATTGCGTGACATTTTCGTTATTTTGGCACTATTTAAAATGTCAGCAAAGGGGAGATATTCCGACGAATTCGTCCCCAAAATTTTGCCAAACGTTGCGGATGGAAAAATAGGTTATTCTTATAGTAGATTCTTATATTCTTTCCAATACATTACATTTTCGTCAATTAGCCGTCATTTTCATAGATTTAGCTTCATTTTTATCAATTTGACGCCATTTTCGTTAATTTGGTGACATTTAAAAAGTCACCAAGTTGACGACACTCCGCTAAATTCGTTACCAAAATCTGACCAAGCGTTATGGATGAAGAAACAAGTTATTCTTTTAGTAGATAAATGACTATTTGTGTCCAAATACAAAAGTATTACCCAAAATATATTTTCTTATGAATGAAACGAGCTGGATCTACGAGAATAATGTCACCAAATTTATCTCATAATATTACATATGAAAATTCAACTTATTTTACAATACTTAATAATATTTTTTTAATTTAATGTGATTTTTTGATAAATTTATATAAAAATGTGAAATATCTCGATAATGGTTCAAGCCAGCATGTATGTCAATCGTTTTCCAATGAAAAATTGCATATAATGACTATTTAAGTAACTTTATTAAAGGTTGTAATTTTTTGAGTATTTTTTCAAAAGTTCACTCAAAAATTTAGGGGGTTCTGTAAATTTGATTGCGTTTACAAACACTAGGCTTCCAGTATTCACGAATTGTAATTTTTGTAACAAATTTTGGTCGAATTGCTCCATTCGTTCATGAGATATGGTCTCCACAGACTTACTGATACGCACACACACACACACGCACACACACGCTCACACACATACACACATACATACACACACACACACACACACACACACACGCAAATTCCTACAAAGACACAAAGATATCACCTCCAAAACATTTTATTCGTGTTCAGAGATGCTTGAAATGTGCTCTGCCATCGAAAACTCGAATTCGAATTTTCGACCCTGTCACAATACTTTCTTTATACATTCAACTATGTATATAGGTAAAGTAATTACTAGAGGATATATCATTAATTAAATTTTTCGGCTGATGATTGGGGATTTTATAAAGCATTTGTTAAGATATATACTACATCACTCAATAAGTCTCCGGTCTAACTAAAAAAAAAAAATTTTTTTTTAGAAATTCGACTTTATTCATTAACATGCTCTCCTTCAAGAGGGAAACATTCATTCCAACGTTCCTTTAACTTTTCGATGCTTTTTTGTTGAACGATTTGTCTTTGCTCTCAAAATAGGCTTCAGTTTCGGCAATCACTTCTTCATTTCAGCCAAATTTCTTTCCCTGGTGCATCTTTTTGATGTCTGCAAAATGACAGTAGTCGCTGGGCGCCAGATCTGGAGATTACGGTGGGTGAGGAAGCAATTCGAAGCGTAATTCATATAATTTAACCGTCCCAAAATACGGATGCCATAACCTTGCCAGCTAACTTTTGTGCTTGGGGTCACTTTGGACAACTTTCAGCGGCTGCTGTCCACTCAGCTGACGATCTTTTTGATTCAGGTGTGTAATAATGGATCCATGTTTCATCCGTTGTCACAAACCGATGCTAAAAATCCTTCTTATCTCACTTGAACAGCTCTAAACAGCGCTCTGAATCGTCGACGCGTTGTTGTTTTTGGTCCGGTGTGAGCAAACGCGGCACCCACTTCAAAAGCAACTTACGCATGCTCAAATTTTCGTGTAAAATTGTAACCACTGATATTTTTAAGGTACCATCTATCTCACGCAACTTCACTTTACTGTCTTTCAAAACTATTTTGTGGACTTTTTTTATGTGTTCCGGAACAACTGCCGATTTTGGGCGACCAGAGCGTTCAGCATTATCGGTGTTTGTACGACCGCATTTAAATTCCGCATACCAGTCAATAATAGTTGATTAACCTGGTGTAGAGTCTCCATAGCGCTTATCAAGCCACTGTTTGGCTTCAACAGTATTTTCCCCATCAAAAACAATGTTTAATCAACACACGCAATTATTTTTTATCCATTGTTTTGAAAATTACAAACCTGGGGTCACTGAAACCACTGTAACCTATAAACTAATTGTCAGAATATCATGAAATTTTGACACGTGTCGTTTGAAGGTTGGTGCTATCCATAAATCAAGGGTATGTCAACAGTGTTGCTATATATGTGTCAGACCGGAGACTTATTGAGTGATGTGTTAATTATGCATGTAAGTTTCAGAATGCAAATTTTATCTATTAAATTCAATTAGTTCACGACAGCTGAAATCTATGTTTTACTGTTTCTTTTGATAAGATCAAAGTTGTTTAAATCGTATACATATGACAATTTTTTTCATGACCAATTTTGCATATTAAATAATAGCTTTTTTTAATACCATTAAATGAATCAGGAAAGAATTTCTAACAAGTGCTTCGTTTGTAGAAAACCAACTTAAAAAGTTAAGTTTTGAAGATTTTAAACGACAATGTGTCACGTGATCAAAAGTGTTTTCAAAATATATAAGAACTTCGTTTGTAGAGAACATGCATAAAATGTTCACTTCTGAACTTTTTAAACTAAAATTTGTCACGTGACCAAAACTATCATAGACTGAAAGCCTTCCTTATTAAAATAATTTCTTACTTTAAACCATGGGTCTGCAACTAACCGTTCAAGAGATAATTAGACACACAATATATTTTTAAACACGCTTCCCTACACATTAAAATGGATGGTATGGGAAAAGTTGAAACTCAGACATATACTAAATGTCAATTTATTTTACAAAGTATCTTGAGCCTATAAAATCACTGTAAGAGCATGGCTTCAGCCTTTAAAAAATTATGGAATATTAACAAAGATTCTTAACATGAAATTCTCTTAATATCTCCTTCAAGAGTTCAATTCTCTGCTTCTTTATATTAATGCACACTTCACTGATTAAAACGAAGCTAACTCGCAGCAAATGAATGATTTCACGCGATTCGGATATCATAAGTTCAAAAGCTCATGTTCTTAATCAGGAAGCACAGTTCAAAAACCTGACTATAGCACGGAAGCTGATTGACTGACTTTCGACGTTTTCAGTGAAGAAAATGTAGTTTTAATGCGATAATAGAGAATATAATTTCTTATCTCGACTGATTTCTCATTTTTAAAAAGTAATATGTGATATCTTGTACTACTTGGTATTCTTGTAATATAAAACTCTTGATTAAAAGTATTAATCTGAAGACCTGTTTTTATGCATTAAAAATTATAGAATGTGTATAAAAAACAATATAAATATAGAATTTTTTGCACAAAATAGATAGTTTATGAAAAATTTGCTTACACTGCCGTTTCAAACAACCCCATAATACGAATATTTCGCCAATAACAGCATCAGAGAATAGATTAAATATATCAATTAATTTATTGCCCCATACTGACGCTAGAGAAGATTATTTATTAATGATTTTAAATTTCTCAGTAAATATATACAGAGCCATAATAATTAAAGTTCGATATATGTGCAGCAAAAACTATTTACAAGAAAACTGTGAAATTTGGAATACTTGTTACTAGAATGATACAGAAAAATTGATCTAGTTAAAAAATTACTTATAAAATTCATCACCAGGGGTTAAAAATATAATAGTGGAATATTGAGTAGAGGTAAAAGCGTTAGTATCCTGTACAATCCAAATCCCAAACGACATGCAACACATACTGGGTCGTGCATTTCATTGCATCTTACATGATTCCATTTTACTCAGCAATAGTCCAACTCTTTAATGTATTGATTTTTGCACAGTCGAGCTTGGTTCCATTGGTTACACAGTTAAAAAGTTAAAAGTTTTGTTAAAAATATTTTGCACAGTTAAAAAGTGTTTCCACAGTTAAGAAGTTTTGTTAAAACGTTTTTTTTAAAGACTAGCAAGTGTGTGCAAATACCCTTCATCGCTAATAATGAATTTACTGAGGGATTATATTGCTGTTATTGCTTTTTTTCTCTTATCATTCACAGACAAATAATAGGCTCACGAATAATCACCATCTAAATCCCTTAGTGATGAGTCATGGAAGTAAGTTTTCTTCTTAAATAATAAAAGGCAATGTCTGTGTGTGTGTCTGTCTGTCTGTCTGTCTTATACACTATACGTTCAGCGACCGCGCGTCGGAGAGCTACGAAATTTTGCAATCGGAGACCCGGGGGGGTGGGAAGGGGACACGTGAAAACCGATTTTCAAAATTCTAATTATTTTTTTATTTATTTAATGTTTTATGCGATTTCGACCGTTTTTTGCCCTTTTTGCCCTTTTTTCTCCACGATCCAGACATCGTAGAAAAAAATAAATCACACCATCGGAAAGAGCAGAGAATTTCGAGTAAAAATATATCAATTTCAAATCTGAATTTCGATTTCTAATATTTTTTAAAGATTTTAAAACAAAACTCACTTTTGGCTCAAAAAATCAATTTTTTGTTTTTAAATTCTCGCATCGTGAAAAGTACTCATAATTTCGACTAATAATTTACATTTTTAGAAAGCTGAAATATCTGGCATTCTTACAAGTCTAATGTGGTCCAGAGATAATGAAAATTGCCTTCAGGATGGCAATTTTAAAGACGCCATGATTTTAAATTTCTCGGCGTTCCGTTCGTTTCTCCCCCGCTGAAGCAGGGAAGGTGGTGGGTGGGGACGTCAAGGTGGAGGTGACGTCACGGTTCTGAATAGAGCGCCTTTGCTCTATATAAATTATTATATTTATATTTTAAATGATGGGACGATCTGGATTTTTTAAATGTATATTTTAACTTTTGGATATTTTAAATGGATATTTTAATTTTATGGATATTTTAAATGATGGAACAATGAAACAATGGAATGAGGATGATGGAATTAAGCATATGGTCATTTTAAATTGCAAATTAGCGCGCGGGAAGTTAGCGGTAGGCCCGGGTTCGATTCCCGCCACAGCCAAAACTGCCGCCGTGTTTACGTGGAATACGATCACGTTAAATATGTGGGTCCGTAAGTCCTTCCGAGAGGTTGGTGGTAGGGGAAGGAGGATACGGCCCCTGTGGATGCCTCCCCCACTGGGTTCCCGTCTAGATTGGGTGAATATGTAGAAAGTTATGGAGATTGTCGCGGAGGGCGCGGCAGCCCAGTGGTTAGCGCGCGGGAATTGCACTCAGTAGGCCCGGGTTCGATTCCCGCCACTGCCAAAACTTACGCCACGTTCACGCAGAGTACGATCACGTTAAACATGTGGGTTCGTGAGTCCTTCCGAGAGGTTGGTGGTAGGGGAAGGAGGGTACGGTCTAAATTGGGTGAATAAAAAGAAAGTTATGGAGATTGTCGCGGAGGGCGAAGTAGCCCAGTGGTTAGCGCGCGGGAATTGCACGCGGTAGGCCCGGGTTCGATTTCCGCCACTGACATGGAGTACGATCACGTTAAACATATGGGTCCGTATGTTTTTCCGAGAGGTTGGTGGTAGGGGAAGGAGGGTACGTTCCCTGTGGATGCCTCCCCCACTGGGTTCCGGTCTAAATTGGGTGGCACATCCTGGCCGTCCAACCAGTTACCAGGCCCGGGTTCGATTCCCAAAATTGCCGCCGTGTTTACGCGGAGTACGAGCACGTTAAACATGTGGGTCCGTGAGTCCTTCCGAGAAGTTGGTGGTAGGGGAAGGAGGGTACGGTCTAAATTGGATGAATAAAAAGAAAGTTATGGAGATTGTCGCGTAGGGCAAAGTAGCCCAATGGTTAGCGCGCGGAAATTGCACTCGGTAGGCCCGGGTTCGATTCCCAAAATTGCCGCCGTGTTTACGCGGAGTACGATCACGTTAAACATGTGGGTCTGTAAGTCCTTCCGAGAGGTTGGTGGTAGGGGAAGAAGGGTACGGTCCCTGTGGATGCTTCTCCCACTTGGTTCCGGTCTAAATTGGGTGAATAAAAAATAAGTAATGAAGAATATCGCGGAGGGTGAAGTACCCCAGTGGTTAGTGCGCGGGTTTTGCACTTGGTAGGCCCGGGTTCGATTCCCAAAATTGCCGAATAAAAATAAAGTTATGGAGATTGTCGCGGATGGCACGGTAGCCCAGTGGTTAGCGCGCGGGAATTTCACTCGGTAGGCCCGGGTTCGATTCCCGCCATTGCCAAAACTGCAGCCGTGTTCACGCGGAGTACGATCACGTTAAACGTGTGGGACTGCAAGTCCTTCCGAGAGGTTTGTGGTAGGGGAAGGAGGGTACGGTCTCTTTGGATGCCTCCCCCATTGGGTTCCGGTCTAAATTGTGTGGCACCTGAATTTAAATGAAATAAGACTGATTTTAAATGAAATAAGAGCTTAACATATGCACTGTAGAAATTATTATATTTATATTTTAATGATGGAACGATGGATATTTTAATTTTATGGATATTTTAAATGATGGAACGATGGATATTTTAATTTTATGGATATTTTAAATGATGGAACAATGGAATGAGGATGATGGAATTAAGAGCTTAGAGATCATATGGTCATTTTAAATTGTAAATTAGCGCGCGGGAAGTTAGCGGTAGGCCCGGGTACGATTCCCGCCACTGCCAAAACTGCCGAAGTGTTCACGCGGAATACGATCACGTTAAACATGTGGGCCCGTAAGTCCTTCCGAGAGGTTGGTGGCAGGGAAAGGAGGGTACGGTCTCTGTGGATGCCTCCCCCACTGGGTCCTGGTCCAAATTGGGTGAATAAAAAGAAAGTTATGGAGATTGTCGCGGAGGGCGCGGTAGCCCAGTGGTTAGCGTGCGGGAATTTCACTCGGTAAGCCCGGGTTCGATTCCCTCCACTGACAAAACTGCTGCCGTGTTCACGCGGAGTACGATCACGTTAAACATGTGGGTCCGTAAGTCCTTCGAGAGGTTGGTGGTAGAGGAAGGAGGGTACGCACCCTGTGGATGACTTTCCCACTGGGTTCCGGTCTAAATTGGGTGAATAAAAAGAAGGTTATGGAGATTGTCGCGGAGGGCGCGGTAGCCCAGTGGTTGGCGCGCGGGAATTGCACTCGGTAGGCTAGGGTTCGATTGCCGCCACTGTAAAAACTGCTGCCATTTTCACGCGGAGTACGATCACGTTAAACATGTGGATCCGTAATTCCTTCCGAGAGGTTGTTGGTAGAGGAAGGAGGGTACGGACCCTGTGGATGCCTCCTCTACTGGGTTCCGGTCTAAATTGGGTGAATAAAAAGAAGGTTATGGAGATTGTCGCGGAGGGCGCGGTAGCCCAGTGGTTAGCGCGCGGGATTTGCACTAGGTAGGTCCGGGTTCGATTCCCGCCACTGCCAAAACTGCCGCCGTGTTCAGGCGGAGTACGATCACGTTAAACATGCGGGACCGTAAGTCCTTCCGAGAGGTTGGTGGTAGGGGAAGGAGGGTACGGTCCCTGTGGATGCCTCCCCCACTGAGTTCCTGTCTAAATTGGGTGGCACTTCCTGGTAGGTCGTTCCTTCTGGTAGGTCGCGCCAGCGAGTGTGCCACGGTTAGAATTTGCCACGGTCAGAATTTTCAAGGGTAGCGAACAGGCTGGTCGCCAAAGGCGGCTAGTATTAAATAAAATTTTCTTCATCATTCTTTTAGCAAAATTTCCAAATTTGAAAGTTTTCTAGTGAATACTAGAAAAGAATACTAGAAGAATAGCGTTTGGAGTAGACACATTGGC
Organism: Amaurobius ferox; assembly: GCA_951213105.1. Classification (NCBI taxonomy): domain Eukaryota; kingdom Metazoa; phylum Arthropoda; class Arachnida; order Araneae; family Amaurobiidae; genus Amaurobius; species Amaurobius ferox. The sequence goes on from OX578136.1 coordinate 89,564,016, forward strand.
ATAGGTGAACTTTAATTATAATCATCTTGTACAAACTTAACTTGAAAAGGATTTTTGCCGTGATAACTTAAGAATATGTTTTTCAGAATTTGCGCATATAACTAGATTCAGAATTTGCGCATATCTTTTAATTTATAATTATTTACTGTGGAAAGTCCTAAAATAATAACGGTGGAGGAATGTTTGAAATGTTAATTATTAATTCTAACTTTTTCAAAATATATATGTTTTTAAATAATTTCTTAATTTTTATTTTCCAGCTGTCCGTACGATTACGTGAAAGTCTATGACGGAGAATCAGGAGAGTACCCACTTATCAACACATACTGTGGTCAACAACGAAACCTCGTGGTATTTTCATCCTCTGAAAACCTGTATGTCCAGTTCGTCACTCTGCAGAGAAATGCGGACACATCAAATCGGGGTTTCAAAGCTGCATTCGAATTCAGCGAACGCTTCGTAAGCCTAGGTAAAACATATACCAAAGAACATTTCATGTTAGATTCTAAATAATTTTTTCTATACTGCCATTATTTGTAATATTAAGGAATATACAATTTCACAAAGTGGAATATGAGTGTAAAGTAATAGAAGTATGAGCGGAAGTAACAGAATTCCCATTACTTCCACTCACTTATATATATTTTTTTCAAATTCACTTTGTGATTTAAATATCATTCAGCAGCTTAATATTTAAGATAAACTAATTAGGATAATTTATCCTAATTAATTTATATCCTAATTTTAGGATATAATATATATTAAATTATTTAGGCTATATTATATCCTAAATAATTTGTTATAACTCTTTTTATTTACAGTTTCCGACGTAGTTGAAAAGTGTTTAAAACATTGGTCATTATGTCTGTCTGACTCTCTGTCTGTTTGCTTGTTTGCACGATAACTTTCGTAAAAATAACTTTATCGAATTGGCATCTTATCATGTTGTTGGGATGGTATGTGGGGTGTTTGGAAATGAATATTAATAATGTCTCCCAATTGGTTTCGTTTTTAACCAGGATTGAAATTATTGAAATACATTGAACCCTATGGGACTTTATTTTTCAAACATTTTTAAACGGCGTTAAAATTCATAATTTCCATCGAAAAATTTCGAAAATGCTCAAATTATCACATAAAATAAAATGTTCGAAGAGATATATAGAGAAGCAGAGAATTTTTAAAATGAAATGGTTATCATAGTTACAAGAATTTCGAAGAACTAATTTAACTTGAAATAAGCAAACGTTTCTATAATAATGAAATATTATAATTGCAGCGTAATACTCGTATTAACTGCAAAAGCATCGTAAAATATTCGGATATTATACTTTTGATGACGCCATTTGAGTGAAATTCATTTTGTATAACTGGCACTGTTTTTTACGATAAAGTTTTAATATGAATATTTCGATAGCAGTTTTTGAAGCAGCTAACAATGTAAATTAAAATGCATCTCAGTTGGAAATTTTTCATAATCAATTCTTTATGCCGGATTGATTTTTCTTGTTCTACTTTTATTGTATCGTGAGATATTTTAAGAATGAGAATCCAAAATCCGTTATTCTGATGCTCACATTTGGGTATTATTACATTTATTTCAATACATATTTTTAATAATTTTCTGCTGGCATGTCACACAAATTCATTATTAAGACTTTATGTATGAATGAATAATATGACGAATACAAAACTGAGATTCAGTATTATGGGTTTTCATGCAAAATAACAGAATGGGCATTTAAATTTCACACAAAAATAAATAAAACTTTTTGCTTAATTAGTTCAGTTAAAATGAAATATTGACATTTAAATTATTATCTTGAATATCTTGTTTTACTTTTAATACATATTGTAAGCCAGACAATATTTCACACCAATCTTAAATAGCTGGTATATAAAAATATAACAAACATTAACTCATATATATGAAATTTTTAGTGATATTTAGATGGTTGTTAATGCTTGTTAAATGCTTCTTCCATGTGTCTTGTTTCTGGATTCATGAAAGACTCCATTTGAGACAAAAATAGATTGCGAAAGATGTACACGTAACCAAGATAAACACTTCAGATATTTTATCAAAGTTCAATATTCTCTTATTCAAATTATCATACCCGTTTCATAAAATGTGTTTCTTTCAAGAACGTGAATACTATACTGTTATTTGTGTATTTTATTTTTGTCTTAACAAGTAGTCGGAGTTGAAAAAACTGCATGTTACTTTTAGTGGTTAAAGTTTTCCCATTATTTGACATATATTTTAACATGAAATTTGAATTTCCAGAATAAACTAATAGTTCCCGTCTGGTATCCATTTTTTAATTCATCCAACTAACTAATTTACAACAGTAGATACTTTTAGTTATTTATTTTTCAATCTTCAATCACTTATTGAACATTTCAAATATTTAGAATTTCATAAATATTCTGTTTGTAATCCCTCTGTTTGCTGATCTAATTCACTGCCTCAACATCTTTGAGACGACGATAAAATTGAGGAATTTTTTTGACGATAATAATGTCTATGGTCTGTGTTTCTATGTGTCAATTGCATAGATTTTTTATTTAAGCATATATGAAAATCGTAATTTTGTTTTAAATTAATAAAAATATGTTCTTAAATGTCATAAAACATAAATCATTTTTCTACAATGTCACTTAAACTTCTTGCACATTTGAAGCTTCAATTGAAATTTTAGGTACATATTTAAAACTTAAATGGTGTTTCTAAATTTTCCCTGATGATGAATATATGATGTTATTTTTGTTTGGAATTTCAGTATAGAATAAAATATTAGTAAATATATTGTTTTTTAATACTTATAATTTATTACATATAAAATTGTTATTAAATATGTAGCTGTGATTTGAATTATATAGTAATAAAAGTTTCAATTTCTTCTTAGATTTCATCAGCAAAACAGATGGAGAACATATTCGGGGAACACGTAAGTTTCCGCATCATCTGCATATTTTCAATATTTTCTTGTAGAAATAAAATATTTGTCGTTTATAGTAGTATATATTATGGTTTAGCAGAAATATCTCTGAAAAAATAGAATAACATCTTGTCTGCAAATATTAATTTCGGAGAAATATGGTCTTGTATCGTTTACATAACCGGGAATTACATCTCGGTGAATTTAATGGTGTTCATAATTTTGTTCATACACTTTATTTCGTATACTATTTTAACTTCATCAAGATATAAACAAAAACAAGAAAGATCAATCATGCTTAAAGCATTGATTATGAAACACTTTCCAAATTCAATGCAATTTTATTTAAAAAAGTCGAAAATGCAATACATTCCTCGGTAATATTTTAAAACTTATCACAATACTACATTGATTTATTATATTTGAAAACTTAAACCTTCATTGAAAAAAATGAACTTCATTCAAATGACGGCATTGAAATATAAATTGCGTGGTTTAAATATCTCTAAAATGCAATACATTCCACGGTAATATTTTTAAATCTATTATAATACTACGATAATTTATTATATTTGAAAACTTCATCGAAAACAACTGAAATTAATTCAAATGACGTCATAGAAAAAATAACACGGTTGGATCTCTCTATAAAAGCAGGATTTCATTCATAACTTTCTCCAATTCATTCATCACAATACTATAATAATTTATTTTATTTAAAAATTAAGACCATGGAGCTACAATTCATAAACTTTATGTTTAAAACTTCATCGAATAAAATCGTCCTTCTGTTCATAAAATCAATTAATATTTCATTCATATCAGCCATGCAGACTCCATGGACTGAATTATTTTGTGTTAAAGAAATACAGTAATTCTAATACAACTCATTCTACATATTTTGATGTTTACATTTTACATAGGTGAAAAATAGGCTTAGTTGTAGAAATAATCAAATTTGAATGAGAATTTAAACTCAAATACATTGTTATTGTGTTCTTTTAGTATGTAGATGCACAGAATTTAAGCAGAAATAAAGTAGTTTTAGGATGGATACAACACTCAATATGAATTAAAAAGAACTTTAAAAAATCACGAATTTGAAACAAGATGGATGCCATATATCATTTTGAAGTGGGTCATGTGATCGTTTCATATCATGGTCACGTGATCGTTTCATATAAGATGTGTAATTATTATTTTAATTTTTATTTAAAAAACTACTGAATATATTTAGCTGAAATTTTTTATATATATTTTATGGAACAATTTGACTATAACCTAAAATTTTCGAAGCAATTTGTGAGTTTTAAATCCGCTTAAAAAATGTTAGAAAAATTAGGTCCCATAGGGCTCAATGTATTTCATTTTTTCAACCCGGGTTCAATCCAAAACTAATTGTGTGATATTATTCATTTATATTCCCATAGGTCCTACAGACCGTCTGAACAACATACTAGAATTTCATTTTGATTAAGTCATTTTTACGGCAGTTATCGTGCTAACGGACAGACAGACAGACAGACAGACAGAATGGACAAAGTCATAAACACTTTTCAACTTTGTTGTAAAGTGTTAAAAAGTATTTTCCCAAAGTATTGATAAAATACCATATTTTGGGAAAAAGGTCATCTGATTTAGGAACATTATTGCAATGATGTTCATCTGCGTTTATGTATCTAAATATCTTTAAAATATACCTCGAGCACAGCTAGAGCGTTAATGAATGCGTAGGCGATTGGACTTGTGAAGTTTTCTTAGCTTTCAAGCTTCCACTTCAGATATGTGTCAATATTTGCAAACTGACACTATTTGAGTAAAATAGATATAGACTTTAGAATAATATACTTATTTTTCCCGTCGTGCGAAAGGGCATAGTAGTTACATTTAAGATATTTTAATTAATTGCCATGAAGAAATTTGGGGGTAGGAGTAAAAATTATGAAAATAAATACAGCTGTTGAACGGTAAAAACGGAGGAAGCAGATGCCTCCAAAATGCTAATGGTGTTTCGAGCTGCTTAAGATTTAAACAATTCATTCAAGCAAGGATCGAGGTTTTGAGCTATAGGAAAAATCTGATAACAAAATGGGGTGACCGTATTTGTCACACAAGAATCAGAATTAAATTATAATTTAAGCTCTTATAATGGATGTAGCTCTGTGAAACTCAATATATAAAGATACATTATATATATACGCACACACACACATGTATATATATATATATATATATATATATATATATAAATATATTTATATATGCATTGTTCTCCATGTCTTGATCTTCAATCTTGAGCTATTTATTATTGCCTTTTCTCATTTTTGCTTTTTGCCGTGTTTGCTTTTTTATATATATATATATATATATATATATATATATATATACCTTTTTAATTATGATTTTTGTATACTCATCTTGCCCTCACCCCCTTTCCATTATAGTGAAAAGTGACCTTCTATTTTTATCTTTAGTCATGGTCTATAGTTACTTATTTGTAACAGATATGCTAGAGATGTTTTTTTTTACTTACCGTAGTTTATGCATAGTTTTCGTTTAAAAATTTCAATATACACATATATATATATATATATATATATATATATATAATATGAAAATATTGTGAAATATAATACAAAATTTATCAGAAATCACACTTAAAAGGCGCAAAGTCGCACTAAAAAGAAGATTAAAAATATTTTCGAAAAGAAAAGAGGTATGGTTGGATGCATTGTACCAAAAGATAGCCGGGGGGGAGTTGTGACCCCCTCACCCCGGTTAAGCATGCTTTGTGTCGCGACAACACTCCCGGAGAGCCGGTACATTGCAATATAGAATACGAATGTATCAAGTTTTAAGATGAAAACCAGACATTATACACAAACAAATATAAGAGAGAATTGTCGAGATCCAGCCATATCAAAAATCACTATTAATGCGACAATTAATGCGTAGTCAAAGAATAAACAGTAAAATGGAAGATCGATATTTATGTGATTTTCGTTTCCTACAAAACACCATCTCACAGGGTTTTCCCAAGTATTTTTTATGTGACATTATCTACAAATTTTATAAAATAACTGTAACCGATTATTGCCGTTTATATTTTAATAAAACTGTTGGCAATATACATACTGGATAGTCACAGGTAAAGCGTGTGATAACTGATATGGGACCTCTTGAATAGGGTCTATTGTATAATACGTTATGGAAGATTTGCTTCATCTTGTATGATACGGTATGGGGGATGTACATCTACATGTATGATGCTATTAATTGTCATTCAGGTAAATGGTTTTAGAGATAGACTTTGTTATAATTGTTCTATTAAGTGTCAATATTTAAAGTCTTCTTTAAGTAGAAGCTATGTAAGTTTGCTCATTTATACTAGTGAACATATTTCAAACATATTCCAAACATATTTCAAACATATTTCAAACATATTTCAAACATTTATTGTTGGTGATTTTTTATAAGGCTGGATCTCGACAATTCTCTCTTATATTTGTTTGTGTATAATGTCTGGTTTTCATCTTAAAACTTGATACATTCGAATTCTATATTGCAAAATACCGGCCCTCCGGGAGTGTTGCCGCGACACAAAGCATGCTTAACCAGGGTAAGGGGGTCACAACTCCCCCCGGCCATCCTTTGGTACAATGCATCCATCCATACCTCTTTTCATTTTGAATATATATATATATATATATATATATATATATATATATATATATATATATATATCATATTCTGGACTTCGTTATGATTGAACACTGTATTAATAGCATCATTCTGTTGAAATGCATTAGGATGATGCATTTTAACCATGTTTCCTATATTTCCAAATGCATCATTCATCAAATTCACCGAGCCGTTGCCGTAGAATATTTTAAAGCGAAAATTAAAAGGTATCGCCTGAGACCTAAATTTTCTTCAAACATATGTCGGTCATCGTTTTGATATGTAGATAAGAGCCGCATTTTCCAGCGTTGAACCCCGGATTCAAAACTTATTAAAAGAAAACCCTACCTTTGTTAACAACTTTATATCTCTCCCTTTGAAGGGTACTATGTTAAAATATTTAAAATCATGTAATAGGACTACTTAAGCTTTCTCATTTGTGTCTGCAAACATGAATTTTGGACTTGAAAAAGTGAAATACATGCAACCTTATACGACCTAAATCTTTCAAACATTTTTTAAGTGAAATGACAATTCACAAGATTCACAAATTGCTTCGAAAATTTTAGGAAATATTCAAATTGTCCCATAAAATATATAAAACAAATTTCAGTAAAATATGTTCGGTTTATTTTTTGAATAATAATTAAAATAATCATTAAACCTATATTATATGAAGAGATCACTTGAATCACTTCAAAATAAAATATGGCATCTACCGTTTTTTCCCAGTGAAAAAGTCATAACTTTTAAAGTTTTTTTACATTTATATTTATGGTTGCACCCGCCCTTAAACCGCTTTATGTTTGCATATTTTTTGTGCAACTATATTCTGTGCCAACGCAATTACAATATTTTTTAGTTTAAATGATTATCAAACTTTGATTATTTCTACAACGAAGCCTAATTTTAATAGATGCAGAGTGTGAACAAGTGGTTGTAAGATGAGTTGTATAAGAATTACTGAATTTTTTTCTTGTAAAATTATTTAACTCTGGAGTCTGGAATATGAGTGATATGAAAGAAATATTCATTGCTTTTACATAGAGAGTCAGACAATTTATATTTCGATGACGTCATTTGAATAAAGTTCATTTTTTTCAATGAAGTTGTAAGTTTTCAAATATAATAAAACTATTGTAGTACTGTGTTTAAATAAATTTGCATTTCAGTGGGCAAGTGTTTCATAATCATTGCTTTATGCAAGATTGATCTTTCTTGTTAGAATCTGGTAGCATATATTTCTGTCTGCGCAGTTGCAGCATGTGACTCTCACTAAATCGTAAAATTATATCTTATACTGTAACATATATCGAAAGGCCCCAGTAATTTATTCTTGCTGGTCTCGTGAGTTGTTGACTACAAGGGGACAAACAACACATCACAGGTTTAACAGTGTATGCCCATATTTATAATTTATACAATTTCTGACATTTGCAATTCATGGTAAAGTTATACACTTTAAATGTATGTACCACAATGTTATTGATATAACATTGTGGTTTTTCCAGCAAAGGGCAAACCTTGTTTGCAAATAATTAGATTTTTTAAGGGAAATAACAATTAGATTTTCAATACGTCAATATACTTAGAATTGATGTTTGAATGCCTTGAAGATGCTGCCCAGGATTACATAGGATTCATATAGGATTTACTTAGGAACACAAAGTAAAATGAAATATCTTGCGGTTCAGATTTATTTATCAACTTTAAGAAAGTATTATACTTTTTCAAATTATTGCTTGATTTTTATTCTATTTTTGTTCTATTTTTATCGAATGCATTCTAGTATTGCCCACTTATTAAGAAATACGGAATAAAAATGTCAAAGGATGTTCCATGATAGCATTTTATTCTGGAATATTGGTAAACAAAATGCAGTTGCACGCATTTGCAAATGTTTCCATTCAAATAAGCATTTGTAAATGTCATATTTTCTTTAATGACTGTACGGCAAATATGACATTCTAAATGCCGATTAACTAGCCAATTTCAATGCACATTAGGTAGTATATTTAAAGTCATATTTCTACGGCTTACATTGATTTTATTTTGAGAGTGTTTGCGTTCCATTGATTATTTAGATTTAGCCAACGCGATCATTTTATTAGAGGTAAGAATTTTGCCATATGTATTTTGCCATATATATAAAGTTTTGAAGCATATTTCTCGGAATGCATATTTGAAGCATATTTGTCGGTTTAGATGATGATTGATATATATTCAGTATCAAATTCCAGAATAGATATTGGGCTCGTTAAAGATCTTGAATGAATGACATGAAGGTGGGTGGCTCCAAGAGATCTCAGCACAACTACCAGAGGTCTATTGTACTATCCCCTGAAATGAAAAAGTTCCTAAGAAAATAGACCAGTAGCCGAAGCAAAAATCAGCAGGCACTTAACAAGAATGTCTTGCAACTCCCAGGACTCGATCACATGTCGACCGATGCGTTCGAACCTATGGGCGGAGAACACCACACATTCATAGAGTATGTGTGCGGCGGTTTCTTCGCTATAATTGCAGCCTTTATATAGCGAATCCTTAATGACACCCATAATATTTAAGTGTCTTTTAAGGATGCAGTGCCCAGTAAGAAGCCCAAAGCTAAAGATCTTACCTTCCTGTTCAAATTTTTTCATTTTCTTTGAAATATCTATTTATTAACTTTGGCTAGAATGGAATTCAGATGATAACTAATATCGATTCAGCATCAAATTCAGAGAAATTAGAATGGCTCCCTAAAGATTTCAATTTCATATTATCTATCAATTTCCTGTTCAAAGATTTTCTTTGGAAAAGTCTATTTCTCAGTTTTATCTAAAAATAGAGCTCAGATAATGACTGGTTTAGGTTCATCATTAAATTCCGGAAGGGATAAGGGGGGGTCACAAATAATTTCTCTTTGTGATTTCTATTTGTGTGTGTCATTTCATAATGCGATTCTATTTGTGATCTCAAATAATAGTTTATATTAAAAAATTTACATTTTCGTCGCAACATACATTTCTCTTGATCATCTTTAGACCGATCTTAGATATGACAGATATGTATTCATCATCAAATTTTGGATGAGGCTAGTGAATTAAATGTGGATTTTCACTTCCAATTAAGAAAAATATCATTTTCTTGAAACGTTCATTTCTTAAAATCGGCCGTGGATGCAGATAACGAGTGAAAAAATTATTTTAGTATTCATCACAGGATGAAAACGTGCTTTATTATTTACGTAATATTAAACGTATAAGTATTTAATCTATCAAACGTTAAAAATATGCATAATTATTTGATGTGAAATAAAATATTAAACGTTTTTTTTGCAGAGTGTGACCAGAAGATCTTAAGCAAACGAGGATCCACAGGCCAGATCTTCTCTCCAAACTATCCATATCCCTATCATCCGAACGTTGTCTGTCGCTATTATGTATACGGTATGCAAGACGCGCAGAGGTTAGAAAGAGTTAAAGTACAATTTGAAAAATTCGAAATCCCAACAAATAAAAATTCGTAAGTATTTCATGTAATCATCATGCACTAACTGCAACATTTTAACTGGCTTCCTTATATTTGTAGGTTACTAACTATCTTCCTTGTAATTAAGTGCTCGGATTAAATTATAGGCTGAATCGAGATGTCCTGCTTACTGAAAATTCCATTTTAATATAAAGTAAATCGATATAATGTATTGATGCATCGCGAGTTGTATTAGGATACAAAACAAAAAATCTGATGTGGGCAACACATGACTTTCCTTATATAATGTACTGAATTTACTGCTTTTACAGTACAAAAAATAGGTTTTTCTTATAGTAGATATTTATATTCTTTCCAAAATATTGAATTTTCGAGTATTAGTCGTCATTTCCATTGATTTAGCGTCATTTTCATTCATTTGGAAAGATTTTCGTTAATTTGGCAACATTTCAAAAAGTCGCCAAGTTGGCGACATTCCGCCAAATTCGTCGCCAAAATTTCGCCAAGAATTATGGACGAAGAAATAAGTTATTCTTACAACAGACAAATGACTATTGGCGTTCAAATAAAAACGTATTACTCAAAGTATCTTTTTTCATGAATGGAACGAGCTAGATCCACGAGAATGATGTCACCCAATTTATCGTATGGTATTGCATATGAAAAGTGAACATGTTTCTCAATAGGAAATATTTTTTTTTATTTTATGACTTTTTGATAATTTTTTTAAAAAATGTGCAATATCTCGGGAACGGTTCATGTTAGCGTTCTAAAATTTATGCCAATAGTTTTCTAATGAAAAATTACATAAGAAATGTCTATTTGTGTAACTTTTTTAGTGGTTTTCATTTTTTGACGATTTTTTTAAAATTTCATTCGAAAATTTACGGGGGTTCTGAACATTCGATTGCGTATAAAAACAATAAGCTTCCAGTGTTTACGGATTGTGATTTTTGTACCAAATTTGGTTCGAATCGGTCCATTCGTTCGTCAGTTATCGTCTCCACAGACTCACTGACACACACACACACACACACACACACACACACACATACACACACACAGACATCACTTCAAAAATGCTTGATTCGCGATCAGGGATGCTTGAAACGTGCTCTCCCGTCGAAAACTCGAATTCGAATTTTCGACCCCGTCACCATACTTTCCTTATACATTATGTATATCAGGAAAGTAATTATACTAATCCGGAAAAAAATATTATATTATCCTGTATTAATGTGAAACCTCATATATACATGCATATCATCTGTTTAGTTCTTTGTATTAAACTGCTCAACTTCCGTTGTGATGCTCGCAATTTGAATCAATGAGTGTATATGAAATGCTAATATTTTAAAATTATACCCATATATTTAATTGAGGTTAGTATTAGAAGAATGTGAGAAACAATGTAGAATTCAAACGTTTGAAATCATGTAATCATATAATCAAACTAAAAACGCGTATATAAGGAGAAAACAAATATGCTTTTGAATCCATAGAGCCCATTTTTATGTATCTGCTTCAACCATACCAAAATTGAACTGAAATAATATTTTTTTCACTTAAATTTATCCTATTCAAGATATAATACACCCTTTGCAATAGTTTTGAGCGTTTATAACGAACTCAAAACCTTGTTTAAATATCTATACAGGAATATTTTTAAAACCCATGAATAATTGGGCATGAAAGTCACAACTAACAAGATAAAATTCACGTTTTATAGTTGGAACTACCGTTTTTTTGCCCACTAAAGATCGCTAAATGTAGAAACCAGTTTTCGTATCAATCGGTTATTTAGCAAGTTCTGCTCTGTGCAAAAGTAGCAAAGCAGCAAGAGTGTGTCGATGTTTAATGTGATCAAGTCGGATGGGCCCACTTCAGAGTAAAATATACAACGCGAAAAATTGCGCAAGCAAGAGTAGCTAAGATAGATAAAAAGGAAGCCTTTAAAAAGGCTTCTCACCCAGAGCAACGGCCGCTTCTACCACGGTCCTAAGATAGATAAAAACTGTTAAATTAAAATCCCCATCTTACATCCTCCTCTTTTTCCCCGCCCCTCCACCTTTTTGTGCGGAAGTAAACGCCACAAAGCAATAAAACTGTGTTTATGTTTAACACAAGTGGGCAGAACATACAACATGAAAATTGCATCAAAATCGGAGTAAGCGTCGTTTAACAATAAAATATTTAAAAATGAATATTTCAAAAAGGAATCCGACCCCTTTCCCAGCGTTTTTAACTTTTTTAAAACATAGATTTAAAAAAGCTCCCTGCCCCTCTCACAACCCTCTTATTTGAGCCTCATCGGCCTCTACCCACCGCCCCTTTCTATCACGAATATCCTCCTCCAACAAGAATAAAAATAGCAAAGGAGAATATAAAATGAAAATTCCCGTAATTGAAAATCTAACTCCCTCTTCCCTATGCAGTGTCAATAAGAAAGATACATCCTTTCTCTGCAAAGGATTTCCGGAAGAAAGTTAATAGATCTTTAATTTAATTGTAAAAATTTAACAAAGTAATCAAAAATAATTACAGTTTTCTATATTAGAGAGTTTACGATGATAGATTTTTAAATGTGCACCTCGAACAGTTATTTTTGGGGAAATTAGTAATATCAGTAGTACGTCAGTACGTAATATCAGTAGTACTTCATTTATTTGTAAAAATTTAACATATAAAGTTATATCAAAAAAATATGATGTGGGCAACACATGACTTTCCTTATATAATGTAAAGAATTTACTACTTTTACAGTAAAAAAATAGGTTTTTCTTATAGTAGATACTAATATTCTTTCCAAGATATTGAATTTTCGACAATTAGTCGTCATTTTCATTGATTTAGCATCATTTTTATCCATTTGGCGAGATTTTCATTAATTTAACAACATTTAAAAAAAGTTGCCAAGTTGGCGACATTCCGCCAAATTCGTCGCCAAAATCTTGCCAAGCGTTATGCACTAAGAAAAAAGTTATTCTTACAGCAGATAAATGACTATTGGCGTTCAAATACAAAAGTATTATTCAAAGTATATTTTTTCATGAATGGAACGATCTAGATCCACGAGAATGATGTCACTCAATTTATCGCATGGTATTACATATGAAAAGTGAACATGTTTCTCAATAGGATTTTTTTTTATGTGACTTTTTCATAATTTTTTGAAAAATGTACAATATCTCGAGAACGGTTCATGTTAGCGTTCCAAAATTTATGCCAATCGTTTTCTAATGAAAAATTACATAAGAAATGTCTATTTGCGTAACTTTATTATCGGTTTTGATTTTTTGACGATTTTTTCAAAATTTCATTCGAAAATTTAGGTTGGTTCTGAACATTCGATTACGTATAAAAACAATAGGCTTCCAGTGTTTACGGATTGTGATTTTTGTACCAAATTTGGTTCGATTCGGTCCATTCGTTCGTCAGTTATCGTCTCCACAGACTCACTGACACACACACACACACACACACATACTTTCACACACACACAGACATCACTTCAAAAATGTTTGATTCGTGATGAGGGATGCTTGAAACGTGCTCTCCCGTCGAAAACTCGAATTCGAATTTTCGACCCCGTCATAATACTTTCCTTATACATTATGTATATAAGGAAAGTAAAAAGTAGAAGTTTTCTTGAGCTAAGACTACTTGATACTTTGCGGTGACAAAGTGTGAAGACAAGACAGTACCTCGGAAACATTCATTTGCTAAATTTAAAGTTTGAGTAATATGGAGAATAGTCGCAAAAGTCTTTATTGAAGCACAGTGATTTTCAGGAAATTCCTATTATAATGTTGTAATCTTTTATTTAATATTTTATCTGTTAAACTCGAAAGTTTAGATTTCTGAATTTTAATTTTCAGTGCCCCAACTGCCAGATGCCTCTAGATAGAGATATTTCGAGTTCGTAGTTCCTCGGGTGAGACTCATCGTCTGCAAACCCGATGCTTTGTTCTTAATGAATTTTACAGCGTCTTTAAAAATCTGTATAAAGGAACTTTCCACTTCATCAAAATTCCCGCTGCTAGGTGGTTTTATAAATTTATCTGTCTCCCGTTCAAGCCAAAACCCGATTTTCTAACTTTACATTTGTAGTAGGAGATTTACTCCGTCTCCTCTTTTTAACCTAACAAAATATGTTTTTCTTTACAAATATTTAATAGCTATCCCATTTTTTAAATTTTCAAACGTTTTGGGACCATTTATGGTTTGATAGCTACTATAAATAGCCCTTGAGGTTCTAGGCCAAGTAGGGGCTTTGAAATAGACAAGAATATCTATATGCAATCACGTTTTAATCATATGGAATGCTCATATACTACATTCTTTATACAAACAGTCAAAAGATACAATTTTCAGAAAAACTGAATAATCACGTGACCAAGACAAAATATTTTTGTGTCCGGTAGTGTCGTGTGTAATTTGATGTCAAATATGAGGTAATAATCATGGCAGTTTAAGTAGCTTTCAAATATTAATATATGTACTTTGCTAAATTATTGAAATCACCTTAACTGTTTCTTTCATCACTTTACCCTTTCTGTCATATTTTGTAACATTTAAACATTAATTACTGCATTGATTTTAATTAATTCAGTAACACAATCTGATTTAATTATTATAAATTAATTATTACTTTCCTTATATACAATAATATATAAGGAAAGTATTGTGACGGAGTCTAAAATTCGAATTCGAGTTTTCGACGGGAGAGCACGTTTAAAGCATCTCTGATCACGAATCGAACATTTTTGAAGTGATGTGTGTGTGTGTGTGTCAGTGAGCCTTTGGAAACGATAACTGACGAACAAGTGGACCGATTCGAATGAAATTTGGTTCAAAAATTACAATCCGTAAACACTGGAAGCCTATTGCTTTTATACACAATCGAATGTTCGGAATCCTCCTAAATTTTCGAGTGAAATTCTGAGGAAATCGTCAAAAAGTCAAAACTGCTGATAAACTTACGCAAATAGACATTTCTGATGTAATTTTTCCTTAAAAAGCGATTAACATAAATTTTAGAACACTATCATGAACCGTTCTCGAGATATTGCACATTTTAAAAAAAATTTTCAAAAAATCATATAGAATAAAAAAAATATATTTCCTATTGAGAATCATGTTCACTTTTCATATGTAATACCATGCGATAAATTTGTGATATCATTCTATGGTGTGACATCATTCTTGTAAATCTAACTCGTTCCATTCATAAAAAAGATACTTTGAGTATTATTTTTGTATTTGAAAGTCAATAGTCATTTATCTCCTGTAATAATAACTTATTTCTCCGTCCATAACAATTGGCAAGATTTTGGCGACGAATTTGGTGGGATGTCGCCAACTTGGTGACTTTTTTCAATGTTGCTAAATTATCGAAAAACTCGCCAAATGGATAAAAATGACGCTAAATCATTTAAATTAGCAACTCGTTGACGAAAAGTCAATATCTTGGAAAGAATATAAGTATCTACTGTAATAATAATCTATTTTTTTACTGTAAAAGTAGTAAATTCATTGCATTATATAAGGAAAGCCATGTGTTGCCCACATCAGATTTTTTATTACGTTATGGCAACAACCTCATTTACTTTTATAGAAGCATGAGGAAATACTTATAACTTCCATTTAAGGACAGCATATATTTTCTTGCTTTAGAAATAATGTTATACTTCTCATGCAGTATTTGCTACTATAGATTTTTTTTTACATATTCATTTAATTTTCTTTTTTCAAGTTAAACGAATAACAAAATTGGAAACAAAAGGTCACAAAAAATTATTTTCTAATGAAGATTCTATGGATTTTGTAAAAGAAATAATGATAAATACTAATATAAGTTATTTCATTAGATAGTGTCTTTTATATTAAAAATAAATTACATACACAAAGTTACATACTTACAAAGTTACATACACAAAGTACTTAATTTTTAAATATTATATCGAATGATATACACATTTTCATCAAACCTATCTATGTAATTTCAATTCACCTTGCATAAGGCTGTTGTTTCAAAAATGTTCATCAAATAAGAAAATGTGAATGTATGTATTATATGAATTGATGCGCAACATAGTTATTTTACAATTTTATAAATTATTTATGATATAAACACTAAATGTAGCGAACTCTTAATTAGATTTGCTTATGTCCTTAATTTGAGAAATATTTAATTCAAATCAAACATATTTTATAGGGCCATTTTGTGTATATTATTAATATATGTTTTGGATTGGCATAAGCATCAGATCTATTTTGCTAAATGAAGCAATTATCCCCGAATTTTTATTAAGTTTCAAAAGTTTCTGCTGTCATTTAGCGGTTTTTGTTTCTCTTGTTGAAATTTTCTCTAATTTCATTGTCAATTCCAGCATAGAACTAAGTTGCTTATACATGATATATAAACACTAAGTTGCGTATTCGCGTATTTTGTTAACCCAAGGCACATTGTGCCTTGGATTAACAAAGACAGTTTTCTTATCTCATTCTCTGTAAAATAACTTAACATTCCTGAAATGCATTTTGCGCTAACTAATGAAGATATAGATTTTATTATTTACTATGATACATTAATAAAAGTAATATCACCACTATATTTATTATAAAAGTCGCAACTAGAAAAAAAAGTGATAAGTAGAAATTAGAGTAACGGTAGAAATTACAGAAAGAAAAGTAGAAATCACAATAACTTAAAATTAGGAATTACAATTATAAGATCACCTAATTTAGAAGACTAATTCAATCATCTCAAAGTTATGTTGCATTATCCCAATGTTAAATTTATTGTTCTGATACGAAGTTCATTGTTCCAGTTGCACAGATGGTTTTCTACGAATATATCTACAAGGACAGGAAGAGAGATATGCTTTGGATGAATTTGACCACAATTTGTGCGGGCTAATTCTTCCACCGCTACTGAAATCTGACGGCCCACGTCTTGTGATGATTTTTAAAAGTGGATCAACGCAAGGTCAAGGGTTTAGGGCAAGGTACTTCTTTGAAGCAGGTAAAAAAAAAACATTGGATGAAAAGGATTTCTGAAATTCTTGATTTTGTATATATATCTTTCAAAAATATTTTCTATTGTGTTATTTTAGAAATGTTAATTTTACATTCTATTTAATTTAAAATAAGAATAATGGTTTCCTCCATTAATTGAAAAGAACGCCTAAATTAAGATATTCCTTTGTTTGATAAAGCTGATATCTAATCCTATAACGTTATGTGATTTTAAATTAATGAGCTAAATTGCATCTTGCTAATCTTTAGATTTGATATCTTTCTTAGTGATAATTTTAACTATCTATGAAAAGAGTTAAGATCACTCAATTATTGGGCATACACAATTTTAGAAATACTATGATAAGAAAACATACTTCAAGAGGATTTTTAAGTGTTCTTTCAAAGGTATCTCAAGTTAAAGATTATTCTTTACATCCCCTAAGAGCGTCCATGTTAAATTGCTGTAGCTGCGCTAGCACGAAGGTCTCATTATCACGTATATTTACGGTATATAAACGATTAGTTCGTAATTATTGGAAAATATTATATCTTTAAATAATTTCTTATTGAACTTATTTCAAAATTGTAAGCCATCTGTCCGTCCAGATTCCAGAGCCAGATAACAATATAATTTGCTTCTGCACTCCATCTGGCAAATGCTAATTATTTTACACCCGAGAATAATACTATAAATATATTTAATTTATTGTAATCTGCACTCTATAAATTAAGAAATCTTCTATCTAATTTTTACTCTGTAAATAATATTTCTATAATTTGGTGACAATACAATTATTTTTTTAAATTGCTGTGCACACATCTAACATACACAGATTAGACATAAATATTTATTTACAAAAGCAATTTTATGAACTAATACTTCCATATATAAAAAACTGTGCAGAATATATAATTTCACATTAACTAATGCATATTGTATTACCTTTTAACATGCATTTTTTCATCCGGGAAGGGTAGAGGAAAGGTCTTAATGTCTTGAGAAAATTTCGCAATTATAATAAGTATAATGAATGTGACAATAATGATAATAATATAATTACCATGAATAAACATATGTACTACCTTGATGTACTTGAGCTATTTAGAGTGCTTCCCTAATATGAATAAATAAATAAATAATTGATCCAAACTTTGAGACTTACTTTGAGATTTGATAAAATGATTTTAATTTAAAATTATTTATCATTTTAAAATTATATTTATAAATATAGAATTTATTTCCAGACGCATAGCAAATTCTTAGAAGAATTTTGTATCTGTTTAGCAGAAGACTCGACTTTGAAAACATAAGGAATGCAGTTTTTGATTTAAATAACCTTTTTGAATATGAGGATTGTTAAACGTTATTAAAGTTACACATGATTTTCGAATTATGATATTATACTTGCAGAAAAGCCTAACTTGACAGTAGAAATATATGTAAACCTGTAAGCCTCGGCTAAGTTAAATAGTTCATCAGGTAAACAGCATTATCAAATAAAAGCCATAATTATTTTTTATAAAAATAATTACTCGATTTTAAATTAAATATGTAAAATTCTACTCATATTTTTCTATCTTTTGATAGCAAGACATATTCTAAATTGATATTCAAAAGACATCCTGTTGTAATGTCAACCATCTAGCTGATGTAGTGTCATCCGGAGTAATTCTCAGTCCGAAATCAACAACATCCAATTCTTATAACAACTATCAAAACTAATGCTGCCTATTTTGGCAGATAGTAAGCACTTTTTGATGCCCTTATAATAGCATGTTTACTTCAGTATAAATGTACTTGTAATTTGAATAATTATATTTTTTAAGTAACCAGGTATTACCCCAGAATTGAGGTAATTACTGTTCACTTCCGGGGTAATTATCAGTCAGCATCCTTTTCTGATGCAAAGAAATTGATTTTAATTTATAATTCATGTCGAAGGGTTAAAAGCAATTAGACTAAATTAAGAAAGGTTTTGTCGTCTTATAATTGGGACAAATAGCATAAAGACTATATTTTGGGTGTAAATACAAATGCATATAATATTGAAAAGATTTACTCTTAAACTCTACAAAATTAACTACCCAAAGAATTTTTCGTAATATTTATAAGCAATATTTATTGCTTAATCATCCACTGTGAATTGATCAAAACCTTGCAAATGAATTGGGTCCCTGCTGGGTCCATAAAAAATATGCTGAATGTTTATGTTTTCTATTTTATCTCTCTTAGGCCAATGGAAAATTCCAACTCCTCTTTCAACAAATTTTAATAAAATTTTACTGCTTTGTATTTTTCTGATCTTGCCAATATAAAACAGATATTTATCATAGTAGTACACAGCATAATAACAGTGGACTAAAACAGCTAAATTTATGATAAGAAAAGAGAAATGATTCACTCAATTTAGGCATTGCAAACATCTAAGCAAAACAAAAACAAAAAACTAGGATAATAGTTAAGAAAGAAATTTTAAAGTTATGGTTAAAAAAAGTCATATGGCGACAGTTTCTAGGTTGCAAGATCATAATAGATAAAATGTCGAGCATAAATACTGTAAAACAGAACTGACTAGAATTTACCCCAGTGACCAAGAATTACCCCACATATATGGCTCATAGCTTGGTACACCCCTGTAACGTGTTTCAATGTAGTAAAAGAAAATCTTATACTCATATTTAGTACCTATGGCAGTTCATAGTTGATACAAAAATAAAATATAGAAAAATAATTAAATCTTTATGAGTGAGGACGATATTTCCGCAATGTGTAAAAATTAAGGCCAATGTTGTTATGCAGAAATTTAACCACTAAGATTGAAAAACAAAATTGTTTCATAATATATTCTAACTTCATAAATAATCAACTCATACATTTCAAAGTAAATGGTTTGAAGTGTCTTTATAATTTTTTATAGTTTAATGAAGCATTTTTTCCAATACAGGAAAAGATTGTAACCAGGAATTACACCTGAAACTCAGTGACCGTGAATTACCCAAGGTGACTCTATGCATAATGTTCATATGGAGAAAAATCTGAGTAATCAGCCAGTCATTAGCCAGTCTATTCATTATTTATTGCAGATATAATGGTAATTTATGACAAACTAAGTGCAGTTTCCCTACTTCTAATAGTTTTATTGACTTCACTTACGTACGTCGAATGAAGACTTCGAATTAAGGAAAAATAGACATAAAGATGTTATGCATAATGGATTTTCTGACCAAACTTACACTATTTAGTACAGAAATTAAGTGCATCAAACAACTTCGCAAAGTTTTAAGAAGTAAAAATGCGTAATGTTGTTATTAGTTTGTTATGAAGCCAATTACAGTTTTATAGTTATATTTTAAACTTCAAAACACAACAATTACCAGAGAATTCAAGTTATTGTATTGATGTTGATAATATGAACTGTTTTGTGTAATAATATGCTATACATGAATATCGTTTTTACTTAATTTTTACTGTTTCTTGTCATATTTTACTTATACTCTTGTTGTATTTTTAACTGTTCTAATAATTTCGAACGTTGCAAATTTATGTTTGATAAACAAATTGTATCATTAATTCCAAGCATATTTAGACTAAGATTTTAGTTTCATTGTTGTGGTGATAGGTAGCGTGGTATTTCATAATAAACTTTGCAAATTTACATTTTTGATCCAAGACTGTTTCTTTTTGCAACGAAATTAGATGAATTAGAAACTTGGGATTATAAAACTACTGAGAATACATTGCATATCTATATATCGTCTTTAACTAAATATGCCGAGTTTACTATGAAATACGTTCAAAACCTTTCCTATCTATGTTTTATACTCATTAAGTTTGATTAAATATGGCGATAGTTCTTCATCTTAATCATTTTTATGGCAAACACTTCTTGTAAAGCTTATAAACTTGTCTTTATTTTATAAATTTGTATTTAGTAAGATTCTGTTTGCAAAGGTTCTTTTTCTATTTAGTAACGCTTTTATTTATTGCATCGTCTTTTTCATTTTTATATGAGGAATCTGAGATGTTAGTCATTTTTTTTTCTGGATGAATATATATATATTTTATCTTTAAATTTAATTACACATTTACCAGAGTCGTCATATGTTTCTTCTACAGAGTAAAACTCCCACCCAACATTTACTTCCCTCAAAACATAAATAAAACGTAAATGTTTCCTTGCTAGACATACCCTACTCACCGATTTTAATAGTTTCTTTTAAAAATATATTTTGCTTGAAGCAAATATATTTGATTTATATTCTTCTAGCAAACATTTCAACATTATTCATATGACCCACTGGGTTCTTGCATTTTATGCAATTAAATCTTGCATTTTATGCAATTAAATCTTGCATTTTAAGCAATTAAATCTTGCATTTTATGCAATTAATAAGCTTTAAATGCCTCATACATATTTATTCCCACTAAATGCAAATTATTCTAATATGTAGATTATCAAGTTCCTGGCACCGCTTCACCGAACGGATCGTGTCAATTCTTCTATCGCAGTGAAAGTCAAAAAATGGGAGATTTCAATTCCCCACATTACCCAGCCAATTACCCATCATCCATGACGTGCGAGTACTACTTCTTTGGGCTAGAAGGAGAACAGGTCAATTTGGTCTTCAACTACTTCAAAATCAAAATGGATATTGAAACGTATGGTTACAAGTGAGTTATGATTTGTTACATTATATTTCAGATATCATTTAAAGGAATAGGATATTTCGATTGATTGCCATTTAAGGCTGCTTTTAATATATATATATATATATATATATATACATATATATATATATATATATATATATATATATATATATATATATATATATATATATATATCTGTGTATACATATATATATGTATACATACTGTGTATATATATATATATATATATATACCTGTATATATATATATATATATATATATATATATATGTATACATACTGTGTATATATATATATATATATATATATACCTGTATATATATATATATATATATATATATATATATACATATATATATATACAGGGTGTCCCAAAAAAATTTGACCTTGGCTTTACTAAATTTACTAAATTTACTAGATATTTATATAATAAGCTGGTACTTTTTAGATTATTAATGTGCAAACATGCAATTTTTTATCTGATAATCTATTTAGTTCTAAATAGTTGATTAAGTATTATATTTCTAAACAATTGAATCAAGTTACAGGAATTAAATTGTAATATTTTATTAATATTAAAATTAAAATCATCTTTTTTATCATATAATTAGTAACTATCCTATTAGTAGTTTCAATAATTAGATTTAAATCCAAAACAGTAACAGTATTACTAATATACTAATAGAGGTTTCATTAGGAATGAATTCAAAATTATCCGGATCGAAATCTATATCTATGGTATAGTTGTCAGTAAATACTAAACAGATCAGATCATCAACATATCTGTAAATCATATAATCAGTTGAAATAAAAGAATGTTCATAAAGAAATTATTTAACATACGGTTACTACAGCCACCCTGTGGAACGCCAGAGATTTGTAAGTAAAATGTATTACCTTGAAAAATATAATTTTTGAAAAGTACAAAGTGCAGAAGTTTAGGAAATTTTTTTAATTTAGTATGTCTAGATTGATACAAATTAGCTCTATACAAATGCATTATATAGAGTTAAAATTACACCATAAAGATCAGTAATATTAATGCTATTAAAAAGATACTTAAAATAAAAAAAATTGAAATCCAATTAGTTTACCAAGGGTTATTAATTTATTCTTTACTATTATTTAGAATAAAGTATTTATTACTAGAATAATGTAAACTAGCATTTAGTACATTTAAATTATTTAGTAGTAATTTGCTAGCTGTAGTAGAGTAAGAATTATGACCACTAGTTACAGTTCTAAATTTAATAGAATTTTTATGAAATATAGGAATAAGCGCAATATATGGAAATTTCAAAAATTTATAATTAATATTTAAATCACTATACATATTGATAACTTTCTGTTTGATGTTTATAATGGAGATATTATGGAGATTTATAATGGAGACTTATAATGGAGATTTGTAATGGAGATGTTTATAATAGATTTTTTTTACAGATAACAGCATAATTTTTAGAGGCAATATATTATTATCGTAAAAAGTAAACATAATTAAATTCATTCATCCAAACCTTAAATATATATACTACCACTTCTTAATATATATATATATATATATATATATTTACATTATTTCTGTAATACATTTTACAGTTATGTAAACAGAAACGTAGAATCAGCATTAATGAAACATGTATGGCCCTTGATAACGTACATGGTTTCAGAAATGCTTTTCATATACATTTTATTCCTTTTATAATCACTAGTTTCCATTTTTCAATTTCCAAACTTCTTGCATAGCTCATCGTGCTACACTAGGCTTCTGATTTGCAAAAACCTTCAGTTTACAAGCAATTTTCATTGGTATTTCTCGGGTATATATATTACAAGTAATCATAAAAATCTTCAATTATATATATATATATATATATTGACATTGACAATGTCAGATATTTAAATAATATCTGACATTGTCAATGTCAATTTCAGTTAAATATCTTGCAATAGATCTTCTCTTAAATTGATGATAATTAAATGCTTTGTTCATTTCTTAATATTTTGTATTCGTCTCAGAGAACATAGTAAGTTTGGTAATAATATTTTAACGTATTTGTACTAATTTGAAAGAAATGCAATACTTTAGTGATACACTAGAACCATTATGCTCATATAACTTTATTAATGCATACGTTATACATTCGTAGAACTTATGTGAAGTTAATTTATATATTTTTAGCGATATTTGTAGTGAAGACTGGATAGAAATTTTCGAACTGTATCCTTCGGGACGTGAACGAAAATTAGGGCGATACTGTGGTCGAACTGCTCCAGGCCCCGTCATGTCTGAGGTAGACGCTCTGAAGGTGGTTCTACACACAGATGACCGGGGTGTAGCTTCGGGATTTGCCGCCATGTATGAATTCTTCGCAGCAAATACTCGATACGTAGGTCAGTATTTGATCATATATTATGTCATAGCAGATTTCATAACCTACATTTTATAATAATTTTGGGAAAACTTTATCATATAATGTCTATGGAGGATATTTTAAATGAATATTTTACAAAAAAAAAAATTCATTTTAAATTTTACGTTATTGTATTTCATACACTACAAACATGAACAATTAGCTATGAAATTTATCCAGTAAGAAGTGGAGCTTTGTGCTTCAAATTAAGAGCTCAGCAATTTGCGTATTATAAATAAAACACGTATAAAAATATTCGTAATCATAGCATTTTCTTAAAAGGATTATTTTAAACACATTATTTCTAGCTCAAAACATACAAATAAGTGTGTGTTGTAAATTAAAAAGTACGATAGAATCTTAAGTATAATAAAATCATATAATACCCCAAAATTCAGTTATAAACAATCTTGCATATTTTGTAATTAAAAAGTAAAAATGCTGTAAATATATATTAATTGAAACATGTGTCCAAATCGATATTCAGTTTCGCTTTCAGAAATATTCAAGAATATTGGAAATTATATTAACCCTTGATGTGTGCTTGACGAGTTCAGCTCGTCATGCACTGCACTACACTAAACGGGTTTGACGAGGTGAACTCGTCATGCATTTTTAAAGCCGAGATTCCTGTGTTTTTGACGGAAATAACTCGTCATGTGATTTTTTATGAGATATTAACTGTGTTTAGAGTCTTTTACACTAGATGGCAGTAGTAGTCCCACAAACTAAATTTTATCAGAGACAGTATTTCGTAAACGCGCATAAAATAAACTCAGTTTTGTTGGGATTTCACATTCAAAGCAATGGCGGCCTCAAGTGCTTTCAATCTTATTTCAACAAAACGCAAATTATCTCATGATTCTTGTGATTCAGAGGAAAAACTTTTAAATGTTTCGGATTTTGAAAGTGATTCTGAATTTGAAATAAGTTATTTGAAACAAGTTTCTCTTTGTTATATTCCATGTTTTGAAATTTATCACACCAAGAGGAGCTATTAAAAACTAAAATTGTATGTTTTTTTATTTGCTTATCTGTTATTATACATGTTTACTTACTTATCTGTTATTATACATGTTTATTTACTTAATACTTATTTCAGCAAAACACCTCATTCACCGCCCAATCAATGGGGAAAAGGGTATGGGTGAAAAAACTCCCCACTGCAGCGCGCGCGAATGGAAATAAGTGACACGCTTAAAGGGTTAATTGTTACTGATATTAAAATTTAAAGTAAATATGTAATTTCAGGCAGAGTAATTTCTAGTACAGAAATATTGAAGATAACTAAAAGATTTAATTAAATTAAAACCAGCAGAAATGTCAATATTTTCATGTTTCCAAGCAAACCTGATAATCAAATCACTATAATCACCACCGAGATTAGTAATTCTCACTTTTCTTGATTCTCTGATCCATATGAGTTAAGAAATTTCTTTATTTACATAATGATATAAATTTTACGAATATTGATTCGGATGCTGCAAATGAATTTTTAAATACTTTATGAGAAACAAATAAAAAATTAAATTTTTATGACATTTATCAAATATAGGTGGAGTTATCAGGTCAGCGAATAAGTCCAGAAAAGGGCTTGGCAGAAACACTGTCGTCCATCGTTCTAAAGTAGTAATTGATTCATCAAATCGTTATCCGCTTTGGCGTTACTGGCGAGTTATGATTTTGAGTCGAAAATTGAGCAAAATGTTTATTACATGATTTTCGGAATACTTTCAAGGATAAAAGCATAACAACAATTGAATGAGAATATTATTTTTGATGCATAATACTCTCCGTCCATAGTATGAGATTTCAAAAAGAATACATTTCCACCATTTAACCGTAATCAGCACATTTTGCGTATATTCCTATTAAAGTCATTCGTATTGAATCGAATTCTTAAGTAAGCAGAATCTGATAAGAGTGCTTATATGTTTCAATCCCCAATTTTATCTTTTATTTATTATATGAATTACAGTTTTCCTGACTATTTTTCAGTAATCCAGTAACTTTGCTATGAAATGAAGAACTGTAAAGGAAAATAAAACGTGCACATTATGTTTTAATTTTTAGTTTAAATGCCATAAATTAATTCTCAAATAGTGGGGAATCTGATCTGATAAGAGTGCTGAATCTGATAAGAGTGCTTATATGTTTCAATCCCCCAATTGTATCTTTTATTTATTATATGAATTACAGTTTTCCTGACTATTTTTCAGTAATCCGGTAACTTTGCTATGAAATGAAGAACTGTAATGGAAAATAAAACGTGCACATTATGTTTTAATTTTTAGTTTAAATGCCATAAATTAATTCTCAAATAGTGGGGAATCTGATCTGATAAGAGTGCTGAATCTAATAAGAGTGCTCAGATTCTGGGGAATCAGAATCTGATAAGAGTGCTTTTATGTTTCAATCCCCCAATTTTATCCTTTATTTATTATATGAATTACAGTTTTGCTGACTATTTTTCAGTAATCCAGTAACTTTGCTATGAAATGAAGAACTGTAATGGAACATAAAACGTGCACATTATGTTTTAATTTTTAATTTAAATGCCATAAATTAATTCTCAAATAGTGGGGAATCTGATCTGATAAGAGTGCTGAATCTGATAAGAGTGCTCAGATTCTGGGGAATCAGAATCTGATAAGAGTGCTTATATGTTTCAATCCCCCAATTTTATCTTTTTATTATATGAATTACAGTTTTCCTGACTATTTTTCAGTAATCCAGTAACTTTGCTATGAAATGAAGAACTGTAATGGAACATAAAACGTGCACATTATGTTTTAATTTTTAGTTTAAATGCCATAAATTAATTCTCAAATAGTGGGGAATCTGATCTGATATGAGTGCTGAATCTGATAAGAGTGCTCAGATTCTGGGGAATCAGAATCTGATAAGAGTGCTTATATGTTTCAATCCCCCAATTTTATCTTTTATTTATTATATGAATTACAGTTTTCCTGACTATTTTTCAGTAATCCAGTAACTTTGCTATGAAATGAAGAACTGTAATGGAAAATAAAACGTGCACGTTATGTTTTAATTTTTAGTTTAAATGCCATAAATTAATTCTCAAATAGTGGGGAATCTGATCTGATAAGAGTGCTGAATCTGATAAGAGTGCTCAGATTCTGGGGAATCAGAATCTGATAAGAGTGCTTATATGTTTCAATCCCCCAATTTTATCTTTTATTTATTATATGAATTACAGTTTTCCTGACTATTTTTCAGTAATCCGGTAACTTTGCTATGAAATGAAGAACTGTAATGGAAAATAAAACTTGCACATTATATATACGTAGTGTCGTACAAGACAGAGCACCAGGCGCGAAGCGCCTTTAATCTCCAGTTTCAATATGTGGTTCTTATCGTCAAACTGTGACATTAATTCAGTGACCCTAATTGGAGGTTCGAGGTTTTTATTTACTACTTTTTATTATTTATCCTAGCTCCTAGTGTGGCAGTTTGTTGCACATTTAGAGTTTAAGCAGTTTGGGGGGTTGATGCAGATCTAAGGGTTACCTAGCGTTTTGGCAGTTTAGTGTTTAGAATATTTTTTTTTTTTTTTTTTTTTTTTTATAAAATAATAATCGCGAGTTTTATTTTAAAATCAGATGTTTGAGGTGGGATCATTTAATTCCGATTATCGATGTTTAGAACAGCGCGGGGTCTCTTACGAAATTTGGCCTTGCGATGATCATAGTCATGCAGATTGAATAACAGTTCGTTTGGAACGGAATGCAAATTTCTGTAAAATTTAAGCGCTAGCTTTTTAATTTGGGCTCTAACAGTTTTTATTTTGAAGTCATTCCTAATTACCGAGTTTCTTAAGTACCTGGGAGCTTTCCTGATAATCCGTAGGATTTTGTTTTGTTTTGTCTCTAGGAGGTCTATTGTAGTTTTACAGGCATATCCCCATACGGGTGCTGCATACAGCATTCCCGGGCATTGCGCAAATTAAATGCGCAACCCAGCATTTAATTCCCAGCATTGCGTTATGTTTTAATTTTTAGTTTAAATGCCATAAATTAATTCTCAAATAGTGGTGTTTAGTATATAGCTTTTTGTTGATTTGGTTAAAAATGAGAATATTATAAATGTTTTAAATTGCAATAAAGGTAAAATGCTGTTATAAAACTTTTATAAGTTTTTCTGATCAAATTTTTTGTTTAATTTGGAGAAGTGTAGCGGATATTACAATATATGAAAAGTATAATTTTATCGTTGATTTCTTCCACAGATTGCGGTCGCAACATCTCCGAGCTTACAGAAGGCGTGCTGGCCAGTCCTGGTTTCCCTGGTTCCTATCAGGCAAGCCTAGAAGTTTGCAACTGGTTTATCACTGTCCGACCACATCACAAAATTTTACTTTCGTTTGTCTTCTTTCTCATCGAAGGGGATCCAGAGCGTAAGTTGCCCTCAATTAATTTGATTATATGATTGCGCAGATCATTTATTCAAATGGTCATGCACGTCATTTATTCAAATGGTCGTGCACATCATTTATTCATTTCTTAAATTTAATTGGTTCTTGCCGAAGTTATAGTTAAAAAAATATATAATCGATTTATAGTTATTCTCAAACAAGTTCAATGCTTCAGTTTTTAATTATTAAATGCAGATTAAAATTACAACCATTAGAATAGCCACATATGTTTTTCATATGTCATGGAAAAATATAAAAAAAAAATTGAAATAAGTAATGTAATTTTGAGAATTTTCCAAGATATCTTATTTCTAAATAAAGCCGCCTACGTATGTTATAAAAGGAAATCATAGCATCTATGGGTTTGTAAATACTTATAATATGACATTTTTTAATTTATTTAAGATTTGTAAGCTATACGTAAAGCCATTTTAAAGAACTCGAATACAAACCTGGATGTTAACACGCAACTGTCAACTTACAATCGACTTACTTGAATATTCTTATCACTTTCCTTATATACATATTATAATATATGAAGAAAGTATTGTGACGGTGTTGAAAATTCGTCTGCTATTTGACGGGAATGCACGCTTCAAGTATCCGAACAAATCAAACACGAATCAAACTTTTTTGAGGTGATGTTTGTGTGCGTGTACGTATATCTGTGTATGTGTCACTGAACCTGTGGAGGCGATATCTCTCGAACGAAAAAAGCGATTCTAAAGAAATTTGGTACAAAAATTACAGTCAGGGAATACTGGAAGCCTATTGTTTTTAAACGCAAACGAATGTACGGACCCCCTCTTTTTTGAAATTTTGAAATTAAATTTTGAAAAACTCATCAAAACACTTTTAATAAAGTCATGTAAAAAATCATTTCTTATCTAATTTTTCATTAGAAAACGATTG
This sequence comes from Amaurobius ferox, assembly GCA_951213105.1. Taxonomy (NCBI): domain Eukaryota; kingdom Metazoa; phylum Arthropoda; class Arachnida; order Araneae; family Amaurobiidae; genus Amaurobius; species Amaurobius ferox. The sequence continues at coordinate 89,593,568 of OX578136.1, forward strand.
GCATAAACTTTAAAACACTATCATGAACCGTTCTGGAGATATTGCAAAATGTTCAAGTAAATTTATCAAAAAATTCTATAAAAATAAAAAAAAAATATATTAACTAGTCTGAAATATGTTCACTTTTTTTATGTAACTGTGTTGTATGAAAAAGATAATTATATTAATGGGCTTTTTCGTAAGATTAGAATTGGCCGCTAATCGTAAATTTCTGTACATTGTCCAAGTGATAACCCACCATAGTTAATTTTTAATAATTATTACATCTGAACGTAAAAACCCACCATATTAATTTATTATGGAGCCTAGGTTTTCTTCTGAAAAGCAATTTGATTTACAATAAAAAATTAATTTCACTTATCCAATAAACAGACATTAAATTGCTCAAACAAAATTTTAATTATTATTAATTTTATCATTACATATTATTTACCAACTTTATATCAATCATTAAAATAATAGTTGCTAGAGCTGTTTTCGTGTTGTGATACAGTGCGAATATTATTAATTTAGTACATTGGCTAGTGAGCCTTCGAAATCTTTACTCAAACTGTTTATGTAAAAGTTTACCTGATGAATATTTGATCCTCTCGTTGGTCCTGAACTCTTTGCTCAGTCAGCTGCCATACACACACACTTTTTCGGGGAGCACACATTATTTACTGCACACTCGATTGGGGGCATAAATCTTCACACTATTTTTTAGAAACAGGAGCACACATCGGCTTATTAAAGCCAAGGTAATTGTAATGTACTTCATAAGAATGTATATTGCCATTTTATTCGTAAGAAAATTGAAAGTATCATCTTACTTGCAAGTAAGTAAGTCATCTCAAGACTCTAGAAAATCATTTTATGTCAACAGTAAGTATTTCTCGTTTTCATAAACTCGGATATGAGGTACTCTGTGTTTTCCCCTTCTGCTCATTGGGTTTGGCGATGTGTTCATGCAATTGGTTCCAGTTCTGTGGGTGGAGTTTATGTTAAGCTCCATTGGACATATTATTTTGCTTGGAATTTTGTTTACGTCATAAAGCACGCGTAATACGAGGTCAAAATTTTATAGCCTGGGCAGTAAATTACTGTCCGTCCCACCCTGAAATCTGGCGTCTCAAAACTGGTAATAAAACTAGTGTATCGGGCTTGGTGCCAGTCTGTTGCTTTTTGCATCTGTAGACAAAAATACGCTGTTTATTCGTAAAACCTATATTTTGTAATGGTTATATTCGCACTGTATAACAGTAATATAATGCAATAAATTCGTTATTATCATTCAACCATGGATCTAGGTCGCTCTATTCACGAGATAATATACTTTGGGTAATAGTTTTGTATTTGGATGCCAAGAGTAATTATCTACTATAAGAATAATCTACATATTTATCCGTCCAAAATGACTAAAATGTCTAAATTGACTAAAACGTAGGCAAAGTGATAAAAATAATGAAAAGAACGACAAACTGATGAAAATTCAATATATTTTCAAAAATATAAGAATCTACTGTAAGAATAACCTATGTCTTCATCTGTAACGCTTGTAAGAAATTTGATGACGAATTTTGACGGCATACCGCCAACGTGGTGGGTTTTTAAATGTTTCCAAATTGATGAAAATGTCACCAAATTTATAAAACTGACGATTAATTGATGAAAATTTAATATCTGGAAATGAACATTATGGACGACTATAAAAATGCCCCATTTCTTTGCCTGTCTATAAAGCATGGCGAAACATTTGGTGGGATGTAACAAACTTGGTGACTTTTTTTAAATATTGCCAAATTGTGGAAAATGTCATTAGCAGGCAATACTTTGCAAATTTTTAATCCCATCATATGACGAGCATACTTTCTAGTACATGGTAAGAAATGCGTTTCTCTCTGTTTGTTTGTAACACTTAACGATACATATGGCGAACTTAGAAATAATCTAGCGAAATATCTTAACTTGGCGACATTTAGCCCAAGATTGGCAAAAATATCGTTAAAACTGCAAAAATGACGCAAGTTAATGAAAATGGAGCATAATTGTTGAATTTATTTTTTAAATTTTAATATGTGGATTATATTGCTTATTGAAGATGCTATCAATATTGACAATTGTTAATTTAGAATTGCGTGAAATAGAAGTTAATTGGATACAAAATAGCTTAACATCTTCTCATCCAAGCACCAAATGTACAATTCAACGTTATAAACACTGTGCCGTGGATCTTTTCATCATTTTTCAACTGTGCAAGAAGTAAATTCATTGCATTATATAAGGAAAGTTATGTGCTATCCAAATCACATTTTCTTTTATAGTACAAGTTGAAGCATTTGGCTCTTTGCAATTTCCCTTTGAAGTGAAACCCCTAGTCTAAGCAATCAACGCATTGTTATCTTACATGCTGCTTAACAAGCTGTACTCTTCACTTTCAATTGCTTACACAGCCGTGTATCCAGTCATCCTTATTTATTATATACATGTTTTTATATAAAGGTAACATTATACGTGCTCTAATGCAACAAGAATTTACAAAATATATGCGAGTTCCATGTTATAAGACGGATCTTGTTTTTCTGATCACACAAATCAGTGATCTTCGCATTTAAATTGTAGGCCACAATTGGAGCCACAACATGAGTTCGAACTACGAAGTTTTGAGCTAACCAAATGGCGCTTTAACTATCTTGCTATATGGGACATAATTGCTATCTCTTATAGTGGAAGAGATACGTTACTGCCAACTTTAAAGTGTGTGTCAAGTTTATATAAAGCATGAACTTATAAATACATACACATTAGATTTATATAATCGAAATATTTAATATATTTAAATTGCGAGGTTTAATCAAAAATTAAAACCAATGATATCATTATAAATTTTTATTAATAAAGAATATTCTATAAATGTAATTTAAATACCTTAGCCTCTTTTAACAGCAAAACTCTGCCAACCCCATTTTTACCTCTGCAAGTATTCCTGATAATCGATCTGAGATCAGTCACCAAATTTTTTCTTCATCTTCGCAACAACATATTCTTCTTTAAATCTTTCCTTTTGAAATCGTCTCTTTGCATTATTTCCTTTACATTTTTATGTAAACTATTTTGAAAGCTTTATGCGCTTCCATCAATGTATTCCAGAGTTTGAATCAAAATTTTAAGCGGCCACTCTGCCCCTCAGTTAAGTCCATCTGAAATATCGACTTAGCTCAACAAATCGATTCATAAAAATTCAGTGCAGAATTCGACAGAAATGCCTTATTAAATCAAATTCAACTAAAGACAATTCACAAATTATGCTTCATGCATATTAAATTGCATGCACAGTCTGGATATTTTCTGATGGAAAAAATTTATTCCGGCACATTTTAAGGTCTATCTGCATTTCTACCTTCTAATTGTAGTATGTAACTGGTTCCAATTTTATTAATATTTTTTTGACCAGCTTGACACCATTTAAATATCACTATGAAGATAATATTTAAATGGTGCAAAATGATTTGTTCTGACGGAAATCCGAATTTATGCATGGCTTGCTTCTAGGTCGAGGTTGTCCTGGTGCCGTTGTGCGTGTGTACCCGGAACTAGGTGAACCCCCTGTAGAGCTTTGCGGAGAATCCTTGGCTAACCACAGCAGAGAGATCCTATCATCTTCAAATATTATGAAGATATCGTAAGTAGATTGTATTAATAGTTCTTTCAAAACAAATGAAAATACTTTGAGATCGATATAAACATCCTGCATTGCACATTTTTAACAGAGAAACATCCCGTAAATATTTCACTTGCATCAGAATATATACTATTACATCAAATAATTTTGATTTACAAAATATGAAATACAAGTTATTTATAAATCCATAAAAACTGTCGCCTGAGAAAAATATTGTGGATGAAAATTTAACGCAAAAAAAATGACCATAAATTTGGCGAATTAACTCCATCATAAAGTAGTGACTCCTACGAACAATTAGATCTGGTTGATTAGAGTTGAACTTCAATATATTTGAAATGACATTTAAAATGAAGTAAATTCTTCATATTCCTTTCATGCAACTTAATATATTGAAATTAATCAAAAAGTTAAATTTAATTACGACTTTATACTACTTGACTCTATACAACTCTCACCTGAATTATTTTACCAAAATGACCATAAATTTGGCGAATTAACTCCATCATAACGTAGTGACTCCCACGAACAATTAGATCTGGTTGATTAGAGTTGAACTTCAATATATTTGAAATGGCATTTAAAATGAAATAAATTCTTCATATTCCTTTCATGCAACTTAATATATTGAAATTAATCAAAAAGTTAAATTTAATTACGTCTTTATACTACTTGACTCTATACAACTCTCACCTGAATTATTTTAATGATCTTTTTTTTTGATTTACAAAAATATGACTTCTTTTAATTTTTTTTTTAAATTAAGTATTTCAATTACTCAAGTTTTTGAATTAGTGATTAATGCTCAAATAAATATGAAATCCTCCTAATCACAATTAAAATGGAAGAAAATGTTGGTGAGAGGGAGCGCAATGAAATTATTAGCCTAGTTTTTTAACAAGGCACTATTATATTTGTAAACTATCAAATTAAACTTTTGGTTTCGGATTGTTATTTTAATACTTACCCCTTTACTAATATAATTACTAATACCCCTTTACTAATAACACCCCTTTACTAATATAAATTAATACACTATACATACACTCAGTGGCGGAGTTTAACCTGGTCGCACACCTTTACCCATTCGCCCTTCCACTCTAACGCTCCATGCAACTTTATTGTTAAGAAATTTTCAAATTTATAAAAAGTAAATTATTTTAATATTTATTTTATGAAAAAATATTGTTTTAATATGGCAGTATAAATATAGTAAATGTCTCATTTTTTTTAAATCTAGAACAGTCTGCCACAGACGCAGGTAGGCATATCAACAACAGAATGACACCTTCTCTCTTCGTTGATTTTTTTACCTTCTAAGAGAATGGAGTGAAAAATCTAATGATAAAAGTAAAAGACTCAAAAACGAAACACGTCACGTTACTAGATCAGACGAAAATGTAGAAGAGGCAAGGGACTGGCAGAAATATTATTAAGACTGGCAGAAATACAAGGAAGGATTTTTTGCGATCTCCCCATAGGGTGATATTCCGCTTTTGTGAACCTTATGCCACACAATGGGGGGGGGGGGGACGCAGTTAGAATGCATAGGATTTCAGAAATAAAGCTTTGGTTGAAATATGCAAATCTACGAACCTTGTCATTAACCATATTTTGGGAAATACGTAGTATATCTTGTCTGCAATGTAATATAAGTAAATTGTTGTTGTTTTTTTAATTTTATAGTGATTCTTCTAATAGCAAACGCTCCTACAAACACTCTTAACAGTGCAACCCTTTAATAGTCAAATCCCTTGCGCTCGCTTGCAGTCGCGGGACAATATCTCCCCTCTACATACACTCTTTTTAATTGCCGTAATTGAAGATAGTGCATTTACTATATCAACATTATTTCATCATGATCTTAAATCACAGTATTGGATTATTTTAACTCATCTAAAAATATTAAATATTTCTTGATTTTGCAGGTTTGTAACTGCTAATAAAGCAGTAGGCGCGAAAGGCTTCCAAGCCGTTTGGACAGAAGTCAAAGAAGGTGAATATATTTTATTTTTATAATTTTTCAACATTTTGTAATATCTAATACTATTTAATCATTGTCTGATATATTATTTTACATATTTTTTGATATGATATTTTATTTACTCTGCGATTCATTATTTTTTTATTTTCTGATATGTTAATTTTTTTTTTCACAGACATGTTTCAACTCTGCATTTTGTTTATATAATAAAACCTTTGGATGCAAATGAAATATTTTACTAAAATGCATCGGTTACTATGTATCTTTCTCTATTATATGATTATAAAATCTGTCGATTTTATGAAGTATTTTGTCATTTTGGCACATATATTTGACTGCAAAAAATCAAGCTACTAATAAAGTAAAACAATCTATTTCAGGCACAAAATGTGATCAACTGCAATGCAGTATTAGTAAGCTATGCATTTCCGAAAGTTCTAAGTGTAATGGACTTCCCAACTGTGGTCTTGAGGACGATTCAGATGAAGAGGACTGTAAGTAATGGCTAAACCATGAATTCCATAGTCCATTAGATATGAAATAACAAGTTGGAATATACATGATGTTTCACTCACTCTCGGCCCCTGATTTTCTTTTATATCTTTCAAACTGGAGGGCGTCATTTAGTGAAATTTGACACGGATATAGCTTATTGTATGATAAGCAGCTTTGTCTTTCTTATAGCTCATTGGCTAATGTTAGTGGAATTCCCCCCCCCCCCATCTCCTGTGACAGTTTGCATAAGGACTTCTGTGAGAAGACCAGCAGTATGTTATTCACTTCTGAGCTAAATAGTCGTTATTCACTTCTGAGCTGGATAGTATTGTCTTTCCGTAACCACGTTTTGAACTAGAGAGTCATGCCCGTCCGTAACCACGCTTTTCATATACCAATGTATATCCATCTGAAATTTCCTTAAATTGCATCCATTAGTTCGAAAGTTATAAAGAGAAATCGGGGACTGAGATCAAGTGAAACAACACCCTGTAGCACTGCCTTCACATAAGATAAAAAAAACCTACATTGAAACAACTGTGACAGGATTCAATACAAAATTAAATTTTAAATTTATTATATAGAGATTAATGATCCTGCATAAACTTTAACATTTGTTATAAAAAAAAACAATTTTTATACCAAAAATTTTAACTGTCAAGGAATATTCGCTGCAGAATATCTTAATTTACCTCTTCCTAGATTCGGGGATACATTGAGTCATTTAGATTGCAAAAATAATTGTAAAGATGATTGGAAATATGTTTGTAAAGATGATTGGAAATATGTTTGTAAAGATGATTGGAAATATGTTTGTAAAGATGATTGGAAATATGTTTGTAAAGATGATTGGAAATATGTTTGTTAAGATGATTGGAAATATGTTTGTAAAGATGATTGGAAATATGTTTGTGAAGATGACTGGAAATATGTTTGTAAAGATGATTGGAAATATGTTTGTAAAGATGATTATAAAGATGCTTTGATAGGTAGTAAATACTTTTTAGGCAGGGATTTTCATGCTTTTTTAAAGTCTTCTGTAAAGTAATAGTGAGTCTGAGTATCAAAATTTATGACAAATTATATTTATCGTAAGAAAGATAAATTATATTTTATGTATAAAGATGAAAATTTCAAATCTAAGCTTTTACAATCTTTTAATGTTTCCCTAGTACTTATGCTCATACCAGAAAATATAGAATGAATCTGTTCTTCCAAGGATATAATGAAAATAATTTTATAAAGGCAAAACAATTTGGGAAGTTTCGTATAAAACAGCATAAACACAATAGGGTGTTAAACGGCGATGAACATAGAAATATGTCCTAAATACAAATGTTCAAAATAAAGTTACGGATGTTACTCAACATTAATAAAATAGTAATACATTTAAATGTTACTATACTGATATTTTGTTTCACAGATAAGTCATTCTTATTGTTCATCTCATACCTAAATTTTTATTGATTATTGCAAAAATTAGTTATAACGATTATTTTCCCTGTCCCTTGCTACTTCGGGCTCTACTGCATGAAGATATCTTAAGGATCTCCTGATCAGAGTTTAGCCATTATATAAAAATATATTTTATTTAATATATAGACTAAAATGAATTGCCTTTTAACATATATAATATATTATTAATGTCCTTCATTCATGTTTAACAAAATATACTTGAAAGGTAAATCACGCAGTTTAATTCATGGCATTACTGTTTATTAACTATTAAAGGGTATTATTCAAAACACGTAACGGTTTTATCCACTTAGTATCAAAATCTAAAATCTCACCAATTCTTTCTCCCTCATCCATTTTAACTCACTTTTATTTCTCATTGTATAGGTGCGGCGATACGCGGCATCGATATTCATTTAGTGATCGGTCTATCCTTCGGTGGAGCCATTCTTACCGTCATCACCATGTGCGCCATTTTTCACCGGAAGTGCAAGAGGAGGCGGACGCCTTTAGCAACGCAACATCACAGGAACCAGCCGAAAATGGCCGCCACTCCGCACATCACTATACATGACCACGTGTGACTGAAATATTTCGTAAAATTATATATGAAAATTTATCTTCTGGAGCAGCTATTGGCAAATGAGAGCCTTTCTCTAGCCCAGTTCAGTACGATTTGGAGCATTGGAGCCCAGTTTGCCTAAGTGGTTCAATAAAGATGGGGCGATTAGGTATTGTAGTTGAAATTTTGGCCTGTGATGAAAGTTTTGAAGAGGAGAACCGGTGGGGCTATGCAGCCAAAAATGGGAAGAATTCATGGTGGATATTCTGACGATGATTTAACGATGGCAAACTATGGCATATTTGAGTTAAATGCTGCAACACACAATAAATGTAATGCACTCCGTATAGCGCAGACATATAGACCACTCGCTTGTTAGCAGAACTCTGATTTTGCGAAAACTCGCTTACCGTTGGAGTTCTGGTAGATGCAGTGCATTGCATATATAAATACCAATATCATTGCAGTTTTTGCTTGTGATTTATTCGTCTATCCATAATTTAATGGTAAAAATCTAAAACGTTCAATCTACATGGTCATTATAATTAAAGTTCCACTTTGAAATGGCCACAGAAGGCAAACTACTGGACAGATTGTTATCAAACTTGGTAATAGTTTACAGGAGGTCATGGGTTTTTATTTTCCGCAAAAAAAAAAAAAGTTCAAAAACTCACCGTCAGCGGGGAATGACGCTGTGTGCAATATTGTTAAACGAAACAAAACATGAAGACATCGGTTTAAGAAGCATTTAATCGTTTTTAAAACATTTTACAAATCATGATCAATGTGGCTTCCACCATTTTCTGAAATCAAGTTAAATCGCATTACTGTTTTCTTAACAGTAGCTCTTAGCATATCAGGAGGAATGTTACGGACATGTCGGTGTATCGCATTTTTCAATTTCGTCAAATTGTTTATGTTATCACCATAAACAGTAGCTTTGAGGTAACCCCTTAGCCAGAGGTCACAGGGGTTGAGGTTTGGTGACCGGGGTGGCCAAGAAATGGGGAAGTGTCGACTTACAATCCGGTTATCCGTGGAACGTTGCTTAAGTAACTGTTTGACACATGTACCAATGTGAGGTGGAACCCCCTCCTGCATAAAAATCGTGGTGTCTAAACCACTGTTTATGGTGGTAACATAAACAATTTGGCGGAATTGAAAAATGTGATACAACGACATGTGCGTAACATTCCTCCTGATATGCTAAGAGCTACTGTTGAGAACTCAGTAATGCGATTTAACTTGCTTTCAGAAAATGGTTGAAGCCACATTGAACATGATTTGTAATACGTTTTAGAAACGATTAAAACCTTTTTAAACCGATGTCTTCATGTCTTATTTGGTTTAACAATATTGCATACAGCGCCATTCTCCGCTGGCGGTGAGTTCTTGAATTTTTTTTTTTTTTTTGCCAACAATAAAATCCCATGACCTTCTGTAAACTATTACCAAGTTTGATAACATTCTGTCCAGTAATTTTCCTTTTATGGCCATTTCGAAGTGGAACTTTAATTATAAAGACCCTGTACATTCGATAAAGCTGGGGGTGTACTGTTAATCGCTTCTGAAAACATGTTTCTCTCATGCTTTGATTTGAGTCAACTTGAAAATGTTTCAGTCTGATTCTGGTGACTATTTTTAATTTTACCTTTCATGGTTTATTCAATCTAAAAATAAATTAGCTGTGTCTTGAGTTTTACTCTTGAGGTAGAAGAAATGCGTGGTATTATTTTATGTTCTAGAAATGTTAAAATTAACTACCCGTAATTTTACTTTATTTACTACTTATTTAATAGAAATATTGTGAATATCTTAGAAATTGTTGCTGGCAAATGGAGAAATAAAACAGGATTTGGTATATGTCTTGGAAGTTTAAAGATATTTCATTAATAAGTTCATAAGCTTGTGCTGTTGTCCTATCCACCGAATGTGTTCAGCAAAACTCGATACCATAAATTTCGTTTTTCATCAGATATTCAACATCCATAATTTATGTTAAAAATATTCGTAATGTGATGCTTGATATTGTAATATACATTAAGTAGAGTCCTGTGATTAGAATCATATTAATAGATATACATATTAGTAAACACCATTATATAGATTTGTCGTGTATTTTATATGAATGCCATTAAATGGAAACCACAGCATATCGAACATTACTATGCATTCTCTTTTATAAATACACATATTTATAAACTCAATTGAGACTGTAATAAATGAGTTTGATAGATTTATAAAATTCGTTAAGAAGATATATTTATACATGCACAAAAACGCGTCATCAGTATATTCGGTGAATTAGTGAGTAATTCTTTTCGCATTTGTTGATGATAAGGTAGGTGTAGTGTCAATTAACTATGCAACATATACTGTTAATTAATTTATAAATTTATGAAAGTAAGTTTAAATAATGAAAAGTATATCATTAAAAACTTAAAGTCAAATATATATTTTCAAAAGAATGAGTATGCTTAGATAAAAATACATAATACAGTGTGAAACAGATATAATATCAGTAAACTATGGACTACGTTTTCGGTACGAATAAAATTTATAAAATTAATTATTTAGGGGATATCATTTTATTAGAGTTTTTATAGTAATTTTAACCTCCAGTATATATCAATATTTGTATATAGTATGGCACAATTTCAGCAGTATAATATTAATAAAAAGTTATAATGCAAATTATGAAAACAAAAATCTGCATTATAAAAAATACACTTCAAATAATTCGTAACTTTATTAGTTTTAAAACTTTAATATGTTTGAGTACTGAATTTGATACAGCAGTGGTTTATTAAAAATACCTGAGTTTATTACAAGTAAATATTCTATGAGTTTGAAATAAAATATGCAATTTTAAAAGAAAAATGTGATATTTGCTGTAAATCAAAATTAATTAATAAATTGTAATAAACGACTAATTAAACGTATACAGAAATTTATTATATAAGGATTAAAATCAAGAACGCTGTCTAAGGATTGATACATTTCTAGATTAATGTAATAAACTAAGAATTTTATATAATTTATTTACATATACATATGTATGTATTAGTATTATTTTAAGAAAATGTTTAATATCATATCATTATATATATTAAATGGGATATCTTGTGTGATGTTGACATATATAGTTTAAACCTCAATTTATGTTATATCAAACTTCAAAAACAATAAATAAAATGGAAATAAAAGTAACATATTTTAAACACATGTAAAAGCAGAACATACACATTAAATTTCTAAAATGTACCTAAAATGAAAATTGTACAGTTGCCATGGAACTGTTGACTTTCATGAAAATTAATATACAAACATTTATGTAGCATTTACACATTTAATTTTAGACATAGTTATGTTAATAATATAAAATGTACATGAATAAGAATTTAAATTTGAAAATTCAACTATGAAATTATTAATATAAAATATCAATACATTTTAGTATATTTTATTGTATTTACTTAATCCACTAAACGTGTTGCTAAACACTTTCCTTTAACATGCCTATACTTCTACAGAATAGTATCATAAAAATAACATGTTTTCAATTACAAATAACATATTCATAGTTGATTAAAATACTTACTGCTTTAAATGTGATTAAAATTTAAGTAATAAATTTAATAAAAATACACTTTGAACTGATATATAGAGAGGCTCTAGTTTGCAAAGTGTAAGTTGTACGTAAGAATGCAAAATTTACACACTATGAAGCAAAGTGTGAGTGAAAGAAATTATGCAATGTTGAGATCGTTTTTATAAATTTTAAACAAATCACAGACTGACTGCTATTATTATATCGATTTAAAGTTCGATTTAAAGTTCGATTAGAAATATATTTTGTCACGGTGTTTTCTCTGTAATGTGTATTTATAAGATATTTTGTCCTCTGATCAATGTCTACATGTCTTAAATTTCATTTAGAAACTAATTTTCAAAAATTATTTTCATTAATATTTTATGCATAACTCTGTCATTACAATTGTGTACTGTTCTAAACTGTTTTGTAAAATCTTTAAATTTGTATGGTATTTATAATTTATTTAGTTCATTGTCATTTTATATTGTATTCTATAAAACTATGCAATTTCAGTTGCATATGTGTGTAAAAATTATTAACTATTTCTAATTATATGCACTGAGCATAAAAACAATGGGACAAACGCATACATTTTTCAAAGTTTCATATGTTTGATTCTAATCCCCCTATCATTAATTTTTTTTTCCTTATTTTCGTCTTGAATATGGATGTATATGGTTATTTTCATCCGGCATTCTCATCACCATTATTTTGATAAAATATCAGACTTAAGGTTCTCTTCCTAGCTTGTTGACCATAGTTCCGATAGAACATGCCCCCATACAAACTTTATTCAAACACAATAGTTTGTAGCTCCGCTATAAGAGCGTCCTCTACCAATCAATGCCGAACTATGAACGACAAAGCTTAGAATAGGTCCCCATATGTGAAACATATTTAAGAAACATAAGTTTTCATTAATTAATAAGTTAATTCAGCGCATCGAAGTACTACATCTGTGAAATTCGAAATATCTTAGTCTTCGAAGTCTTCTTAAAGCGCATTGGTGCTACTATCGACTTGGGGTCTACTGATAATTTTTGATTTGTCCAAAATGCATTTTCGACATAAAAAAAAATATATTTTCTGTTTGAGAGAGGGTATTTTACAGATAGAATTTAATAAAATTCAAAATGTATGTCTCTTGAAATGTATATAAAATATAATGTAGTGAAATAATTGCTGCATTGCATTTTTTCTAGCAGCGATCATTGTTTTAATTTCTGGCGAATTAAAAATTCTAAGAAATGAAAATATTATTATATTTATCTCGAGAAATGAAAAAATTATTGATTTTGATGCAATGTCAATTTATTTGAGACACGAAAATATATTTCACTAAACAAATAGCAGAGTCAGTATTGTTGCAACTTATTTAATGAAATTTATTTTCGTAATATTTGTATTCCGAAGTATTTTAAGGCATAAACTGTTTTGATGAATAGAAATAAATACCAGTATAGCATTCATTAAAAAAAGAAAATATGCTTTTGTAAAAAAGCTATTGTGTAAAAACTTACAATCAATTGTTTTTCAACAAAACATGCTGAAATTGAATACCATTCAACGAATTATTAGATTTTGAATATGTAGATACTATTTTATATGAGGGTCTCTAAAGATCAATTTTAAAAATGAAATATGATCCCAAATTGTCTTTAACACTGTACACTCAAATTCACGACGCCACTGAAAATTACACAGATTTTTTTTTTTAAATTGTCAGTAAGTCATACATGAAACAGTCATTAAAAATTCATAGAAATAATTTTAACAGGAACTTATAACCGATTCAAAAGTTTAGAATTTAATGTAACTTCATTTCCTACCAGGAAAATTATGTAAGATATGAATAAAAACCTCTATTATTAAAACATTATCTGGCAATCAGAAAACCGGTCTTAATGTTGGCATCATTCTCTCAGTGCAGCAATCTGTAACTCCGACCGGTTTCGTGCCTGTTAATGTTCATAATAAAACTAAAAGAACGGATGCGAATTAACTTTGAAGATATTCGATTTGTAAATACTGAAATTGTATTTTATGATTATAAATCTCAATATATTTTAGTAATTAGATGCTACATATCTTTAGATATTAGTTCGATAATTGTTTCTGAAGCTACATGACTAAAATATTCGTTTGTGTCTAATTAGCAGATGTTATAATAAATATATATTTGTCAAAACGTAACAGATTATTTTTAATGTCGTGTGGAATGAAATTTAAATATTTTTTCATCACTTTACATTTTAATTTTGTATAATTATTTCTTGCTCAAAATAAATAGACAGTATAACTTAACTAAGTGAAAAAAATTTCCCCGTTCGTTCTTAATCAAAACTATTCAAATGATTGAAAATAAATGTGGTTTAAAGATGGCTTGTTGAAAGAGTATAAAAGCAACGTCAAATTCGTTTCCAAATTTTGGCTACTGCGTGCATGTTTGAAGTGCAAGCACATTTTGAAACGTATTGCCATAAATTCGAAACTACTCAGCTGATAAAATATCTGATGTAACTGCAAACTCTTAAATGGGTAAAATATTGACTTTGAGATTTTTTTTCTCTGTATCGTGCTCAGTACATACATAAACATTTTGATCTATATTCTAATTTATCCAAAATACTCAAACGAGTTAGTTATTCTGTTTAAAAGTAGAGCATCAATTATATATGAAGATATTATGTTTATATTCTTAAACATCAATTTTGTATTTTTAATTTTTTATAAAGATAAAATTCCAGAGAATATAATGTTCTTTAAAAATATTATCATTTTTATATTTTTGGAGAATATCATATTTATATTTTTATATCAATTGATAATTTAAAAACGTCCGTATTAGGAGCAACAACACCTGCATACGTATCTTACAATATCAATTTTGGAATATTTATACGATTTGAACCAAATTAAGCATATATACAAAATAACATGATTTCAACAATTCAAAATTCGCATTTATTTCAACATTAAAATACCATGATGAACTGCCAATATAAAAACCCCAAACGATTGCCTATATAAGCATCAGAATGCGACGAAAATCACATGTCAAACAATATATCACCATCCCACATGTTTAAGAAATAATGCCGACATAATTTTTAGTATTTTCATTCTCTTAAAATTGTAGTAATGGATAAAGTATAAATGCAGAGATAATATTTTGATTTCTATCATTCCTTTTCTAACTATTAAACAGTGTTTGACGAGAATACCTATTATTGATGCCAGGGGCAGTAGTTTAAACATTTTACTGGTGTAAAATACCTCAAAATTATAAGTGAAATTTGCTATTTTATGATTATTTTAAAGCTTTCAATGCAATCATCCACAAAATATTTATTTTATTTCTACAGGGATTCAAAATCCTTTGTAACGTTTATGTGAATGATGTTACAGTGCAAAAATTAACCATAACTCCAAAGCCTATCTCCTCTACTAAAACGAATGAAGCTTCAACAATGCTTATCAAACTAATTTTGAAACGAGTTATTAAGTGCTATTTTTAATGTAAATTGATGTACAATTTATCCATACTCACGCCAAAACCATAACTACCAAAGCCTATTTCCGCTAAGAAAAACAAACTAATCCTTAAACAGTCACAATAAAACTAAATATAAAGCGATCTATTAATTTTTATTTTTTCGAAGATAAGTAAAATTTAAGTCATAATTACAGAACCCACCTATAGGGAACTTTTCCAAACTCAGAAAAATATCTTTAAGAACGTGTTCCTACGTCTTTCATGGACCAGTTTCGCACCTATTAAGCGCTCGTCAGCATGAAATTTGCCGATAACTTCAATAACAGCAGGATAAATTTGCCATTTTCACTCATTTTAAGGACCTCTATTGGAATGAACAAATTCAGCCCTACGATACACGAGGATGAAACGGTCAAATTCATAATCGCAAAACAGGGAGAATGCCAATATATTCTACAGGAAACAAGTTCCTATGACTTTCTTAAATCTTTAACAAATATTGATTGGAAATTGAAATATAACGTTAATGTAACACAACGAAAATATAATGAAAACATATAAGGATGAAATATTATAAAAATATTACTAAACTGGAAGAAAATGCATTGTAACTATGGTGTCATTTTCGATATGATATACTCGTTATGTTAAACTACTAATACTTTGAATGTCATTTTTACAGATTGTTTCAAACTATTATGCATGCTTCCATGGAAGTCTATTTTCACGCTATTTCAGAATTAGTGTATTGCTTGACGTCTAACGTGCTCTCCCGTCGAAAACTCGATTTCGAATTTTCGACCCTGTCACAATACTTTCCTTATACATTATGCATATAAGGAAAGTAAAAATGCAGATAAAACGATGACAGTCATTCAGATCAGTTGTGCACACCGATCTGACTTCAGAAGAAGATTATTACCCATGGGCGCCTACAGAATGGGCTGACCAGTTTGAAGATTCACGGTTCAATACCCGACTGTGACAGAGGAACCTTGATTGCATTAAACACTATTAACAATTAAAACTGAAATTTTGCTACATTGAACTAGGTGATTGAGTTCAAATCCGCATTTTCTTAAAATAAAAATTCAGAATTAATTTTATTGTTTATCATATTTACAGAGTCCATTTCGACTAAAAGAAGTTGCAATTCCATTCCAATAGCTTAACGGTTGAGCAGCGACTGGCCAATATGAAGATTCGTGATTCGTTTTCCTATTGGGGCAATAAGGTTTTTATAATTTCGCCAGAAATAAATCAATTCTGTACGTTAGTGCAAAGACGTCGGAGGTCTGAATGTGGCCCTAGTGCGACTAGCAAGGATTCAGTGGGTATATTGAGAGTCGATTTCAGATCCGAAGGTCAATGATCACGCAGAAAGGTAACCTACAGGATAAAAACAGCAGCAGGGGCTAACCTGCGGAAAAAATACCAGGAGGTTGTCAATCAGATTGTCAGTTGCACTCCAATCTGACATTAGAGGTTGGAGAATGCAGAGTTCATTTTGATGAGAAGATCGTACAATTTCGTCCCAGTAACTTAAACGGCTGATCAGTGGGAAGATCCGTAGTTCGATTCCAGATTACAATCTGGTTGTATTTTTGTTATTTCGATTTCAGGAAAAATGTATTAATCTCATATTAGATGCAAATACAAATATGTAATTTATAAGAATTGCAGACAATATCACTTATTATGTAAACTGTATTGGTAATGCATTAAATATCTGAAATGGAATTGGAACAAACATTTTAAAATGGAATATTTCAATTACTCGTTTAACTTAATATTCATATTCGAAAACAAAATGAAAACGTTCTCAGTATATCGTTTAATCATAAATTTTTAATGCACTTTTTATAAATAATTATTTCCAATCAAGATAAATTACAATTTATATCAAACGCTACTTCAAATAATTCGATCAAAAACAGTACTTGAATCCTACTTATATAATATATATATTTTTTATTTTTCTCATTAGATATAGCTTATTTAATATGATGGACACTGTTAGTTTGAAGTTCCAAATGGATTACAATTATTCAATTTATTTTTTATGTAGAATAAATTAAGTCTAAAATACATTTCTGTTTCTATGGTTATTGTAAGACGAAGTTACTTTAGTGCTATTTCTCATACTGAAAAAAATTACAATTACTTCAATCAAGAAAATGTACTAATTATTCCATTTAGTGAAGTTTCAATCTTTCTATCTAACAGCGTGCCTTTATTTATATAGCATGGAAAAATAATTCATGATAATGTATGATTACCACAACTAATTTTAAACCAAGTTTATTAATTAATGTTTGTACATATCACAATAATATAGGTATAATCATATAATATTCCGCATACATTATATATATATATATATATATATTTTCATTCCATAGAAATTTCAAATTGTGGCTATAATGACACACGTGCTACAATGCCGGCCACTCAAACAGCTGCTCGTACCCCAGGGTGAATCGAGTGGCCTGGGTTTTCAACATGTGCTATAATGAACTAAAAACTGGTGTGTACAATGTACATGTGTTTCACACCTGGTTTAATGAACCTTTTACTAAAGATCAACTAAGATTATAAAAATCAACTAAAACTAAAATATTCAAAAGTGTTAAAAACAGTTGAAATGTGGCGTACAGTTTGGATAAAATATGGATTTCAATAGTGCCTCATCACTATGACATATTAAATACATATTCCAAATATTTTTTAAACTTTAAACTGTATTCAAGGATGTTTTAGATTAATATCTACTTTCAAATGTGTGAATTATGTTTAGTAAATTTATGTCTGACATTTTAGATTGTATTTCAGTTCAATGGATTTATTAAAGTGAATTTTAATTGCCTATCCTATAATGTGAATGTACATAAATGTATTTTTACTAGTTCAATCCAATCAAATGAGATTTTAAAATCATGCATTTAAATTTATAGGTATGACTGTATATTTTTCAATTAAGGGTTACGATATAGTGAATTTATCATTTTCCCTTTTCTGCAAATATTACGTATCATTACTATAATACATCCATGCAATATTTATATTCATATATATACCACTACTTTATTTTCTTGTATTATTTACTAGTAATTAAAAAGTTACAAAAGTGAAAAAAATTATCACATTCAAAATTTTCTATCTTATGAAGTATACATTATAGAAACACGCCTTTTTAGTGATAAATATATGTTTTCTTTATATGCACATTTTTAAATAGAAATTTAATAACAATGTAAAGAAAAATTCTTATAGAGAGTTTTAAACTTTGAACCATTTGTCGAATAAAAAATCGATGTTTTGGTATCTGATTATGCTTCAAGAGCAATGTCTTACCATTAAACGTAAATCAATTTCTATTTAAATTTCTATTTTATGCAATGCTGCATTTAACTTTCACAAAATTTTAAAACATAATTTCTTAAAAATATAATATCGGGTGCGCCAATGTAACGGGCGATTTTTAAGAATAGCTGGAGACCACTGTAGAGGGCAATGAGGCGAAAAGGCAACGACAGTTACAGCCTTCCCAGTCAAGCATTTAGTAGCCATACAACAGTGAAACGGTGTAATAACTGCTCAAAATTTAAAAATGATGTGCGAGTGAAAGAACAGTGAGAACCAACTCCTTCGCATCAAAATAGAGACCAACTTATAGATGTTATGTTTAGAAAGTAAAGCTTATAATGTCAATAAAGCAACTTGCTATTTTTACGTTACTTTGTCTTATATTAATAAATTAGAATAAAAATGGGGACTTATTTATTTAGAATATTTATAAAAATATCCGTTTAACCGCCGCACCGTTTAATTTTGCAATAAGAAAACATGACAAAATTGTAGTTCATGTCCTGGCATGAGAATTTTCAAAGTTATTTTGAGCAAAACGTCAAAAGATCACATTCTAAGAAAAACGATTTTAAAGTTATCAGTAAATATTCTAATATTACTGGATACATTTTGAGCTATAACTTCAGTAATTATAGGGTTCTATATCTTGCGGGTTTTGTTTTTTAATTTTAAAAAAAAATTATATTTTCATATATATTTCCAAACTTCAATGTTTTTTAAGGTTTAACAGTTCTATGGGCCTCTTACACAGAGTCTAAGAAGTATCCTTTATCTATAATGATTCATTAAAAAGAAAAAGGACATGGATTGCCTTGAACTATTTGAAGAAATAATATAATTACTTGTGAATTAAAATTTTTTAATTAAAAATTGAAAGAAATGAATAAATATTTATAAGTGCAAATAATCATACTCTATAAAACGTACTACTTTTACTGTTCCATGTCATCAAATTAATATATTGTGTTACTCAATGTTAAAACAAGGATGTTGTGAAGTATTGTTGACTACATTTTTTCTAATAAAATATTTAATAACAACAAGTCACGTATGAGATACCTGTTTCTTAAAAGTTTGTAACGGGTATTTTTTTGCCATGCGATTGTATCTCTTTATATGAGAAAATTTCCCCTAAGTGAAAATTAATGTTTAGGAAATTCTGAATAAAACTCATTTTGGATACATTGTTCGGACATTTATTACTTAATCATGTTCATTTATTGTTGTTTATTTTTCGCGATGACTTCCATTTATTTAAGTCCCTGAATTAGTAACTGTTTACCATAAGGAGTGCTCTTGGCATTCTAGATTTACAATAAAGCTAGACAACATCTATGTATAAGGAAAACTAGATTTAACAAATATTATTTAAACACAAATAAGACAATACTGCAGAAAACACTTGTTTTGACGATACATTGGGCCCATAGAGCATTCTCGAAGTAGCTGTATACTGCATTATTGTCTTATATGTTCTTAAATATGCTGCTATAGTTTTCATTATCCTTTGAACATTTTTTTGCTTATTAAATTATATTTATACCTAAAAGAGAGGGCGAAATCTTTGTCATCAATCTTACATTATATCTTGAAAATGCGATTTATCTACTACTTAATTTGCTTTGGTTTTATTATATAGAAAAAAATTAGACCAAAAATTGCTTTTATCGCCATTAGATTTTAACAGAAATTTGATTAACAACAACAGTAAATTAACAACAACAGTAAAATCTTGTAAATTAAGTCTTGTAAAAGTCTTGTAAATTAACAACAACAGAGTCATATTGGTGCAATGTCGGCACCAGTGTTAACTCGGTTAAATCCATCGAGCGACAGATCTGGACCGATATGCAGGGAAAGTAAGATGAAGATATGAGTACATTGCGTATACAACCACTTAAAGAAACCATTTAAATAACCAAACCCAGTATACTTACTGTCTAGAAACATTTGTTCCTAGATAGGTAGTAGCAAAGAAGACAAGAAACGGAGTGGGCTGCATGAACTCAAAACAAGATAATTTAAAAGTACTCCAATTTATTAACTGAGAAACATATTATTTATGACTTATATTCCATATGTAGAGCAAATAACAACAAATATCATTTCTGAATCATTACTTTGTCCAACAAAGTAATGATTCAGAACTTTAGAAATTAATATTCAATAATACAACTCAAGTTGGACTTCTAATAATATTTCAATATTTAACAATACTCATTTTAAAGAAAGCTTTATGATCCAAATTTATATTCAGTTCCAATCCTGAAGGATAATGTTGTTGTTGAGACCCAGACCGTCCGACCTACCAGAAAGGTGTAAGGTAACTGTATGGACGGCCGGGAAGTGCCACCCAATTTAGACCGGAACCCAGTGGGGGAGGCATCCACAGGGACCGTACCCTCCTTCCCCTACCACCAACCTCTCGGAAGGACTTACGGACCCACATGTTTAACGTGATCGTACTCCGCATGAACACGGCGGCATTTGTGGCAGCGTGCAAATCTAGCGAGCAAACCACGGGGATACCGCACCCGAGATGGCCAACAGCACGCGGCGTTCCGAGGTGGTCACCCACCAAGTACTAACCGCGCCCGATGCTGCTTGACTTCGGTGATCTAACGAGAACCGGTGTTTTCAGCACGGTACAGCCGTTGGCCTTGAAGGATAATGTTAAAGTTCTGACTGTTCGATAGATTTAGAATTTTGATCCGTACTTTATAAAAAGGTTACCTTCTATATATGGATTTCAAACATCTCGCCAAATTTTTTAATAACCGGATACTTTCAGTTAATGGAATTCGAACATCTGGACAAATTTCTCCATAAGGAAAGTCCAAAAATGAGAAAGTCTCTGTACGGGAAAGGTTGGATCGGTACAAGCAGGGCCCCACCCAAAATCTGAGCGTCAACGGATTTTCAATAGCCAAAATGCAGGGTCTCCTAAAATAGAAAATAAAAATATTAAAATTTTGAAATAAACTATTTTCATTATGATTCTTCCTCTGGAGTCGTCCAGGATAAGATTTATGGAGAAGTCAATAATCCCAACGGTAAAATGGGGCCACTGTTTTCCTCTCCTTCACCAATTTTTCCACAACCGACCGTCTTGAAATTTCCAACCGAACAGCCCCAGCAACCGCTGCACGCGATCGCAACACCAGCTAAAAAGCTCTCCTATTGACTGAGCGAGGATCAAAAGTGTCAAAATTTCTCCTCCGAGGAATCCACGTCACTTTCAGACGGAGAATTCAGAGACACAAGAATGAACAGCAGAAATAACAAATTCGCATTGCAGGACAGAACGGGAAAAATACATATAAGTCTATCTAGACAAGGGTTAATACAATACAGGCGTTGAAAAAGAGAGTTTTCAAGCCGCATTTACACAATTGTCGATATCGAACAAATTGCCGATATGACATTCCCCTCTCCTTGGGGGAAAAAATTTTAACATGGGAATTTTTTTTTCTCATAAACACACTACAGAAACATATACAAAATAAAACTAGGAACCTTTGAGTGTAATTCCATACTCAGAGAACAATTCTACTGAGACAGTAATTTTGAAGAAATTTTTGAAGAAGGTAAGTGTGTGTGCACCCACACTATCCCACCTGAAGATCCGAATGTACATACCGTACACCCATCACCACAGGACAAAAGGTCTAAAGGAGCGAAAAGATAACAAAAAATGTCCCAACAGCAAAATGAACCTTTACAAAGATATAAACATATATAAAATACAATAATACACTTAAATACACTATATGGTAATGTCCGGGCTCTTTTTCCTCAGAGCAAGAAAATCTTATTCCCAAAATTTTAAATTTCAAGAAAACAAATGATATGAATATATGTAGTAATAATATGATTTTTGATGTAAACAGTTATGCAAATATAATAGTGTCACAAATATTCGAATACAACACTGTCACTTCCAATAATACTGAGTGACCAAAATAAGATAAACACTAAAATTATAACACTATGAGAGATTAAATATGTTTTATGATATGAAATTCAACAAAGTTGTTAAAAAATAATCAAAACAAATGAGTTTCTCTTCACTCATTCAAAACTTCCAATTCTTTAAAGATCAATTTAAAGTTCTTTAGTATTTCATTTTCAAAAATTATTTTAAACTTTTTAGTATTTCAATATTTCCATCACTATGCATAGTTTGTATACATAAATTTAACTTTAAATTCTTAACTTATTAAATTCTCAAAATGTGATGACTCTTTGTATGTCACCAAAAATGCAAGGAGTACTGAGAGAGAGAAAAAGAGAGAAACATTTAATTCAAAAGAAATTCCAGATATCAGTTATGTAGAAAGCATGTGAAGAAGGCCCATCCAAAAACACAACATCCAGAGGGACAGTAGTCGGGGTGCCAGATAAAACAAGGGAGTGCAAAACTAAAAAAAAATTACCCGCGCGCAGGATCCAAGCAGTCGAAACCAGTCGCAGAGTTGCGCCCATCAATTCAGACTTTTTTTCAATGTAAATAAAAACAAACAGACTCACAGCAGTGAGCTGCCCACAGCGACATTCTTCCATCCTTCATCAACATCAGTTTCCCCCTTGTCAGGCTCCGCTTTGCATCTTGTGGGAGAAGAAACAGTCGTCAGCTCTGTTTCCAATCGCCACCGCAAGGATCGGGAAATTGAATTGCCAGAGTGCACCTTTTTCCAGGCTCGTGATATATGTAACTTGTTTGTGTAAACCTGAAGTTTTCCAAAGGGATTGTTGCAGCATTAGGTTTATCTCCAAATGATGACTGACTAAATGTGTGGCAGAAAACGGCAGGTAAAGAAAAAAGATATAAGTGTAACAGGAATTCAAGAAAATCAAATTCATCAATTTCAAAATTCAGGTCAAAAATTAATTCATCTCTCTCAGTCCCAAGACGACATTAGATTTTGTCAAAGAAATTATATTTTGTGAAAGAATTATCAGTAATTAAGTTTTTCCAAACTTTCATTGCTCTTAATAAATCATTATGTATTTAAAATTACATTACCATATCAATATGTCACAATGTCATACTCCATTAACTATTTATTATTTGAATTCACAACTATTCACGACTTTTAAACATTTTAAACTTTCAATGAAATTATTTTCAAAACAGTAAATTCTAAAATTCTTTTTGCAACCAATAAAGTTTTCTTTTAACTTAAAAATCATTTATTCAGTACGACAAAATTATTGTAAAATATATCACAAAATATATCATATATACAATTCACACATGTGCTAGACATTTGAGAATTTGGATTTTTGCGTAACATTTGGGGATCAGTGTGCTTGCTTTCTCTCTTTGCAGATAATCCTATATATTCCTTCTCCAGATGTAAGGTCGAAGGACAACTTTTGGTATGACCCTCCTCGATCCACTGAGATTTTATGTAGGAAGACAAAATGTTCACCACAACTTCCCGTGTTTTTAAATAACTGATATAAATTGGTAGGAATCTTAAGAACTCGCTAGAAAGGGGATGAATTCCAGTTCTCATACGTATTATTTAAACAATCAACCAGTCGTCACAGAATACAAATTACAAAATTAAAAAGCTCGTGATCCATTAAAAAGAACTCAGGCTTCAGAGAAAAACGAACCACTGGTGTTTGCCTTGCCAAATAATAATAATATATATATATATATATGTGTGTGACTTATTAAGACATCTATACCTCCGTTTTCATAATTGAAGCCTACACTACAATGCACATAAAATATTATTCCAATTCCCATAGTTTTGAAATAAAATTATGAACAAAAATATTCAAATAATTGTGACTTCTCAAATTGTAAAGTTTCGCATATTTCGTTGTATTAAAACAGTCACCTGGTCACTTATATATACGATTATAATCCATCAATGCTTTTTGATGAAATTATTTCACTGGCAGTTAAAATGTTAAGTGAATAGCATTTTGTTAGTGTCAGACTAGGAGATATTTTAAGCAGAGTTAATGTAAAAGATTTACCATGTCTACCAAACCAGACTAAAGCACATACTCGTAGGTACCAGTTTACGACAGCCCTGACCCGCGAAGTCATAAATAAAAGTACTTAAATTATAGGTGTGATCGAATCAGAAAATTTACGGGAAGCCAAAGCTGAAACCATGCAGACTTTTTAACATATTACCCAATGAGGAAGTGTTGCATCACCCTAAGGACAATGAGACACCCTAAGGACAGTGAGATACAGAGGGCGTATTTGGACCTCAGACGAAACGTTGTGGCAACAAGCAGAAAAAGTTCAACAAATAAGAGTCAGTAGTGATATATTCAAATATGGTGCAAGAGTATATTTTAAGAGATGAAATTCATTATCCCTTTCGCGACGATCGGCACGCCCACGTGCCAGCTGCGAACTTGCATTCAAGGACGAACGGCACGCCCTCGGGCCGGAGGAAATTTTACCCTAAAGGACGACTGGCACGTATTGGTGTTTCTATGTGGAACGTTTTAATTTGAATGTATTTGTCTCCTAGATGGCGTTAAATGCCCGTGGAAGCAACACGTAAGCAAAATGTATTTTATAGATGTTTGACCTTGGCACAAGGAGAATCCAATGAATTATTTCTCCATTTGGAGGGATGAAACATGGTTCTGTAGCGTAAGCAGACAGCTCACTTCTCGCAGCATAAACAATTTTATAATTGAGTTCCGGGTCTTGTTCTGATTTTGTCTTTTATTGATTTCGTTGTTGAATTAGAGGAATATAAGAGAGTATTTTTTTTAGTGGGTGGGGGAGGGGGGGGTAAAGGAATGTGCGGCAATGAATTGATTAGGTTATTTATGTTCACATGGAAAGGAAGGCTGGGATTTCGTTAATATATCCCATCGAAAAGGTCCAGATATGGAATAAAAATATATAAATCGTCAGAATCGGAACGAGGCTATAAATGGAATTTCCTTCTGTATACTGGCAAGGACACGGGCTTATCAAGCTCTGATGGTGGGTATGGAGAACGCGTTGTGAAAACATTTCTAAGTGAACTTTTAGGAAAAGGTTATACTTTGTATTTGGATAAATTTTTTACCTCTCCTGTACTTGAAAAGTATTTGTTGTCTAAGAATACGCATGTATGTGGTACAGTTTTAAAAAATCGGAAGGACATGCCAAGGAATTATCCATCTGTACCTAAAACATATATACACTAAAATTTTTAATATTTTGATAAAAGAAAATTTGTATAAAAAATATGCATCAAATAGAAAATAAGTATTTCCTTTGTTCCTGAAAAAAGTAGAATGCTGTGTTGAACGGGTGATTTTTAGTGAATTTTTTTCGAGAGTTAGGCTTAGCGCAAAAAAATAGCCGTCTTTTGGGCACATTTCGGAAACGAAGCGCTTCGTCCTTTGGGCCACGGTAGTTTCGGAATGCCGCCGTCCCGAAAAGGTTATGGACTCAGAGTGAGAAATGGCGTAGTAGTCAATATATTCCGTCTGTAGTCAATATTCAGCCATGGTGTCACTGTCAACGATAAATGACTGTCCGAGAGAGATGGACATATGCGGGCAATTTTCAGAGAGATGTTGAAAAATTCACTTACAAATGAGTGGCAAAGGAAGTTCCAACATGCAGTGCAATGTCGAAAAAGGCAACAGAGGTATGTACCAATTTGCTGTTATAAAAAGTCGAATATATAATTTCAGGCAAATATAGTTAGAATGGTCTCACACACCTTGTTCCTCCTCCTTAAATAAATAAATATATATATATAATTAATGTAAGTGACTCTTAATTGTATATCTGAAATAAATAATGTTTTTTTTAAAGTTTACAATGGTTGGCGTTATTTGTACAGTATGTTAATATACTTATATTTCAGGAACTAGCACAAATTATTTATGGTGGGTTAAAGAGGCATTGATGCAAGGTACGGCTATACGAATTTACGGACAATTCAATATAACTTAAATATATATGCACTTAATATATCTAAGTTCCTCTCACCACATTTAGTGTAAAGTATAATTTCCTATTATTGCCAGGTGCTTTATGAGTATGGAACGTCAATATCTGTTTATTGAAAGTACTTCAAAAATAATGTATTTTATTCCCATAGTTTTTTAAGCGAAGAGAATTTACCTACTTTAGCATCTTTTTGTACTACATACGACCTGGAAACCGCCAATTGGACAACCTGGAAAATTATCGTCCTCAATTCAATGGTTATTCTGAAACATACTTCGTTTCGATATTTGAGAAAGTTCAGACCAGTATACAACCAAAAATTCCTAGAAATTCCCATGTACTTCTCATGGTCGGAGTATTGCTTTTTTTAAAGGCTACAGTATATTCATTATGGACGAGTGAAGCGAAGTTCATAATTAACCATTTCTAATGAAGCGAAATCAACATTTGTCTAAAATTGTGATAAATTTTACTCAAAAATTACGGTAGGTAGGAATATGAAAATTTGCTCATATAAGTAAAATTCCACACAAGCGTGCAGAATAACAATTTATTTCAATAATTGAAAGGACTGTAACAGGGTGAAACAACCATTTTTATACTGCTCATGCCCATTGCGCTTCGTGCAAACAGCAAATGAACAACTCTTTTAAAACAACTAATCAAAGGGTGTGCAGTTGCATACATTGTGATATAAACGTGCTGTTACATATAAAATACGTTTTGCGATTTAAATGTGTTTCTTGGATTTCATTGTTTGCCTGTATTTTAATTTCCTTAATTTGGTAATCTAAATTCTAAAAACAGATATGCTGTTTTGTTGTATATCAATTTTCAACTTTTGTTTGGATTATGCTCTTTTATTATTTCAATTTTTGTTTGAACGATACTATTTTGTTATTTTAATTTTTGTTTGGATTCTCAAATATTGAAATTCATTTTTTATACTTCTAATTATATAATTATTTGTTACATTAAGTTTTAATTTGAAATCTACTACAGTTTGCATACAAAATATGCACAAATCCATTCAAAGCCCGGCTTTTTGCTAGTACTAAAGCACTATCATGAACTCTCTTAATTAGAAATAAGTTCAAGTAGAATTAGTAAGCGATATGTTTCTTAGACGCGTTCACAAAGAAGGAAATCATTAAGTGGGATAACTAGTTGTAAATAAGAAGTTATTGTAAAAATGTGTTCAGAAGTGTTCGAGTGTTTTCAAAGGCAAAGAGGAAGGGTGGTGGGACTTAGACAAGTCCAACAATGATGCGAGATTAGTTGTCGTTAACACGCATTGTCCTTCTTGCGGGACGGCGGTATTCCGAAATTGCCGTGGCCCAAAGGACGGAGAGCTTCGTTTCCGAATTGTTCCCAAAGGACGGCTAATTTTTTGCGCTAAGCCTAACTCTCGAAAAAAATTCACTAAAAATTACTCATTCACAACAACATTCTACTTTTTGCAGAAATAAAGGAAATACTTATTTTCTATTTGCTGTATATTTTTCATACACATTTTCTTTTGTCAAAATATTAAACATTTTAGTGTATTGTATTAAAAATGATTACTTACCTTGATTAAAATAGTTATCAGTTAATCAGAAAAAATATTGAAATAATTGTAATGAAATATTTATATAGCTAATAGAAATTATGTACATATATACACAAGAAAAAAGCGTAGCTATTTTCATTAATTAATACACCTTTTGCATATGGTATATTTCAAATCAAGAATCCACGCACAGACCAACATTACAATCTTTGCATTCATAATAACTGTCTATGCGCTTTCTTTTGCCTTTTGTAGTCCACGTAACCAGGCAGTAATGAATACTGTCTGGTTCGTTTACCATACGAGTATATTCTTCCAAAGAAAGAAAACGTCTCAGCCCAGCCATTCTTTTATCCGAAATAACCTAATGATTTCACTACCGCATATTCCTCTACCCCCCCCCCCCTAAAAAGAAAAAAATACTGTCTCATATTCCTATAATTCACCAACAAAATTCGTTAAGCTAAAATCAAAACGAGACCCGGAACTCAATTGTAAAATTGTTGACTGTTTGTTTATATTACAAAATCATGTTTCACTGCTCCAAATGGAGAAATAATTCATCTATGCCAAGGTCAAGTAACTGCAAAATACATTGGAGATGTTCCCATGGACATTTAGCGCCATCTAGTAGACAAATAAATTCAAATAAAAACGTTCCATTTGAAAACGCGCTGACGTGATTCTCGTCCTTTAGGGTAAGTTTTACCTCGACGCGGATACGTGACAGTCGTCCTTGAATGCAAGTTCGCAGTTGACGCGAGAACGCGTCGACCGTCCCGAAAGGGTCAAATGAGGTGCCGTTTAAATCAAGCATCAACACAAAGTAGAAAATAAAGTTCTTGCTTTTTACATAAAATTTTCGCAGATAAAAATAAAAATAAGCATATTAAAAATTTTATTGGATTTGGGTTTCGTGGTCATCACACTTGCAAGCAACCTTTCCCAATAAATATCTCATATTAAGTAAAGAGGCAAGCAATAGTGACAAGACTCTTGTTTCATGATTCATAAGAAATTTGCATTGTGTATATAGTTGATACTTAACTGATATAACTAAATAAATTATTAAATTAATTTAAAATTCTAGTTTTTATTATCAGTAAATTATCTTTCAGAACGTCCGATTAGTATTGTTACGAATATGTAAAAATTTCACTGTGCTTTGCCCCTATTCAAATAATGCGTAGCGGACATTTGCTTCTATTCAAGGTATAGTCCAGTCAGTAGATACATTGTACCTTGCAAAAGGTGGAGTAGAAGATTTTTATTTTGCATTTGTGTATACTGATGCCAACATGAAAAAACCAAGTTATCCAACATGGCCGACCCCGGGAGAACTTTTGGCGGCCGAAAAACCACGAAATTTTATGACTTTTTTTGGTTTTTTCAAAATATCTCAGAAACGATCGACTTTTGAGATTCTTTCTCAATATAAAATTTAAAGATAATTAAATTTCCTACAATTTTTGCTATTACAACTATCTTATAGCATAAATAGTAAGCGCACTACAGCTTCTTAAAATCTGACATTTTTTTCTCTACTTAGTAAAAAAACGCATTAACACCCCTTGCCCACCTGACCCCGCAGTCACAATTCTCCCCCTCACATTTCGCAGACGACTCGATCAGATCCCAATAACAGCGCATGTTCATATTGTACAACTGCAACATATATTATACTTCACACTACATTTTATTCTGATGTTCTACCTACACAGAAGCGATATTTGAATGTGAATGAATAAATATGGGGGTGATAATAAGCGAAATAATAATAAAGCATTAATAAGCAAAAATTCATGACGTGTGTGTTGTAATTCAATTAATTTTCTAGGTATAGTACATTAACATAATGAATAATAATACCAATGCACCAAATTAAATTTAAATAATCTCCACAAATGGCCAAACTTGTTTAAGGTACAAAAACAAATAATTATCTTCAAAAACACAAATTGCAGAAATTTAACATTTATATACAAATTACAAGAAGATTCATACAGGTTTGAAACAATTAAAGAAAGGAAATTAATAAGTACAACTGAAAACATATATATTTATCTTCTTCGAAGACGTTTTGAAGATGTGTGTTCTTCTTCGGGTTCAGCAACCGTCGGAGGTGGAAGGAAGTTGTCATCCTCAAGTTGTTCATCCACGTGTTGCAGTGGTTTCAAGAGCTGGTGGAGTAAGTCATCTTCCTCTTCAGTATCATCCAAAGATGAAATTGGTACGACATTGTCACACCCCATGTCACTGCAGTGCTTGCACTTGCTGGAGCATTTCAAACCTACCTTGCGACAAGAGCAGAGTCCACTACACCCTTTCTTGCAAGCGCAAGACACTCTCTTCAGAAGATTCTCAGATGCTGAATTTCTTTTTGTGTCAACAGGCAATAGACCTCCTATGCTGTACGCCCAACCCCATTCCTCCGGGTTGGTGCCATTGCCTAACCAGCTTTGAACTTGATAGTAGCACCTGTAGGAATGGTAGCGTGCAGCATCGCACGTAGGTGGTAGTCGTGCGACATTTATTTTTCTGTTGGAGACTGATTTTGCAAACAGATTAAATCGCAAAGTGTTCAAGGATTGGTCGGAATGGATGTCGCCTGTGTATAAAGTTTTCAGAATTTCTTCTCCAACTGCAGCTATGTCATCGTGACTGCTGAGTGGATCCATGAATGTTTTAGTGACTTTCTTCACTTCAGGCGATTTGTTGACAATCTTGCACAATTTAATTTTGCCTTGACTAAAGATGTCTGATGTGGAATCACATCCACTAAATGCATGTATGAACAGGATATTGCCTGGGTCGAACTTAAATGATATAGTTGAAAATAACACATTGCCAGCATTCCCTCTCCTAGGCTTAAGAAAGAATAAGTTGCTGAATGACTGGTCTAACCCTGTCATCAGAACTAGCAGATCGATATCCTTCCCAACTACGATCACATTTTCAAGTTCTTTTGCCTTCGAAATGGCAGTGTTGACGATCAGTAAGTGAGCGTCCTTTTGAGCATGCTTGACTTCAATATCACACTCTTCAAAATTGGCTTTCAGAAGTTCGATCAGACGACTCTTGTTTTGATTATTTGCCAAAAAATTTTCTTGGGCGACTTGGTTGATCGTATTCACTTCAAAGATTACTTCAGGGGAATGGTGCATCCTCATACGCCGCAATCGCTCAGTTCTTTTGGTGCCAGTACGTGCAGGATACCCATCGAATACAACCACAACTCGCGATCCATAATGTCTCTTAAGAAATGAAGAATAATGTTTAGTTATGGTAGCAAAGGAAGCACTTTGAGAATACATATGAAAATACTTTATACATATGAAAAGTGAACATGTTTCTCAATAGGAAATAATTTTTCTTATTTTATATGATTTTTTGATATTTTTTTTGAAAAATGTGCAATATCTCGAGAACGGTTCATGTTAGCGTTCTAAAATTTATGTCAATCGTTTTCTAATGAAAAATTACATAAGAAATGTCTATTTGCGTAACTTTTTTTTTTTTTTTTTTTTTTTTTTTTTTTTTTTTTAATTCAATTAACGTGGCAACAACAGATCGAAATCCAGTTACAGTAGCCACACAAGCCTCCATGCCTTATTCGGGATTCGAACCCGAGCCCTCCACACATCAGCCGAGCACGCTATCCACTACACCACCTATTAGCAGTTTTGATTTTTTGACAATTTTTTCAAAATTTCACTCGAAAATTTAAGAGGGGTGGGATTGAACATTCGATTGCGTATAAAAACAATAAGCTTCCAGTGTTTACGGATTGTGATTTTTGTACCAAATTTCGTTCGAATTGGCCCATTCGTTAGTCAGTTACCGTCTCTACAGACTCACTGGCACACATACACACAGACATCACTTCAAAAATGTTTAGTTCGCGATCAGGGATGCTTGAAACGTGCTCTCCCGTCGAAAACTCGAATTCGAATTTTCGACCCCTTCACAATACTCTCCGTATTCATTATATATATAAGGAAAGTAATAATTATTGAAACAAAACTTCTTAAGGCACGATAGTGCAAACTGGTTTAATGGAAATGCCAGCTCAACGTAATGTGAGACGGAAGTGAAACTCCTCCATTACGTTACAGTTGAGACGGGTAGAGAAAGAACAGCACGATGATTGGACGGAAAACTTAATGACGGCACGTTATAATTTTACGTTACGCTCATAAATGAGTCAGTAGAGGGATTGGCCATATCTCACCCCACTCCTTGCAGACCAGTGAGTGTTACACATTTCGGTTGGCTAGCAAAGCTACTACCCATTAAGTTTTTTAGCACTATAAATAGTTTGATAAATTAATAGTAAATTGTCTTTTTAGTCGACTAACTATGTTATTTTCGTTTATTCGCTAATAGAAAATATCGGTATAAAATCCCATTTTTCAAATAATTAGTTGCTTATTCCGCTAAGACTTTCCGCTAAGATTTCGAAGTCAATTTTTTTAAAGTGCAGCCACTGAATGAATGATTAAACTCAAAATTTAAATTGAAAATGATTAATGATCCAGAAGTATCAATCCCAAAATTTGGGGCTACGCTTGATGCAGTATTTTCTAGGTATTTAGTAGAATTATAATCAATGTATTATGCATAAACCAATCATATCATAAAGCAATGCAATTTATCATTTCATTTTTAAATTGTGAGTAAATGGATACTTCCTTGCAGAATTTTATTTTAATTTACGTTTTATTTTAAATGATATTAATAACTTTAATATTAATGTTTTGTGGTAGTAATGTTTTTCTTTTCACATCATATTATCTGGATCATAATTTTATGATCACAGTTATCTTGTTTGTGTTATATATTTAAAACACTGATATGTTACATGTGCTAAGATAAAATATTTAAATATATTTACCACTATATGAGTATACCAGTTTTTCATTAATAACTCCATTTTACTTGTATAGCCCTACGAAGTGTCACTTTTAATGCGCAAAGCTGCTACCTATTCAGTTTTTTATCACTATAAATAGATTTATAAATTAATAGTAAATTGCCTTTTTAGTCGACTAACTATGTTATTTTCGTTTGTTTGTTAATAGAAAATATCGATATAAAAATCCCATTTTTCAAATAATTAGTTGCTTATTACAAAAATTTTAGTTGTAAATACATATAAAATGTGGTAGTGTAAGACTATCTATTTTTGAGTTACCATATTCACACTTCACAAACATACATGCATACTCACACTTCACAAACATGCATGCATACTCACACTTCACAAACATACATGCATACTCACACTTCACAAACATACATGCATACTCACACTTTACAAACATACATGCATACTCACAAACTTATACCTTTCCAGATAGGTTTAAAATGCACTAGGATGTATTTGCTTTTCTGTCAAAATCTCAAATTCGAAGATTTTAGGTAAAATATATCTTTCTAAAGACAATAGTAAGAGATAGCAAAAACAAAAAAAGTATTCCCTACGGCGTGCTGAAAAATAGAGACATTTAGAGTAATAGAAAAAGAAGCGTTGCTTTAAAGAAAGAAAAAAAAAGTTTTTCACTCTTCATTCACTCTCTAATTGGATGGTCCAAACTGCGATTTTTGGAATAACTGCCAAATCGTTTCCCATCATCCAAATGTCATTGTTGATAAAAAAAAATAATAATAATAATCAATACATGCACGTGTGCGTGCATACGTGCGTACACGATGCAAAGTTCGAGCCAGATTGAAATAAAAATAATGGCAATACTCTACAAAATAGGAAGTGTCGGTATTTCGTTTCCTTGACACTGCTTTCGTGAAATAGCGCGGGTCAACGGCAAGCTGTTTTGGTGGCCAGTTACCATAGTGATGCAGGCCCGCTCTGGCCGAATCTGACGAGAGAATTCGCAGTTCGACAACAGAAGCTGAGCAATGGCCACAGGTAATATTTTCTTCCTTCTTGTCTTCTGACAGGTATATTGAAATATTCGGAATCGATGAGGTGTAGATGAATAATGGCGGGTCAAATGGAACGGCTGTTTTTAATTTTTCGATTTTGGTGATGCGAAACGAGCGTTGTGTTTTATTGTGAAGAAATATATATATATATATATATATATATATATATATATATATATATATATATATATTTCAACAATTTAAAAGAACCATTTTATAAAGCGGGTTCTTTGCAGTTTACCTATCCTAATTTGCATGCTACATTTTACTTATTAATAATATGTAAGTTATTTATATAGACAGAGGGATGTAAAGAACTTGTCGTCACTGTTAAAAATCACATAACGAGTATATTTCAATTTATTTTATGTAATAATTCAGTTAACTACTGATAAATTCTTCTATATTATAAATATGCTTGGTTTATATAGAAACAATTAATTGCTAAATGTTTTCAGATTTTTTTAAACTGCCAGCCTTGTGTTAAAAAAGTATGTTACGTATTATTTTATATTTACAGAATCAGGTCGCTGTTAATAAATACTGGCGGTTTAAAGAAATGTGCGTTTATGGTATGGAGTAAAAGTAACATTCAATATCGCAAATGAAACATAACATGTAACATATCAAAAATACATTCCTTTGCAGAAACGTTGTGATAAATCAGTTTATTACTAAAAAATGTCATTATTTTCTTTTGTATTAAAGTTTAGTTCGTATTTAAACTTTTAGTTATAATTAATATATCATATCTGAATGTAATTGCTTTTTAACATTAATTCAATTTTTGTATATATATAAAATACTTGTTCACTTTTTGAATCTTCTTAGTAATGAACTTCGAAAATAATATATTAGTATTGTAAAAATATGATTAATTTTTTTTTCTGCATTTTCAAAAAAAGTCTCCGAAAATTTATATTAATGAATAATTTCCTTTTTTCCCTGAAATTTAAACTACATATTAAGTTAAAAAGAAATGTTGTTTCATATTTTGTACTCAATAATTGGGAATTCACAAATCGGAATTGTAAAACAGTAGTTGCTAATTGTATTTATTTCTCATTTGTCTGGACTAAGTTATCATAATTAAAAGTATAACCGCAATGATATACTTAAATACTCTACTGCATGTTGTTTTATTAAAAAATATATTATCATTATTGAAGTAATTATTAAATATTTTTTTATTAATGTTAATTAATAAAAAATAATAATTGCGCATAATTAATAATATAACCGCAGTGATATACTTAAATACTATACTACATATTGTTTTATAAAAAAAATATATTATCATTATTGAAGTAATTATTAAATATTTTTTTTTATTAATTCTCACATAATCAACAATACGTTTAAGGTGTTAGAACTTATTTTATTACGTTTCACTTAAACTACTATTAATGTAAGAAAACAAAAAAAAATAAAACTAAATTTGAAATTAACAATGTTGGACGGTTTTGAAAGCATGAAGACTTGAATTCGAAAATGATCGGCATTATTAACTTTATGTTAGTTGATATTTTGAACGAAGTTATTTTATTTTCTTGTTTTCACTTATTTTATTGCTAATGAAGTATGGAAATAAAACAAAACAAATTTAACAAATTCGTTATAAAGAAAAGAAAAATGCCAAGTTACGTCAATTCGGATACATTCTTAATGTTGTATATTTTTCTATAATTATCCTAAAAGCAAGGAGAGGAAGAAAAGTTGCAAAACTTACTTACTCTGATCA
The DNA here is from genome assembly GCA_951213105.1 of Amaurobius ferox. Classification (NCBI taxonomy): domain Eukaryota; kingdom Metazoa; phylum Arthropoda; class Arachnida; order Araneae; family Amaurobiidae; genus Amaurobius; species Amaurobius ferox. The sequence continues at coordinate 89,629,363 of OX578136.1, forward strand.
AAAACGCAATTCTCAAATTTAAACCGTTTCATTTGTATTCAGAAAGTGCACCATTTTGCCTATTTACGCGCACAGAAAATTGGATAAAGAATATATTGAAATTACTTCCTTTAATTATACCAACCAAATTGTATTTGGAAGTTTCGAAAGCCAAAGAGAAGTTTCTAAAACAACTTTAGTTCGCTAAAAAGTTTCTTTTTTACAACTTTGAAATTCAAGAAACTTTTATATTGGAATTCAGTTTCATTTTACCCTCTATTATATATTTACGGTACACAATTAAACATACCAATTTTTGGACAAATAAATATTGTTTATTACTGTTGTTTATTATTGTTTACTATTGATTATTATTGGTAATTATTCCTTTTGGACAAATATTAATACTAATTCCCTTTAGACAGATATGAGTAGTAATTCCTTTTGGACAAATATGCTAGTTTTTTAGTTTCTGTGAAGATGTATATGAGAACTTCCTTTGCGTTTCATTAATAAGATAATTTGAGATCTCCTTGCTTTATGTAGAAGATGATAAAGGGATATTCCATACCTAGCTGATGATAGGAAGAAAATATAATTAAAAAGACAGAATTTGCAGTAAAAATAGTATAAAATGGTATTTTTCAACAAATGATGCAAACTAAACCCCAAAAATTTGCGAAAACCAAGTGTCACTATTTTGTAGTGCCCATAGTAATTTAATATGTATTTATGAAAATCCGTGAAATCCACTTATCCATATAAACATTTAGAGTGCTTATCATGTATTCAACGAATATTATGTTGAACGAGCCGATCACATATTGATGTGATCATTGCTGTGAAACACCGCGCTGGAGTGCTACTCGGTTTTTGAGTAATTTATGGAGTTACTGTTCATGTTTTATTGCTTTAAAAAATATGTGTCATTTTTTCAACATTCTACAGTTGGATTGTCAACATTTTGGTGCTTAGCTTTCCCCAGCGTTTGGTGCTTAGCCATTTTTTGGTGCTTATCGTTCCCCAAAATAGCGAAGTCTAGCAACTCTTATTTAATTTTTTTCTGGTGTCTTGCATAGATCATCTAATGAATGAATATTTTAGATTGTAGATTATATGCATTTTTTAAAGGAGTGTGAGATAGTCCTCTCCAAAAAATGGTGGGAAGAGTTAGTTGTAACTCGATCTAGCTCCAAGGAGGTTTACTGTCAATATGTGTAAAAATGATCGATCGTCCTAACAAATTATTCTCTTGTTGCCTTATTTTCATTTATTAGAATGTACAAGGAATTATTTTTTATAGAATTAATAATAAAAATACTTCGTTGGTAACATCGTAATATATTTTCTTTTAAATATTAAATTATTTGTTAATGTAATGGCACTAGCGAAACGTATTTGCTTGCAGATAATTATAGGTTTTATGATTTTTTTGTGTCTCGCATAAATTTCATTCCATAGAAAGAATTAATTCAAAAATAATAAAAATAGAAAAAAACAAAGTAGAAAGCACAATATAAATTTAAAATATGAAATAAGTAGCAGATAGCTTGTGATCTTAAGCATTTACGCAAATGTTATTGAACTTCAGGATTAAACATAAAACTTAAAAAATATTTCTGATGTTTTAATTCGAACACCACAACAGGAAAAACATATATAAAGCATTTCTAAATACGGGAAAGAATTTATTGAGTTTCACCCACAGATCCATATAAATTACATAAGTGTACTTTATAAATACATAATTATATTAAGTAGAGATAAATAATGTTCGGTTTAAATTTTTGCAAATTTAATTTAATTCTCAAAATATTTTACAAAATTGTGTAATGTAAAAGAAAATTTAAATTTAATTCGAAAGCTTATTCTTGTAACATAGACGTATTTGGTAAAATTAGAAACCCCCAGTTACTAAACACTCAGTGCAGTACACTGTGAAAAATATGCACCCAGCTGTCCTGTAGGAGTTCGAAATCCAAATGCTCAGTTGAATGTAGATAGTTTTCTGTTTTCATGCAGATTGATTGCATAAAGATTGATAAAGTATATTTGATTAGATTGCATAGTTCTGATTATCTATTACTTTTTTGTGTACACCAGGACTACTTTGACAGAAACATAAAGTTTAAAGTTTATGAGCTTTAGAAAATATCTTTACTAAGGTTTCACTATCTCGGAAATGATTGTGCATCTTAAAAGAAAACTCCTAACTTTTTCGAGCCATTTTTTAACAATAAAGAAATCTTCAGTATTTTATAGTGTACCAGAGAAATTTTACTATAACGCAAATAGAATACATTATTTTTGCACCCTGCATACTCTGTTTAGAACAGACGTTTGTAGGATTTTAAAGTATAATCTTGAATGTTTAATTATGATCAATGTTCAATAATGTTTTGTTATTTTATTATTCATTTTAAACTGCAATCGAAACGATATACACTTAGAATTGCAAGTTCACTGATTTTGTCGTCTTTCTGAAGCACAATAAACTAATGCTGCGGGTAAAACTCGCAATAATAAAAAATCGGAACACTAAAGCGTGTTTCTCAAAAGTTTTGTAAACCATAAATTTATTATATCAGCATAATACATAGATCATGCAAAAGGTCAAAATAAATGCTTTTTGCAAGATTTTAATATACCTCCTTCATCAACATTACGTAGTTCATGCAGAAAATACTATTATAAAGTCTAAACTTTAAAGTTCTGAAATTTTAGAAGTTTCAATGTTTACATACTCCTTAGCACAATTCATACTGGCGTATATATTAAATAGTTATATATTAAATAGTTCACTGGCGTATATATTAAATAGTTCATGAGGCGATCCTCAAAAATTGCAGTTTGTAGCAAAATTGTTATCCACTACATATAAAATAAAGTTTACAGTCTTTCAAAATGAAGATATACCCAAATTATCTACCACTTTAATTTATAAAATGTTAAAAGAAAATGAATTATATATTATACTAGCAGCAAACTCGTTCTTCGTACGGAGTATATAATATAAAGAAACTTATAATTCGCAATCATGTGCAAACTCTGTTAAAATATTAAATTTATATCTCCTAAAGAGAAGTTTAAGAATATATGTTCTCCTTATGCAAAATTATATATTCACGGGCAGATCTGAAGAATAAAACATCCTGGCCCCTTTTGTAAGCAAATTTACAAAAAAAGAGGAATTGAATCAATATATGTAGCCTCGTACTACTTATATTGCCGCTGATAAGAAAATATGCCAGTGTGTTAGTAGAAGATTACCCGTATTACAATACGAGTCTCAAAAATATTTACCAAAATAAAAGAGATGACGTAATAAATTGAATCCCGTAATCTTTATACCAGAAGGTCGTAATTGATTCCAATATATGCCAATATATATCAAAATATATGCCAATATACCTGTACTACTTATATTCTCGTAGATTAGAAGATATATCAGTGCATTTGTAGATTACTCGTACAACATACTATATATGAGTTTCATCAATTTTCGTCATAAATAAACAATGGCATAATAACTTGAAAATATCAATAATCCCTGAATCAACAGTCCCCGAAAATATCAATGATAATAACGTCATTACCATTAAATCTGAAGACAGTAATTGATATTATCCAGTCAAAAATGCAATGTCAATGAAATTTATCTTATATACATATCTTTATTATTCAAATCGGAAAAGATTTAATAAACATCGTATAGCACATAACGCATAGGATCCGTTGCTAAGCGGCATGATATCATTTGCTTAAAATAAATTGAAGGAAATGATATCGTCTGAATAATGCTATCTCCATGAAACGTTTGGCGATATTTTAGTCAATTTAGCGATAACTTAAAAAGTCGAGAAAATTTATCGCCAAGTGGGACTATAGAACTGATAGTCCCATTTTGCGACAAATTGACGGAACATCATCACAATACTATCCCCTCTTCCCGGCCGTCCAAATAGCTGCTCTTAGTCCTCTGGACGAGTCGGACGGTCTGGGTCTTCAACAATACTATCCCCTAACGAAACATAATAAATTTCATTTATTAAGCTCAATTTTATCAATTCCATGATATTTTTATGGATTTACAAAGATTTTTATCAATTTAGTGATATTAAAAAAATTCGTTAAATGTGTTACTAAGTAGGATGGATGGACTGACCGACAAATGCTACCGAAACATCATTTCAATACTCTATTCTAAAAAACAAATCATTGATTTGCGTCATTTTTATAAATTTGGAAACATTTCTGCTAATTTGGTAAAGTTTAAGAAAAGTTACCAAGTTATTTAGAGATATTCCGCTAAACTCGTAGCTCTAAATTTGCAGATCTGAAGAATAAAATATCCTGATCCCGTTTGTATATACTAAATGAAAGCACTAAAATTGTATAAGATACACCCGTTCTATTCTTTTTCTGTTTCAACAATCGACTAAATGAATTTATTGGGTAAACACAATATATGAGTTTATTAGCTAAACACAATATATGAGCTTGAAACCTCTTTGCTAAAATAAATGAAAGTGATGTACGCAGTCCGCAATATATATAATTAAAAGAACAATCAAACCGTTCATTTATAAAATATATTTTTACATCCATTTATTTATTATACAAATAGAAAAAATAATAATAAATATTAACAACACATTTAATTTCATTCCGTTGCCGAGCAACATGATATAAAATAGAATCTTCCTCATAAAATGCGAAATTAAATAGCCATTTTGATTTCTTTACACTTTTCATCGTTTAATAAACGCTTGGGAAAGATGAACCATGGAGGTAGATTTTTCCATTTAAATTCATGTTTCAAACAATTCATGTCTTCCTATAGTGACTAATTAATGCAAAAATCCTGCACCAAACTCGGAAATAAAGTTTTATTTCATTTTGGCGTTTTAAACAAACGATTTTCATCCTTTCCGTTTGGATAAACCACGGAGTTGGAGAGTAGAACTCGTAAGAAAAAGTTCCGTTTTCCATTAATATCTCGACAACCCCTGGTCTTAGAAACTCGAAACTTGGAATAAATTTATGGGGGGCTATTTCAAAGCAATTCCCAAAATTTCATTAAATTCGGTTCAGCCGTTTTCCCGTGATGATGAGACAAACGAGAATTTCGTTTTTTACTAATATCTCGAGAACCACTGGTCGTATAAACACAAAACATGTACTAAATTTCAAGTGGGGCTATTTCTAGGCTACCCACAAAATTTCATCAAATTCGGTTCAACCGTTCTCTCGTGATGGTGGGACAAACAGACAAACAGACAGACAGACAGACAGACAGACAGACAGATTTTCAATTTTATTTATATAGACTAGCAGCATACCCGTTCTTCGTACGGAGTATATAATATAAAGAAACTTGAAATTCATAATCATGCCCAAATTCTTATAGTATACTAAATGACATGTTTAATCAAAATATTCTGTTAAAATATTTAATATAATGCTCCTAAAAAGAAGTTTAAGAATCTCTGTTCTCGCTATATAAAATTATCTTCATGGACATATCTGAAGAATAAAACATCTTGGACCCCTTATGTAAGCAAATATAAAAAAAAATATGGAATTGAATCAATATATGCAAAATAAAAGCGTTAAAATTGTATGGGACCCGTACTAATTATATACGCGAATATTAGAAAATATAACCTGTATTAGTAGATTACATGTATAAATTGAAAATACCAATAAACCCGTAATCTTTAAATCTGAAGACAGTCATTTATTCCAATATATGTCAAAATTAAAGTGCTAAAATTATATGGGAAGATATACACGTACTACTTATAATGTCCGATTATTAGTAGAAGATTACCCGTTTTGCAATATGAGTCACAAATGTTTTTTGGTAAAATACAACAGACGACGTAATAAATTGAATATATAATTAATCCCCTTAATCTTCATACCAGAAGACTGTACTTGATTCCAATATATATGCCAATATATGTCAAAATATATGCCAATATACCTGTACTACTTATATTCTCGTAGGTTAGAAGATATACCCGTGCATTTCTAGAAGATTACTCGTACAATGTAAAATATGCGTGTGTCAGCAATTTTTGCCGCAATAAAACAATGGCGTAATAACTTAAAAATATCAATAATCCCTGAATCAATAATTCCGGAAAATATCAATAATAATAACGTTTAAACCTGAAGAGTATAATTGATATTATCCAGTCCAAAATGAAATGGCAATGAAATTTATTTTATATACATATCTTCATTATTCAAATCGGAAAGGATTTAATAAAAATCGTCTGCCGCATAAACACATTGGATTTAAATCCGTTGCTTAGCGACATGATATCATTTGCTTCAAATAAATTGGTAGAAAAAATATCGTCTAAATAGTTATATTTCTATGGAACATTTGGCGACAGTTTCGTCAAATTAGCGACATTTTAAAAAATCGCCGAATTTATCGCCAAGTGGGACTGTAGAACTGACAGTTCCACTTTGCGACAAATTGACGAAATATCATCACAATATTATCCCCTAACAAAAAACAATTAATATCATTTATGTAGCGCAATTTTATCAATTTCAAGATATTTTTATAGATTTGAAAACATTTTTATCAATTTGGTGACATTATAAAAATTCGCTAAGTGTATTACTAAGTAGGATGGTTGGTCTGACAGATAAATGCTAACCAAACATCATTTCAGTACTCTCTTCTAACAAAACAAAAAAAAATTTCATTGATATGTAGAAGACCCAAGCCACACGACCAACCCGAAGGTTTATGGCAGCTGTTTGTGTGTCGTTTATATCAATTTGGCGACATTTCCGTCAATTTGGCAAAGTTTAAGAAAAGTTGTCAAATTAGCGATATCCCTCCAAATTCGTAGCTTTGAATTTGCAGATCTGAATGAAACATTCTTATCCCGTTTCAATATACTAAATGAAAACACTACAATTGTATTAGAAGATATACCCGCTCTACTCTTTTTCTGTTTCAACAACCGGCTATATGAATTCATTGGCTAAACACAATATATGAGTTTAGTAGCTAAATACGATATAAGCTTGAAAACTCTTTGCCAAAATAAATGCAATTGATGTACGCAGTCAGCAATTAATATAATTAAAAGAAAAATCAAACCGTCCATTCATAAGATATACTTTTATATCCATTTATCCATTTATTTATTATTTAAATCGAAAAAAAATAATAAAAACATTAACAAACACATTTAATTTAATTGCGATGCCGAGCAACATGATATATCCTCCTAAAATGTTAAAATTTATTAACCACTAACAGCACACCCGTTATTCGTACGGAGTGTATAATTTAAAGAAACTTAAAGTTCGCAATCATGTGTAAATTCTGTTAAAATATTAAATTTATTGCTCCTAAAGAGAAGTTTAAGAATATATGTTCTCACTATGCAAAATTATCTTCACGATCAGATCTGAAGTATAAAACATCCTGCCCCCTTTTGTAAGCAAATTTACAGAAGAAAAAATAGGAATTGAATGAATATATGCAACCCCGTACTAATTATATTGTCGCAGATCAGAAAATATGCCAATGTGTTAGTAGAAGATTACCCGTATTACAATATGCGTCTCAAAAATATTTGCCAAAATAAAAGAGATGACGTAATAAATTGAAAACATCAATAATATCCGTACTCTTTATACCAGAAGGTCGTAATTGATTCCAATATATGCCAATATATATCAAAACATAGGTCAATATACCTGTACTACTTATATTCTCGTAGATTAAAAGATATACACGTGTATTTGTAGAAGATTCGTACAACATACAATATATGAGTTTAAACAATTTTTGTCATAATAAAATAATTGCATAATAACTTGAAAATATCAATAATCCTTGAATCAATAATCCCCGAAAATATAAATAATAATAATTCTTAAACCTGAAGACCGTAATTGATATTATCCAGTCAAAAATGCTATAAGAAAAATCAAATCGTTCTTTTCTAAAATATATTTTTATATCCATTTATTTATTATTCAAATCGAAAAAATAACTATTAAAATTAACAGACAGATTTAATTTAATTGCGTTTCTGAGTAACATGATATAAGATAGAATCTTATAACATGTTAAATATGTCATGCCTTATAACATAAACTGCGAAATTAAATAACGATTTTGATTTCTCTATACATCTCATTGTTCCGTAAAAGCGTGTTTTAAATAAACCATGAACCATGGAGATAGATTTCCCCTTTAAATCATGTTTCAAACAATGCATGTTTTCAGAAAGTGACTAATTAACGCAAAAAATCTCCCATCAAACTCAGAGATTAAATTTTAATTCACTTTCAAACGATTTTCAAGCTTTTCGTTTGGATAAACCACGGAGTTAGGGAGTAGAACTCCTAGGAAAAAGTTCCGTTTTTCATTAATATCTCGACAACCCCAGGTCTTAGAAACTCGAAACTTGGACAAAATTTATGGGGGGATATTTCAAGGCTATTCACCAAATTTCATTAAATTCGGTTCAGCCGTTTTTCCGTGATGATGAGACAAACGAAAATTTCGTTTTTTACTAATATCTCGAGAACCACTGGTCGTAGAAACTCAAAACGCGGATATAATTTTAAGTGGGGCTATTTCTGGGCTACCCACAAAATTTCATCAAATTCGGTTCAGCCGTTCTCCCGTGATGGTGTGACAAACAGACAGACAGACAGACAGACAGACAGACAGACAGACAGACAGATTTTCATTTTTATATATATAGATTTGAGAAAAATTACACCGCAAATACTATTATTGGTCATGCTTTCGTGATTCTGAAATTTCAATCAACCATATTTAATTGATGAGATAAACCTGGGCGAAATACAGTAAATCCAATCAGTTCACAACTAAATGATTCAATGATTAAATCGCGAAATTGCTTTAGAGTAAATAATCCGTGCTTAAATATGTGTTTCTTAACATTTTCTTATAACGATTACAGGCAGTTATATGGAATATTACATATGAGAGCAAGGTGTGTGTTAACCAGCCACTCAAACCTCAAATCAAGATTGTTATACGAGTATTACGCTTACAAACTCGACCCTATGTATGAACGTGAAGATCATGGGGGTAAAAAAAATTCTTGTAAAGCACGGTATGATAATGGCTTGTAGCAAACTTTCGATTTTTACGTAATATTAGTATAATAGCCAAATTGTTAGTTAGAACAATTGAATAATAAATGATATCTATACATAATTAACCATTTTTCTAATCTCCTGATGTTTATTATAAGAATTAGTAACTGTATTTTACAGATATTGCGAACTCCAGTTAAAATGAAGTTCGCAGGTGATAGACATCAAATGACCCGCATTATAAGTCAACCAATAAGTGCAATACCAATAAGTATAAATGTTCACCTAATTTCATTTCCTTTAAGAAAATTTAACGAAGAAAAATTGATGATAATATGTGTTTGATAAGTAAAAAGCACAATTTAATTATTAAGAAATAGTTCTGTGTATTAATTAATATAAAGAAATAAAAATTCTTCAATAAGTAACAGCATAAAATAGTTTGTAAAATATATCAACCTATTTCAAAGGCAAATAACCGTCAGAATATTTGATACACTGCAATCAGTTTTTTTACTGTATTTAAGCCAAAAACGCACATAAAATGCTTCAATTTATTCATTCACTAGCACATACCCGTTCTTCGTACGGAGTATATAATATAAAGAAACTTATAATTCGCAATTATGTGCAAATTCTGTGAAAATGTTAGATTTATTGCTCCTAAGTTCTCACTATGCAAAAATATCTTCACGGGCAGATCTGAAGAATAAAACATCCTGGCCCCTTTAGTAAGCAAATTTACAAAAAAAAAAACAGAAATTGAATCAATATATGCAACCCCGTACTACTTATATTGTCGCAGATTAGAAAATATGCCAGTGTGTTCGAAGATTACCGTATTACAATATGAGTCTCAAAAATCTTTGCCAAAATAAAAGAGATCATGCAATAAATTGAAAATATAAATAATCCCCGTACTCTTTATACCAGAAGATCGTAAATGATTCCGATATATGCCAATATATATCAAAACATATGCCAATATACCTGTACTACTTATATTCTCGTAGATTAGATGATATACCCGTGAAAGCCCCAGGCCGTCCGGCTCGTCCAGAGGACTTAGAGCAACAGGATGGACGACCGGGAAGGAGATGATATACCCGTGTATTTGTAGATGATATACCCGTGTATTTGTAGAAGATTACTCGTACAACGTACAATATATGAGTTTAAACAATTTTTGTCATTATAAAACAATTGTATAATAACATAAAAATATCAATAATCCCTGAATCAATAATCCCCGAAAATATCAATAATAATAACGTTTAAACCTGAAGACCGTAATTGCTATTATCCAGTCAAAAATGCTATAAGAAAAATCAAATCGTTCTTTCCTAAAATATATTTTTTATATCCATTTATTTATTATTCAAATCGAAAAAAAAATAATTGAAATTAACAGACAGATCTAACTTAATTGCGTTTCTGAACAACATGATATAAGATAGAATCTTACTCATAAACTGCGAAATTAAATAGCCATTTTGATTTCTTTATACTTTTCATTGTTCAGTAAAAGCTCGTGAAAATAAACCATGGAGATAGATTTCCCATTTAAATCAGGTTTCAAATAATTCATGTTTTCAGAAAGTGACTAATTGGCGCAAAAAATATCCCATCAAACTCAGAGATAACGTTTTAATTCACTTTCAAACGATTTTCAAGCTTTTTGTTTGGATAAACCACGGAGTTAGAGAGTAGAACTCCTAGGAAAAAGTTTCGCTTTCCATTAATATCTCAACAACTCCTGGTCTTAGATACTCGAAACTTGGACTAAATTTATGGGGGCTATTTCAAGGCTATCCACAAAATTTTATTAAATTCGGTTCAGCCGTTCTCCCGTGATGATGAGACAAACAAAAATATCGTTTTTTACTAGTATCTCGAGAACCACTGATTGTAGAAATTCCATAGACTGAATTTTAAGTGGGACTATTTCCAGGTTACCCACAAAATTTCATAAAATTCGGTTAAGCCGTTCTCTCGTGATGACGGGACAAACAGACAGACAGACAGATTTTCAATTTTATATATATAGACTAGCAGCATACCCGTTCTTCGTACGGAGTATATAATATAAAGAAACTTGAAATTCATAATCATGCCCAAATTCTTATAGTATACTAAATGACATGTTTAATCAAAATATTCTGTTAAAATATTTAATATAATGCTCCTAAAAAGAAGTTTAAGAATCTCTGTTCTCGCTATATAAAATTATCTTCATGGACATATCTGAAGAATAAAACATCTTGGACCCCTTATGTAAGCAAATATAAAAAAAATATGGAATTGAATCAATATATGCAAAATAAAAGCGTTAAAATTGTATGGGACCCGTACTAATTATATACGCGAATATTAGAAAATATAACCTGTATTAGTAGATTACATGTATAAATTGAAAATACCAATAAACCCGTAATCTTTAAATCTGAAGACAGTCATTTATTCCAATATATGTCAAAATTAAAGAGCTAAAATTATATGGGAAGATATACACGTACTACTTATAATGTCCGATTATTAGTAGAAGATTACCCGTTTTGCAATATGAGTCACAAATGTTTTTTGGTAAAATACAACAGACGACGTAATAAATTGAATATATAATTAATCCCCTTAATCTTCATACCAGAAGACTGTACTTGATTCCAATATATATGCCAATATATGTCAAAATATATGCCAATATACCTGTACTACTTATATTCTCGTAGGTTAGAAGATATACCCGTGCATTCCTAGAAGATTACTCGTACAACGTACAATATGCGTGTGTCAGCAATTTTTGCCGCAATAAAACAATGGCGTAATAACTTAAAAATATCAATAATCCCTGAATCAATAATTCCGGAAAATATCAATAATAATAATGTTTAAACTTGAAGAGTATAATTGATATTATCCAGTCCAAAATGAAATGGCAATGAAATTTATTTTATATACATATCTTCATTATTCAAATCGGAAAGGATTTAATAAAAATCGTCTGCCGCATAAACACATTGGATTTAAATCCGTTGCTAAGCGACATGATATCATTTGCTTCAAATAAATTGGTAGAAAAAATATCGTCTAAATAGTTATATTTCTATGGAACATTTGGCGACAGTTTCGTCAAATTAGCGACATTTTAAAAAATCGCCAAATTTATCTCCAAGTGGGACTGTAGAACTGACAGTTCCACTTTGCGACAAATTGACGAAATATCATCACAATACTATCCCCTAACAAAAAACAATTAATATCATTTATGTAGCGCAATTTTATCAATTTCAAGATATCTTTATAGATTTGAAAACATTTTTATCAATTTGGTGACATTTTAAAAATTCGCTAAATGTATTACTAAGTAGGATGGTTGGTCTGACAGATAAATGCTAACCAAACATCATTTCAGTACTCTCTTCTAACAAAACAAAAAAAAAATTCATTGATATGTAGAAGACCCAAGCCACACGACCAACCCGAAGGTTTATGGCAGCTTTTTGTGTGTCGTTTATATCAATTTGGCGACATTTCCGTCAATTTGGCAAAGTTTAAGAAAAGTTGTCAAATTAGCGATATCCCTCCAAATTCGTAGCTTTGAATTTGCAGATCTGAATGAAACATTCTTATCCCGTTTCAATATACTAAATGAAAACACTACAATTGTATTAGAAGATATACCCGCTCTACTCTTTTTCTGTTTCAACAATCGGCTATATGAATTTATTGGCTAAACACAATATATGAGTTTAGTAGCTAAATACGATATAAGCTTGATAACTCTTTGCCAAAATAAATAAAATTGATGTACGCAGTCAGCAATTAATTTAATTAAAAGAAAAATCAAACCGTCCATTCATAAGATATACTTTTATATCCATTTATCCATTTATTTATTATTTAAATCGAAAAAAAATAATAAAAACATTAACAAACACATTTAATTTAATTGCGATGCCGAGCAACATGATATATCCTACTAAAATGTTAAAATTTATTAACCACTAACAGCACACCCGTTATTCGTACGGAGTGTATAATTTAAAGAAACTTAAAGTTCGCAATCATGTGCAAATTCTGTTAAAATATTAAATTTATTGCTCCTAAAGAGAAGTTAATGAATATATGTTCTCACTATGCAAAATTATCTTCACGATCAGATCTGAAGAATAAAACATCCTGCCCCCTTTTGTAAGCAAATTTACAGAAGAAAAAATATGAATTGAATGAATATATGCAACCCCGTACTAATTATATTGTCGCAGATCAGAAAATATGCCAATATGTTAGTAGAAGATTACCCGTATTACAATATGCGTCTCAAAAATATTTGCCAAAATAAAAGAGATGACGTAATAAATTGAAAACATCAATAATATCCGTACTCTTTATACCAGAAGGTCGTAATTGATTCCAATATATGCCAATATATATCAAAACATATGTCAATATACCTGTACTACTTATATTCTCGTAGATTAAAAGATATACACGTGTATTTGTAGAAGATTCGTACAACATACAATATATGAGTTTAAACAATTTTTGTCATAATAAATTAATTGCATAATAACTTGAAAATATCAATAATCCTTGAATCAATAATCCCCGAAAATATAAATAATAATAATTTTTAAACCTGAAGACCGTAATTGATATTATCCAGTCAAAAATGCTATAAGAAAAATCAAATCGTTCTTTTCTAAAATATATTTTTATATCCATTTATTTATTATTCAAATCGAAAAAATAATTATTAAAATTAACAGACAGATTTAATTTAATTGCGTTTCTGAGTAACATGATATAAGATAGAATCTTATAACATGTTAAATATGTCATGCCTTATAACATAAACTGCGAAATTAAATAACGATTTTGATTTCTCTATACTTCTCATTGTTCCGGAAAAGCTTGTTTTAAATAAACCATGAACCATGGAGATAGATTTCCCCTTTAAATCATGTTTCAAACAATTCATGTTTTCAGAAAGTGACTAATTAACGCAAAAAATCTCCCATCAAACTCAGAGATTAAATTTTAATTCACTTTCAAACGATTTTCAAGCTTTTCGTTTGGATAAACCACGGAGTTAGGGAGTAGAACTCCTAGGGAAAAGTTCCGTTTTTCATTAATATCTCGACAACCCCAGGTCTTAGAAACTCGAAACTTGGACAAAATTTATGGGGGGATATTTCAAGGCTATTCACCAAATTTCATTAAATTCGGTTCAGCCGTTTTTCCGTGACGATGAGACAAACGAAAATTTCGTTTTTTACTAATATCTCGAGAACCACTGGTCGTAGAAACTCAAAACACGGATATAATTTTAAGTGGGGCTATTTCTGGGCTATCCACAAAATTTCATCAAATTCGGTTCAGCCGTTCTCCCGTGATGGTGTGACAAACAGACAGACAGACAGACAGACAGACAGACAGACAGACAGACAGACAGATTTTCATTTTTATTTATATAGATTAACATATTAAATAATATTTAAGAAATACATACGCCTACACACGTAATATTACTAAACAATCTATTTATAACATTTCAAAAAAAATTTATGAGTCACTCCATTCTTATCTTTCTCTTTTGAAGGGAGACAATTTGTTCATATATAGTGATCAAATTGAATATTTTATATCATTCTGAAAAAAATGAATTCCTAATTCATTTTCATACTTTAGCTTGTAAAGAACTCATGTTCTACATAGCATCCACTCTAAGAAAATCCACCATACTGATCACTATTCTATACATTGAACAATTAAATAGTGGTTTCTTCTGTAATTGAAGTGTATTCGATATTTTAAAAGATAAGCTTTTCATTCTATCGAAACAGCAGTGTTAAGTAACTGGTGTTTTATACCGTGCTCAATAGAAAGTCTCCACAATAGTAATATGTTTACTTTATTCTATGGCAATCATGTTATATTAGGTACTTATACGGATTTCTTTTTATTAATATGTATTATATTAAACCAGTGAGCCTTGCCCACCAGCGATCACTAAATATAGCAATCACTGTTTTTATAGCAATCAATTTTTAGGCAATTTCTGCAAGCATGCAATGGGTGCAACTCCCCCCCCCCCCACTTTTCTGCAACTTCCATCGCTTACCCACCTCGCTCCCATGTGAGCAGATCCTGTGGGTCCATTGCAGGGTAAAAATTACAACATTAAAATTTCATCAAATTCGGAGCAAAAGTGGGTTGCTAAAGATAGGAAAAACTATTTTAAAAAGGGCCCTTGGCTTCTTTTCAAGAAACCCCCTTCTTTGCCCGAGTGTTATCGTCAAGAATTCAGTTCCGAAAATGTACTCAAACCATGGCTCTCAGCTTGGCTTTCTGTGCGTTGAATTGCTAAAAGGATCGTTCTATTTTCAATAGTTGCAGTGGACATGACAAGCTATTGAAAAATATACACACATTTTTATTTCCCTATATATATAGTTTAATGTATAGTAAAAGCATTGAAACGGGATCAAAAATTTGAATTCGAGTTTCCGATGGAGGAGCACGTTTCAAGCAACTCTGAACTTGAATCGAATGTTTTTGAAGTGGTGCATGTGTTTATATATGAGTGTGTCAGTGACTCTAGCGATGCAATATTTCAAGAACAAATGGAACGTTTTAAACGTATTTTGTTACGGTTATACCGATACGTGGATACCATATTCATTTGAAACGCGATGAAACATTCAGAAGTTCCCCAATTTTTCCAATATCTTTTTTAACCGGGACATACTATAATGTTAAATAAATAGTTATTTTATACGTACTTTTTAAATCTGAAACAAATGACACAAATTTAAGAACATCATCTAAAACGAATGACACAAATTTTAGAACGCCATCTAAAACCGTTCTCTCAAATATCGCTCGTTTTTCAAGCAAATGTATCTAAAAATTAACATAAATTGAACAGTAGTAAGTATAATTAAATATGTATAATATGTAATTAAAAATGTAACATTCTTGGAGACTAATTTAGCGTGTTATCGTCGACTTGGTAAGTTTTTAATGTGGTGTCAAATTGGCAAAAATATCTCCCGATTGACAAAAATTACGCAACAGTTACGAAAATGATCCCAAATAGATGAATGATAATTAACATATTTTATTAGAATAAAGTATATTTATCAGGAAAGGTTAGCAATATTTTCAATTGCCTCGTTATATTTGCGCAAAATATAAGTTAATTTGGTCCTTAAAAATAATTAAACGTGCTATCATCCAAAAAACCTCCAAAAAACCTCCAAATGTCAGTAAAGTACTTGCATTAAGTAGCGAAAGTCATATGCTGCCCACATCAGATTTTTTATTTATGTGGAAAACATACTTCCAACTGCAGTATTGCGGATCTCCATGCCCAACTCACTATTTCATAACTGGAGTTGAGAGTAAATTAATTTATACGACAACAATATCACAATTTATTTCAATGATCCAACCTGAACTCAATACTCGATGCATTAATAAGCCGATCTACGAACTCAATACTTCCTTGCACTCTTCACCTAATTAATATTTCATATCAGAGAACTATAGCTTTCAGACATGCGATTCCTTAAGGTATCTTAATTTATTCGAATAATTAAATTATGTAACACTATTAGATACAATTATTAGCAGCTTACCTCTGATTTAGATACACCGGCGTCTATATTAGGATTCAGAAACAGAACAAATGTAGCTTCTTTTACATGCAAACATTGATCAGGTGAATTAATTGATTTTCAAGTCACATAAGAGAATATTTCATTTAGAATGAGTGTCAACGTAATTGGGAATGCGTTTCAAGTTATTAATACACTACGAATAAATAATTTAATTTATTAGAAAATTTCTGGGGACGAAAATTTCAACACATTTTTTTTGTGTAGATTTTGAATCTGAATTGTACTTAGATGCATGCATTTTAAAAAAAATCTGATGTGGGCAACACATGACTTTCCTTATATAATGTAATGAATTTACGCCTTTTACAGTAAAAAAATAGGTTTTTCTTATAGTAGATACTAATATTCTTTCCAAGATATTGCATTTTCGGCAATCAGTCGTCATTTTCATTGATTTAGCGCCATTTTTATCCATTTGGCGAGATTTTCGTTAATTTGGCAACATTTAAAAAAGTCGCCAAGTTGGCGACATTCCGCCAAATTCGTCGCCAAAATTTTGCCAAGCGTTATGGACAAAGAAATAAGTTGTTCTTACAGCTGAAAAATGACTATTGGCGTTCAAATACAAAAGTATTACTCAAAGTACCTTTTTTCATGAATGGAACGAGCTAGATCTACGAGAATGATGTCATCCAATTTATCGCATGGTATTACAATTGAAAAGTGAACATGTTTCTCAATAGGAAATATTTTTTTTCATTTTATATGACTTTTTAATAATTTTTGCAATATGAAAAATGTGCAATATCTCGAGAACGGTTCATGTTAGCGTTCTAAAATTTATGTCAATCGTTTTCTAATAAAAAATTACATAAGCAATGTCTATTTGCGTAACTTTATTAGTGGTTTTGATTTTTTAACGATTTTTCCAAAATTTTGTTCGAAAATTTAGGGGTGTTCTGTACATTCGATTACGTATAAAAACAATAGGCTTCCAGTGTTTACGGATTGTGATTTTTATACCAAATTTGGTTCGAATCGGTCCATTCGTTCGTGAGTTATCGTCTCCACAGACTCACTGACGCACACACACACACCCACACACACACAAACTTTCACACACACATACTTTCACACACACACACACACACACACACACACACACACACACACTGACATCACTTCAAAAATGTTTGATTCGTGATCAGGGATGCTTGAAACGTGCTCTCCCGTCCAAAACTCGATTTCAAATTTTCGACCCCGTCACAATACTTTCCTTATACATTATGTATATAAGGAAAGTAATTAATAGTTCGTACTTTGTAAAGAACTCATCAGAGGTTAGCCGAGATTCTAGCCAAAGCTAGTCTTATAGTCAACTCTCAGATAAAGTGCAATCTTCAATCTCCTCTTATAGATCAAATTAGAACTTCAGATTTATACTGTTGCTATTCAGTTGCTGTTTTGTGCAGGATAGCTTCATGTTGAACGTACCACGCTCATGGACAGAAAATTGTTGTAACGAATAGTAGAATTCTTGGAAAAATCAAAAATGAATACATCCAAAATACACCAACATGAGCTTATGTTGCTAGGTCGCCGTACAAAGTACTCAAGCACGGACGTAATAGTAAGGAGTTAAAACTCCATATATTAAGAAAGCGCCAATATGGTTTGAGGCTATAATTCAGGTGGCGTTGGGATAAGATAAGTAGTTCTGCTTTATATGAATTTCTATGGCAAAAGGCCTAAAATATTTGTTTAAACTGTTAATTTTGTAAAAAATAAATTATTAGCGTAATGCAAAGTAGAACTGGAACAATAAAAAACTACCCTACGTATTCCAAATTATTTTACTTTTAATGTAATTTTATCTCCATATATACTGTACTCTATCCTACAACTATGAAAAAATGCTGGTTAATTATGTTCACAATTAGGGAAGCTTAAATTTAAAAATAATCAAAAATACATATGCTGAATACTACTCCTATCAGAGGTACCAACTAACAATAGCAGCTACTAGCAGCAACACTAGCGGTACCCAGATATAATCCTCAAAGCATTATGGTATTTTCAAGCGTATTTTTTTGTAGTTTAAATGAATTCTGAAATCAATTGGAAGATACATACATTTTCTTTTGAGTGGACAACTGCAATATTACGGAATCCACTGTACAAACTACGGCATTATAATTGAAGTTAAGAGTAATTTTCAATATATGTTTCAGCGATATTTTCAAACATTTTAATAGTTCATCGCGCTCAACTATCTTCGGTTACGAATATCTAACATATCTTACAATATGCCTGCTCCTAACTAAAACATATATTTACAGATTCCCATTGTTATTAATTAAAGGTCCGGGTCACCTCAATTCAGCTACGGATTTAAGGGGTCTAAATTGGCGAAATAACGCCAAATTGGTGAATTTTGGTGAGTTCTGAAAACTATTCGAGATTTGTGGATTGCTTGAGAATTTCACGAGTTAGGTGATTTTCTAAAACTTTCCGTGGTATTCTGTAGTTTCCAGAATTTTTCACGGAGGTATATAAGCTGGTCATCGTTCAGCTAGAGGTTGCTAGGTTGATACGAATTAACGATAATTAGGAATACGACAGTATTTTTAGAACCAAATCTTCTGTTTATGAATTAGTTGAGCATGTAATTGCTGTCTATTGCACCTAACAGGTCTTTTGTGATCTTGAAAGATAGCTAGATAGTTATTAGTTGTATATTGATATTTCTTATGCTTACTGGCATTTTTAATAAAGCGCTAAAATCACTTAATTAGTATTCTATATCTAAGAATCAGGGTTTTGATACATATTTTTCCTTTAAAGACTGCTTAAGATACTATCCGACCAGTAACATTCCGTAATTTAATTAAACGTAAATGTTAACAATTCCATTTCATAGAAGACATCACATCTTTTGAGGTATAATTCTGAAACATAACAAATCTAATTCCTTTGACATGCGGTCTTGCATCGGTTGAAGTAATTGATTTTCGATACCAAATATAATGGAAATATATCATTCAGAGTGCGAGCTAATTGATTTAAGAATCCGAGTTTAAGTGATGGGTGAATTATAGTTGAAGTATTTAATTTATAGATGTGTTATTTAAGGGAGGGTGGGGCACGAAGGACCACTTTCACACATTTTTACATTTTTTTTAAAGAATGAGCAAAATTATCACTCTAAATGTATATACATATTGTCTATACATTCAGGTTGATTTACTTACTTATAAACAAGAAATGCAATTACTAATTTCTGTATAATTTTTTTAATTACAAAAGACAAAGTGGACCATTGTACCCCGGGGTTGGGGTACAATGGTCCACACCATGGGGTACTATGAACCATGGCTAAATTTTCTAAAAAATATATGAAAATCATTCATCTCTTATATTAAAAGCAATTTACTTCGTATGTAAACACAACAAATTGATTTCTGTAAATTATTGCATTTCAAATTTTGATGGTCTTTTCAATTAAAATTTTATTATTTCAACTGCTACTTTTTAAAATCTACGCATTCAATTTTTTAAAGTTATTCAATAAATATTAGAAGAAAATATTTGTTTGCAAAATAGGGGGAGAGAAAAATTATATATATTCAATACATAAGTAATAAATGATTTATGGAGAATAAATTTGCAAATGACACACCAAGATATTTATTTACAACTGAGAGTTTACTATATATTGTGATATCCTATGTTCTGGAAGTCATATTACACTATCTTGAATATTTATGACAGATCAATCAACTTTTACAGAAAAAACAAAGCCATCATACTATAATCATACTTTTTCGCATTAATCTCACAAGATCATAGTTTATATCAATTATTTCAATGATAAACCAATATAATAATTTTATAAGAAATTTCATAAGAATATAATCGCCATAACTGTTACTGTGTCACAATATTAGAATCATAATGTAAAATATTTTCAGTTTCAGTGTATATTGTTTCACTATAAATAGACAATATTGCTGTCAAAATCATTAAAACTTTCAGCTATATTTACACTATATTTTAATTTCTTTTCTTTTAATCAGATTGTGGAGCTTCAATTTTGCTCTTATCTTCCTATGAAATAGTAATTAACTCTTTTTGAATATTATTTCAGGCTTTAATTGAAGTTGCTCTTTGTTTTAATTTTCTCTGTTCCTTCTGCATGGGTTTTTTCTTCTAAAATGTTTTGAACTGGTACATCAGTTGGTATTTTTGATGCCCCATTTTATCTTAAACATATTAACTAACGTGGAAAAGCGGTTAGTAAGGGCAGAATTTTTTCAGATTATCAAAATTTTAGCAGATGGTTTTCGTGCGATAATTTTGTTGAAATTGTTGGTTGATGGCATATGACGATTAAAAGTTGTTGATTATGGCTGTCTAAATTTCAAGGTTCCAATTACTAAAACTGTACAGCCAATTTTTTCCGTTGATTTTTTTTTTTTTTTTTTGCAGAACTACAAGATATATATATTTTTTTATTCATCAGTGCAAATTTATAAGGAAATTTTCTTGTAATTTTAAATATAAGTCCGTGGTGTATTCAAGCAGCATCTACAATGTAATTTTCCAACATTTCGTCCTCTTTTTTTTAGAATATCTGCCTATTTGCATAGTTAGTCACAAACCTAATGGATGATGTGTTCTCACTTTTCACTTAGCTGCTATTTTTGAAGGCTTGTGCTTTTGAACATAAAATACACAAAAAGTGCATTATTTCTAAGTACAAGTCCTACAGGTTTTGCAACACCTGACTCTTTGCATATTTAACGAATGGATCTATTATCATCAATAACACTTTTTCAGCCTGCTTCATGACTTCATTTGGCACATTTCATTTTGATTTATTGTGTGGCATTCCTAAACAAAATGTGTTAAGATATTTGTAGAATAAATTTATATTTGTAATAACATAATTATATTGGATATATTTTTCGAAATTATTTTATTATTGACAAATTATCAATGTTCCTTTCGCGTTCTATCTAAATTTTGCTTCTTCACACCGAACTGTGGTTTAATCGTGATAGTACTGCCATATTTAAATACAGTTTCTGAAGTATATATTATACTTGCACATTTTTATACATTTTCCAGGATATGGCCAAGGTTTAAAAACAGTTCTAAAGATTATTCTGTAAGATGGTTGATTTCACTCACTGTACACTGATTCCATTCAATATGCCAAAATATAGAGCTAGAGATACATTAATTAGCTTAAAATATCCTTTTTTATGATTCTGTTTGATTAATAATAGATTTAAAATATCATATGTAAGGCATTATGTTATCAAATCTTTATTCTCTTATAGTTAATTAGTTCCATTTTCATTTGTAATATTTAATAATTGAAGTTCATTTATAATAATTATAATAATATTTATACTAATAATTATTATAAATATAATATAATTATAATATAATATAATTAATAATATTATAAATAATAATATAAATATTAATATAAATTATAATATAAATAAATATAATTATAAATAATTATTATTATAAATATTTATAATAATATTATTATAATAATAATTATAATAATATTTATAATAATAATTTAATAATTCATCAAAAAAGTTAAATAAAATAAACGCATTTTAAATTTATTGAAAGTAGTTAGATATGATATAAAAAGAAAAATCCTTTCCTTTATATTCTGTACAGACACGTCTTCGAATTTACAATTCTTAAATAAAGAAAAGGAAATCTGAAAATTTCTACTTTCTCTATCTATCAACCACCTACAACTGTAAAATGGTTTAATAATGAGTTGAGAACATTATTTTTGGATATTGTACATCAAGACTGTGTCATATATGGGTCGAAATATGAAGCCTTGTGAAAAAACAAAGAAAAATTAAAAAAATTATAAACAAGAAAAATTAAAGGAGGTTGGTCCACCGTGCCCCTAGATCCACTGTACCCCACTCACCCCTATATTCTATACTTCTGTTATGAAAATTTCAGTATATATAGATAAGTGTTTTACTCAATTATACTGACATTTATTTTTTTTTACATTATCATTTCATAATCAAGTTCAAATTAGTGAACACTAATATTAAACCATCGCCGAGTATCGAACTGTACTGGTATGTATATATTTTGCCAATATTAGATCGATAGTAAGCTATTGCATATATCGTAATATTTCGCAAATATCGGAATTGCATTGTAGCTATATCTAACATGTATGCAATGCAATTGTTTCAATATGGAGAAGCGTTAGAAATGCTTCAAATAATCAATACGAAAATACAATAATTGTAATTTATTGCTTATTTTTGACAAACATTGAAACTATAGGCAAGATTACAATTTTTTTTAGTTTCCCGATTAGAGCAGGTATATCCAAATTATCTTAACTTCTATCAAGGAAGTACGAATTATTTGTATCTTCACTAGTAGTAACTGCTATCATCATATCAGCAAGGTGTTCCCACTTTGAAAAATACGCCCTCTGTTGTATTGTAGATAACTGAAATCCAGCTGACCAATAGAAAGCAGGAAGTGTTCTTGTTACATAAATAATATTTAACAAGAATTGTTTTCCCGTCGATGCTGTCAGCTCTCAAAATTTATTAGATTAGTTTTTTCAGCTGATTTATACATACTAGGATTACTTTCACCTGGGTATAATATAATGCAAATTAAACCAAACTATTATAATCATATATTCTTGCATATGCCTACCCGGAATTCAAACATGACTCCTGGTGGCTGGATATGAAGGTCGGAAATCGAACAGTTTGGCCACAGTGGGTCTTGCACCTGGCGGAAAGTATCCTATTTATGCAATGTCTGTGTTTGTGACTTTAACACTAGAACTACGGAAGCGGTCATTTTGACCGCATAACTACTTTGAGAAACGATTTCTCCAAAATGGCTAATCCCAGGAAATTGGAATTTCATGATTTTTCTCATTTTTTTAAAGTTATTGAAAACACAGAAGAAAATTATTCTAGATTTTACAATTAAAGAACAAATCAACGAACTTCCTAGAACGACGGCAGCAGTCAAAGTAGTTATGCGGTCAAAATGACCGCTTCCGTTGTTCTAGTGTTAAGATATCTCTTGTTAAGAGAGTTTTCTTGGATTGGAAATTATTGTGATTCCTATGAGAAAGCAACTCAATTTTTCGAACTTTTTTTATCAATAAATAAATTTCAAGGAAAAGTTTAGTACTGTATATTTGGTACCAAGTGCCGTGTCAGCAACACGGAACAAGACAGTGCAGGATACTATATTACAGAAATTACAAAAATGATTTCAAACGATATACCCTATACCGACATCTCTCAAACTACAGTAAGTTAATTTTAGATGACCCAGTTGAAAGGTATATAGTATGTCAGTACATTATTTCAATGTCACATGGTTTATTTTCAAAAGCGAGGGAGATACATATTTTTGAAAAAAATATATAGATTTTGCAGTTATTTTCTTATTCTTCTATTCTTCCCTATTTAGATAGCGTTTCTATTTGAAAAAATAATCTCATTTTGACAAAATGTTCAGGTATGTTCACAAATAGAGTAGGACAAAAAATTCGTTAAGCGAGAGCGCTAAAGAATCAAACATTTGGGGCAAATATATATCCATTACATCTTACATCACCCCAAAACATCTGAGATGTAAAAATGTTTTCGAAGGTGAAATAATTTTTTAATTCAGTTTACGCCCTCCCATGTACGTCTCACAGACAAATTTGTATTGTATATGACGCTATTGGCATTGCAATCTATGTCATTATATGAATACGGAGCACATTTTTCTCTCGCTCCCCCTGTTTATTACAACTCATATGTATTTTTGGAGGATACTATTATACACCTATATTAGTTTGCAACTTTTCTATATGTTAGTACCGCGTAAACTACGAAAAATCCACTCAGTCACATTTCGCGCTGTTAAAATAATACAATAAATGAAATATATTATTTTTCTAAAATATATTATTTTTCTAAAATATATTATTTTTCTAAAATATATTATTTTTCTAAAATATATTATTTTTCTATAAAAGAATGTTAAATTGCGGTTCTGCGTTCAGCCTGTATTTAACATTGTTAAACATACTGCTAAATTCAAACGCACGCAATAACAAGAGAAACGGCGCTTTTTCTGTTTATGTTTTCATTTAATGGGTGACTGCGGTAAACTGACGAGCTGAATATTTCTGTCCTCTTGAATATTTTAGATGCAATTAATGGGAGTAGGTAGAGATAAAGTAATTTCCCGATTCTAATTTACAGGCATCGTTAACCTCGTTTCATATTTACTAACATCATTAGCTGGCCTTTATTTTAATTTCTGGATATGAATGAATAAAAAGTAATTATACAAAAATCCATGAATTTAATTCATGTAAAATATTCTACATAATGATAAATATGGTAATGTTTTGTTTAGTAATAGTTATATTATTTCTTCTTAAATGAAAGATAATACATTTTAGCTATTTCTTACTGATTTTTAAGGAAAATTCGCGTTTAAACTGATAGTAACTGTAATGCCAGAAATCTAAAATATTAACTAATTGATATGAATGAGAAATGATGGAAACAGGGTGAATACGGTGTGGAGTGAATATTCCCACGCTAAGCCCATTGTCGGTAACCGAGATGGAGACTGTGTGTCTTCATACCAAAGAGAAGGCAAGTAGATCGTCCAGCAGAAGAAAAATGTATAAATATAAGGTAAAGCAGGGTTCAAGTCAGTTGCATTTTTGAAGAGCAAGCGGCAGTAGTTGGATTTCTGTGTGTGTGCCTCTGATGTAGGGTTCAGTTCGGAGGAGAGCTCGCATGTACATCTGGTGTTACAAAAAGTGTAAATTGTGGAAAAGTTCAAGATGTCGAAAACCCAGACCGACCGACTCGTCCTAGGACATGAGTAGCTTTTTGGACGGCCGGATCTTCTTCAAGATGTTGTTGTTGTTGTTGAGACCCAGACCGTCCAACCTACCAGAAAGGTGTAAAGTAACAGATTGGACGGCTGGGAAGTGCCACCCAATTTAAACCGGAACTCAGTGGGGGTGATATCCACAGAGACCGTACCCTCCTTCCCCTACTACCAACCTCTCGGAAGGACTTACGAACTCACATATTTAACGTGATCGTACTCCTAGTGAAAACGGCGGCAGTTTTGGAAGCGGCGGGAATCGAACTCGGAAATACCGAGTACAACTCCCCTGCGCTAACCACTGGGCTACCGCGCCATCTTCTTCAAGGTGTGAAAAACCCAGACCACACGACTGACCCGAAGGCTTGCAGTAACTATTTGTGTGGCCGGCTTGTTCAAGGTGTTGTTGTTATTGTTACCCAGACCGTCCGACCTACCAGAAAGGTGTAAAGTAACCGTTTGGACGGCCGGGAAGTGCCCTACAATTAAGACTGGAACCTAGTGGGGGTTCTTCAAGGTGGGAAAGACTTTCTCAGGAACCGTACATTTAGAATTATATGAGGATGTCTTCCAAAATTGTGTTTAAAAAAACTAATTAACTCATTCCACCACGTGATCCAACCAAAATATTAATTAGCTGGCATTACACACCCCAAACCACTTTTATATGTATTCGAATAGAATGATACTTCTATAATTTGTGAATTTTATGAGTGTAAGATAATTATGTAATGAAACAAATTTTAGTTCTTTCCTGTTAACCCTTTTAGTTTCTAATTTAGTTATCCCGTTATGCTAAATTTAGGTGGGTTTTACAGCCACCAACGCAATGTATACAACAATGAGTTCTAATGCATTTTTACATATATGGTTAATCTACTAATTAATAATTAATTATTTATCTGCATTTTACGATAGACTAAATATAAATAACAAATTATCGACACAATAAGCGGCACAGTGACTACAGTTATTAATCCCACTCATCGGGGGAATTCCGAAATTTGTATTTGTTCTCACTTTATCAGTATTTCACCTTTGTTAGAGCTTATCAACACGGAAGCCATTAACTGTACTGTCAACAAGAAAACTAGATGTTCGTGGAGGTTTGGAGCAGGGTTGCAACACTTAAATGAATCATAAATCTAGAACCATAGCAAAAAATGGACTAGATTTCATAAATACCCGTTATAAATGAGTGTAAACTTAAACAATTCATGTTTAGCCATTTTGGGGTGCTCAACTTTTAAAAAATGGGTAAATCTATTTATCTATCTATCTATCTATCTATCTATATCTATATATATATATATATATATATATATATATATATATATATATATATATCTATATATATATATATATATATATATATATATATATATATATATATATATATATATATATATATATATATATATAAAGAAGAAAAGTATGTATGTATGTATGATCCAACATCACGGGAGACAGCTGAACCGAATTTGATGAAATTTGGTGGGTAGTCATGAAATAGCCCCACTTAAAATTTAGCGCATGTTTCGAAATTCTAACACCAGGAGTTGTCGCGATATTAATGAAAAACGAAACTTTCGTTTGTCTCATCATCATGGGAGAACAACTACACCGAATTTAATTAAATTTTGTTGGTAGCTTTGATAAAGTCCCCCCCCCCCCATAAATAGAGTGTAAGTTTCTAAGACCAGGAGTGGTTGAGATATTAATGGGAAATAAATTTTTCCTAGGAGTTCTACTCTCTAACTCCCTGATTCCCAACGGAAAAGGTTGGAAATCGTTGGTTTAAAGCGTGAAAGTCAATAAAATCTCTGAGTTTTGTGGCAGTTTATTGAACGTATTATTCACTTTTGAAAATCGCAGGTTTGAAATATGAATTTAAATGGAAAACCTATCACCGTGGTTTATTTTTCACAGGCTTACTCAACAACGAAAAGTATTAAGAAATCAAAATCGTTATTTAATTATCAGCATTTTATAAGGAAGATTCTTTCTTATATCAGGACAAGTCATTTGACTCTGCAGTGGACACCGATGATGCCGTTAATTACCAGCTGGAATTTTGGTACTACCTTGAGCCACCTAGAATTCCTTCTCATATCTTGAAGTTAAAGAAAAGATCACCAATAATGCTTCTGCGGAATCTGAACCCGCCAAAACTCTGTAATGGAACACGGCTCTGTACCAAAAATATTTTACCAAACGTCATCGAGGTCACGGTATTAACGGATAAGGCAAAATGAGAGGATGTATTCATACCTCGCATACCGTTGATACCAATCGACCTACCATTCAGCTTCAAACAAGTCCAGTTCCCAGTTAGACTGACATTTGCCATGACTATTAACGAAGCTCAAGGACAAACCCTTAAGTTTGCAGGCGTGAATTTATAAAGTCCTTGCTTCTCTCGTGGCTAATTGCGTGTGATATATTCAAGAGTACAAATTCGCAAAATTTGTATGTTTTAGCTCCGGAAGGAAAATCAAAAAATGTGGTTTGAAAGCAAGCATTGCTGTAAAACCTAACAAATTAGGATAATGTCATTTAATTTGTTAACATTTGCATTGTTGACTAGCGTTTAAGAGTAATTTTAGTTTTCCTTGCAAACTATGCATATTAACTGTACGTTAATTGTGGACGCCTAATAATCACATTTCGAGACGGCCACCCGCTATGAGGGACTAGTTGCGATGGACGTGCCGTAGGAAGGGCGTGCCGTATGATTTTTTCTTACACAATGCAATGAATTTACTTCTTTCACAGTGAAAAAACAATGTATAACATTCACTACTTTTAGCTATAAAATGGCTAAATTGGAAATCCTAATTCGGAAGATATCTGAGTGGTGATCGACAAAATCAAACGTTTCATTAGAGCGATTTCTACCGCATAACAGAGCATTGCATATGATACTAACGAAGTGCTTAACTGGTTTACCTCTTACCATGGTTTCGCGACCATTATGACTCGTCAGCACAAATCAAGCGATAAGAGTACCACCAAACACATATTCATTAAAGCAAGATTTTTTAATTTTTCTGGCACTAGTTTTTATTTCAAATCCGTTGACAAAATTCTAACCGCTCAAGATCGTGAATCGACTTCTACCCTTTAATAAGGCGTGGCATATAAGCAAGGACCTCGAAACCATAGTCCAACAGTAGTGAAGGAATGAATAGTTGAGTACATCCTTATTTAACGTCAAACGTAGGAAGTAGCTGCGATTGAATTAATGAACATATCCATTTATGGAAATGTTTGGAATATATAATTGAGTAATAATCAAAGTGGCATCACGTTTGTTAAAACTAAATAAATTAAGGACACGCCATCGGTAGATAGAAGGTCATTTAATAAAAACATCTTAAAGACGTACAAAGTCTTAAAAACAAGGCCAGAGCGCTTTCGGGCGTTAGTACACCCTTCATCAGTGGCTTCATGAAAAGCACACATGGATCATTCATATATAGATCATATACGTAGCAAATTTGCATAAATAAATATAAAATATTATCTGAACTTAGTAAGTTGAATAGGCTAATAATTAATACAAATAAACCTAAAAAATAGATACAAAACTCTTTAAAAAACATATGTTAAGAAACCAGTAAAGTACAAATTCAAAAACACAGTCAAGCATACACCTCACAAGGATGACGTCATAGATACCTATGAAGAGATTTGAATTGCTTAGAGTCGAGAACCACTCCTGAAAGTGACTAAATTCTACATCGGCAGCAGTAAACGTAATGCCTGCATCCGTTTAGCGGAACACGCTCGTGATGTCAGGAATGGTAAATTTTCTACTGCTCTTGCTCAATGTGTGTTTAGTGATAATTTCCTGCCCATCTTTAAAAAAACTTTCATCTTAATTCGCTGTAATAACCCTCGTAATATTCTCCTATATGAATCCCTTTTATTTATATTTACCGTTTGTTGATTTGTAATTCTGATCCCGTTCGAATTCTAAGTTATGCTTGACGACTCGTTCTCGACTCTATGCAATTCAAGTCTCTTCATAGTTATCTATCCTTGTGAAATGTATGCTTGAGTGTTTTTTTCGAATTTGTACTTTTGTGGTAATGTTCTTAACATATGTTTTTTAAAGAATTTTGTACTTATTGTTTAGGTTTATTTGTATTAATTTTTGGCCTATTCAACTTACTAAGTTCAGATTATATTTTAAATTTATTTATGCATATTTGCTACGTATATAGTCTATATATAAATGATACATGATTGCTTTCCATTGCCCTCGTAATATTCTCCTATATGAATCCCTTTTATTTATATTTACCATTCGTCGATTTGTAATTCTGATCCCGTTCAAATTCTAAGTTATGCTGACGACTCGTTCTCGACTCTATGCAATTCAAGTCTCTTCATAGTTATCTATGACGTCATCCTTGTGAAATGTATGCTTGAGTGTTTTTTTCGAATTTGTACTTTTGTGGTAATGTTCTTAACATATGTTTTTTAAAGAATTTTGTACTTATTGTTTAGGTTTATTTGTATTAATTATTGGCCTATTCAACTTACTAAGTTCAGATTATATTTTAAATTTATTTATGCAAATTTGCTACGTATATAGTCTATATATAAATGATACATGATTGCTTTTCATTGCCCTCGTAATATTCTCCTATATGAATCCCTTTAATTTATATTTACCATTCGTCGATTTGTAATTCTGATCCCGTTCAAATTCTAAGTTATGCTGACGACTCGTTCTCGACTCTATGCAATTCAAGTCTCTTCATAGTTATCTATGACGTCATCCTTGTGAAATGTATGCTTGAGTGTTTTTTTCGAATTTGTACTTTTGTGGTAATGTTCTTAGCATATGTTTTTTAAAGAATTTTGTACTTATTGTTTAGGTTTATTTGTATTAAATATTGGCCTATTCAACTTACTAAGTTCAGATTATATTTTAAATTTATTTATGCAAATTTGCTACGTATATAGTCTATATATAAATGATACATGATTGCTTTTCATTGCCCTCGTAATATTCTCCTATATGAATCCCTTTAATTTATATTTACCATTCGTCGATTTGTAATTCTGATCCCGTTCAAATTCTAAGTTATGCTGACGACTCGTTCTCGACTCTATGCAATTCAAGTCGCTTCATAGTTATCTATGACGTCATCCTTGTGAAATGTATGCTTGACTGTTTTTTTCGAATTTGTACTTTTCTGGTAATGTTCTTAACATATGTTTTTTAAAGAATTTTGTACTTATTGTTTAGGTTTATTTGTATTAATTATTAGCCTATTCAATTTACTAAGTTCAGATTATATTTTAAATTTGTTTATGCAAATTTGCTACGTATATAGTCTATATATAAATGATCCATGTTTGCTTTTTATGTAGCCATTGATGAAGGGTGTACTAACGCCCGGAAACGCCCTGGTCTTGTTTCTAAAACGTTGTACGTCTTTAGGATGTTTTTATTAAATTACCTTCTGTCTAACAATGTTGTGTCCTTAATCTATATAAATAAAATTGAAAATCTGTCTGTCTGTCTGTCTGTCTGTCTGTCTGTCTGTCTGTTTGTCCCATCATCACGGGAGAACGGCTGAACCGAATTTGATGAAATTTTGTGGGTAGCCTAGAAATAGCCCCACTTAAAATTTAGTCTATAGTTGGAATTTCTATGACCAGTGGTTCTCGAGATATTAGTAAAAAACGAAACTTTCGTTTGTCTCATCATCACGAGAGAACGGCTGAACCGAATTTAATGAAATTTTGTGGGTGGCCTTGAAATAGCCCCCCATAAATTTTGCCCAAGTTTCAAGTTTCTAAGACCAGGAGTTGTCGAGATATTAATGAAAAACGGAACTTTTTTTATAGGAGTTCTACTCTCCAACTCCGTGGTTTATCCAAACGGAAAGGATAAAAATCGTTTGTTTAAAGCGTCAAAGGGAATTAAAACTTTATTTTTCACTATCTGAAAGAAAGTATTGTTTGAAACATGAATTTAAATGGGAAAATCTACCTCCATGTTTTTACATGTATTAACCTCCATGTATTTCACAAGCTTTTACTCAACGATTAGAAGTATAAAGAAATTAAATTGGTTATTTAATTTCGCATTTTATGAGGAAGATTCTATCTTATATCATGTTGCTCGGCAAAGGAATGGAATTAAATGTGTTTGTTAATGATTATTATTATTTTTTCTATTTGTATAATAAATAAATGGATGTAAAAATATATTTTATAAATGAACGGTTTGATTGTTCTTTTAATTATATATATTGCGGACTGCGTGCATTACTTTTATTTATTTTAGCAAAGAGGTTTCAAGCTCATATATTGTGTTTAGCTAATAAACTCATAATAAATGAACGGTTTGATTGTTCTTTTAATTATATATATTGCGAACTGGGTACATCACACTTTTATTTATTTTAGCAAAGAGGTTTCAAAGCTCATATATTGTGTTTAACTAATAAACTCATATATTGTGTTTACCCAATAAATTCATTTAGCCGATTGTTGAAGCAGAAAAAGAGTAGAACGGATGTATGTATCTTCTAATACAATTTTAGTGTTTTCATTTAGTATATATACAGACGCGATATGGATATTTTATTCATCAGATCTGTAAATTTAGAGCTACGAATTTAGCGGAATATCTCTAAATAACTTGGTAAATTTTCTTAAACTTTACCAAATTAGAGGAAATATCTCCAAATTGATAAAAATGACCCAAATCAATGAAATTAAATTTGTTTTTTTAGAATAGAGTACTGAAATGATGTTTCTGTAGCATTTGTCGGTCAGTCCATCCATTCTACGTAGTAACGCATTTAACTAATTTTTTTAATATCACTACATAGATAAAAATATTTGTTAATCCATAAAAATATCATGGAGACGAAAATGTCGCCAAACCTTCCATGAAGATCACATTATTCAGACGACATGATTTCCATCAATTTATTTGAAGCAGATGATATCATGTCGCTTAGCAACGGAACCAATGTGTTATGTGTCATACGATTTTTATTAAATCTAATAAAAATATGTATTTAAAATAAATTTCATTGACATTGCATTTTTGACTGGATAATATCAATTACGGTCTTCAGGTTTAAACATCATTATTATTGATATTTCGGGGACAGTTGATTCAGGAATTATTGATATTTCCAAATTATTATGCCATTGTTTCATTATGACGAAAATTGTTGAAACTCATATATAGTACGTTGTACAAGTAATCTTCTACCAATGCACGGGTATATCTTCTAATCTACGAGAATATAAGTAGTACAGATATATTGGCAAAATTTTTATATATATTGGCATATATTGGAATCAATTACGACCTTCTGGTATTAGGATTACGGGGATTTTTGATACTTTCAA
The DNA here is from genome assembly GCA_951213105.1 of Amaurobius ferox. Classification (NCBI taxonomy): domain Eukaryota; kingdom Metazoa; phylum Arthropoda; class Arachnida; order Araneae; family Amaurobiidae; genus Amaurobius; species Amaurobius ferox. Next base: position 89,662,419 of record OX578136.1, read on the forward strand.
TTTATTACGTCATTTTTTTATTTTGGTAAATATTTTTAAGACTCATATTACAATATGTTTAAGCTTCTACTAACACACTGGCATATTTTCTAATTTGCGACAATATAAGTAGTACGTGGTTGCATATATTGATTCAATTCTTTTTTTTGTGTGTGAATTTGTTTACAAAAGGGGCCAGGATATTTTATTCTTCAGATTTGCCCGTGCAGATAATTTTGCATAGTGAGAACAGATATTCTTAAACTTCTCTTTATCTATATAAATAAAAATGAAAATCTGTCTGTCTGTCTGTCTGTCTGTCTGTCTGTCTGTCTGTCTGTCTGTCTGTCTGTCTGTTTGTCACACCATCACGGGAGAACGGCTGAACCGAATTTGATGAAATTTTGTGGGTAGCCCAGAAATAGCCCCACTTAAAATTATATCCGTGTTTTGAGTTTCTACGACCAGTGGTTCTCGAGATATTAGTAAAAAACGAAATTTTCGTTTGTCTCATCATCACGGAAAAACGGCTGAACCGAATTTAATGAAATTTGGTGAATAGCCTTGAAATATCCCCCCATAAATTTTGTCCAAGTTTCGAGTTTCTAAGACCTGGGGTTGTCGAGATATTAATGAAAAACGGAACTTTTTCCTAGGAGTTCTACTCCCTAACTCCGTGGTTTATCCAAACGAAAAGCTTGAAAATCGTTTGAAAGTGAATTAAAATTTAATCTCTGAGTTTGATGGGAGATTTTTTGCGTTAATTAGTCACTTCTGAAAACATGAATTGTTTGAAACATGATTTAAAGGGGAAATCTATCTCCATGGTTCATGGTTTATTTAAAACAAGCTTTTACGGAACAATGAGAAGTATAGAGAAATCAAAATCGTTATTTAATTTCGCAGTTTATGTTAGAAGACATGACATATTTAACATGTTATAAGATTCTATCTTATATCATGTTACTCAGAAACGCAATTAAATTAAATCTGTCTGTTAATTTTAATAATTATTTTTTCGATTTGAATAATAAATAAATGGATATAAAAATATATTTTAGAAAAGAACGATTTGATTTTTCTTATAGCATTTTTGACTGGATAATATCAATTACGGTCTTCAGGTTTAAAAATTATTATTATTTATATTTTCGGGGATTATTGATTCAAGGATTACTGATATTTTCAAGTTATTATGCAATTTTTTTATTATGACAAAAATTGTTTAAACTCATATATTGTATGTTGTACGAATCTTCTACAAATACACGTGTATATCTTTTAATCTACGAGAATATAAGTAGTACAGGTATATTGACATATGTTTTGATATATATTGGCATATATTGGAATCAATTACGACCTTCTGGTATAAAGAGTACGGATATTATTGATGTTTTCAATTTATTACGTCATCTCTTTTATTTTGGCAAATATTTTTGAGACGCATATTGTAATACGGGTAATCTTCTACTAACACATTGGCATATTTTCTGATCTGCGACAATATAATTAGTACGGGGTTGCATATATTCATTCAATTCCTATTTTTTCTTCTGTAAATTTGCTTACAAAAGGGGGCAGGATGTTTTATTCTTCAGATCTGATCGTGAAGATAATTTTGCATAGTGAGAACATATATTCTTAAACTTCTCTTTAGGAGCAATAAATTTAATATTTTAACAGAATTTGCACATGATTGCGAACTATAAGTTTCTTTAAATTATACACTCCGTACGAATAACGGATAAATTAAATGTGTTTGTTAATGATTTTATTATTTTTTTTCGATTTAAATAATAAATAAATGGATAAATGGATATAAAAGTATATCTTATGAATGGACGGTTTGATTTTTCTTTTAATTATATTAATTGCTGACTGCGTACATCAATTTCATTTATTTTGGCAAAGAGTTTTCAAGCTTATATCGTATTTAGCTACTAAACTCATATATTGTGTTTAGCCAATAAATTCATATAGCCGATTGTTGAAACAGAAAAAGAGTAGAGCGGGTATATCTTCTAATACAGTTGTTATGTTTTCATTTAGTATATTGAAACGGGATAAGAATGTTTCATTCAGATCTGCAAATTCAAAGCTACGAATTTGGAGGGATATCGCTAATTTGACAACTTTTCTTAAACTTTGCCAAATTGACGGAAATGTCGCCAAATTGATATAAACGACACACAAACAGCTGCCATAAACCTTCGGGTTGGTCGTGTGGCTTGGGTCTTCTACATATCAATGAAATTTTTTTTGTTTTGTTAGAAGAGAGTACTGAAATGATGTTTGGTTAGCATTTATCTGTCAGACCAACCATCCTACTTAGTAATACATTTAGCGAATTTTTAAAATGTCACCAAATTGATAAAAATGTTTTCAAATCTATAAAAATATCTTGAAATTGATAAAATTGCGCTACATAAATGATATTAATTGTTTTTTGTTAGGGGATAGTATTGTGATGATATTTCGTCAATTTGTTGCAAAGTGGAACTGTCAGTTCTACAGTCCCACTTGGCGATAAATTTGGCGATTTTTTAAAATGTCGCTAATTTGACGAAACTGTCGCCAAATGTTCCATAGAAATATAACTATTTAGACGATATTTTTTCTACCAATTTATTTGAAGCAAATGATATCATGTCGCTTAGCAGCGGATTTAAATCCAATGTGTTTATGCGGCAGGCGATTTTTATTAAATCCTCTCCGATTTGAATAATGAAGATATGTATATAAAATAAATTTCATTGCCATTTCATTTTGGACTGGATAATATCAATTATACTCTTCAGGTTTAAACATTATTATTATTGATATTTTCCGGAATTATTGATTCAGGGATTATTGATATTTTTAAGTTATTACGCCATTGTTTTATTGCGGCAAAAATTGCTGACACACGCATATTGTACGTTGTACGAGTAATCTTCTAGGAATGCACGGGTATATCTTCTAACCTACGAGAATATAAGTAGTACAGGTATATTGGCATATATTTTGACATATATTGGCATATATATTGGAATCAAGTACAGTCTTCTGGTATGAAGATTAAGGGGATTAATTATATATTCAATTTATTACGTCGTCTGTTGTATTTTACCAAAAAACATTTGTGACTCATATTGCAAAACGGGTAATCTTCTACTAATAATCGGACATTATAAGTAGTACGTGTATATCTTCCCATATAATTTTAGCACTTTAATTTTGACATATATTGGAATAAATGACTGTCTTCAGATTTAAAGATTACGGGTTTATTGGTATTTTCAATTTATACATGTAATCTACTAATACAGGTTACATTTTCTAATATTCGCGTATATAATTAGTACGGATCCCATACAATTTTCACGCTTTTATTTTGCATATATTGATTCAATTCCATATTATTTTTTATATTTGCTTACATAAGGGGTCCAAGATGTTTTATTCTTCAGATATGTCCATGAAGATAATTTTATATAGCCAGAACAGAGATTCTTAAATTTCTTTTTAGGAGCATTATATTAAATATTTTAACAGAATATTTTGATTAAACATGTCATTTAGTATACTATAAGGATTTGGGCATGATTATGAATTTCAAGTTTCTTTATATTATATACTCCGTACGAAGAACGGGTATGCTGCTAGTATTGTATATAAATCGTCTTGTTAGAGCTAAATAGGAATTAGCATGCATTATTTTGTTCTTCTAAGATAAGTTACACCAGAATTATTGAATAACAGTGCAATGATTATGTAATCTATATAAATAAAAATGAAAATCTGTCTGTCTGTCTGTCTGTCTGTCTGTCTGTCTGTCTGTCTGTCTGTCTGTCTGTTTGTCACACCATCACGGGAGAACGGCTGAACCGAATTTGATGAAATTTTGTGGGTAGCCCAGAAATAGCCCCACTTAAAATTATATCCGTGTTTTGAGTTTCTACGACCAGTGGTTCTCGAGATATTAGTAAAAAACGAAATTTTCGTTTGTCTCATCATCACGGAAAAACGGCTGAACCGAATTTAATGAAATTTGGTGAATAGCCTTGAAATATCCCCCCATAAATTTTGTCCAAGTTTCGAGTTTCTAAGACCTGGGATTGTCGAGATATTAATGAAAAACGGAACTTTTTCCTAGGAGTTCTACTCCCTAACTCCGTGGTTTATCCAAACGAAAAGCTTGAAAATCGTTTGAAAGTGAATTAAAATTTAATCTCTGAGTTTGATGGGAGATTTTTTGCGTTAATTAGTCACTTTCTGAAAACATGAATTGTTTGAAACATGATTTAAAGGGGAAATCTATCTCCATGGTTCATGGTTTATTTAAAACACGCTTTTACGGAACAATGAGAAGTATAGAGAAATCAAAATCGTTATTTAATTTCGCAGTTTATGTTACAAGACAGGACATATTTAACATGTTATAAGATTCTATCTTATATCATGTTACTCAGAAACGCAATTAAATTAAATCTGTCTGTTAATTTTAATAATTATTTTTTCGATTTGAATAATAAATAAATGGATATAAAAATATATTTTAGAAAAGAACGATTTGATTTTTCTTATAGCATTTTTGACTGGATAATATCAATTACGGTCTTCAGGTTTAAAAATTATTGCTATTTATATTTTCGGCGATTATTGATTCAAGGATTATTGATATTTTCAAGTTATTATGCAATTATTTTATTATGACAAAAATTGTTTAAACTCATATATTGTATGTTGTACGAATCTTCTACAAATACACGTGTATATCTTTTAATCTACGAGAATATAAGCAGTACAGGTATACTGACATATGTTTTGATATATATTGGCATACATTGGAATCAATTACGACCTTCTGGTATAAAGAGAACGGATATTATTGATGTTTTCAATTTATTACGTCATCTCTTTTATTTTGGCAAATATTTTTGAGACGCATATTGTAATACGGGTAATCTTCTACTAACACATTGGCATATTTTCTGATCTGCGACAATATAATTAGTACGGGGTTGCATATATTCATTCAATTCCTATTTTTTCTTCTGTAAATTTGCTTACAAAAGGGGGCAGGATGTTTTATTCTTCAGATCTGATCGTGAAGATAATTTTTCATAGTGAGAACATATATTCTTAAACTTCTCTTTAGGAGCAATAAATTTAATATTTTAACAGAATTTGCACATGATTGCGAACTTTAAGTTTCTTTAAATTATACACTCCGTACGAATAACGGGAGTGCTGTTAGTGGTTAATAAATTTTAACATTTTAGGAGGATATATCATGTTGCTCGGCATCGCAATTAAATTAAATGTGTTTGTTAATGTTTTTATTTTTTTTTTCGATTTAAATAATAAATAAATGGATAAATGGATATAAAAGTATATCTTATGAATGGACGGTTTGATTTTTCTTTTAATTATATTAATTGCTGACTGCGTACATCAATTTCATTTATTTTGGCAAAGAGTTTTCAAGCTTATATCGTATTTAGCTACTAAACTCATATATTGTGTTTAGCCAATAAATTCATATAGCCGATTGTTGAAACAGAAAAAGAGTAGACCGGGTATATCTTCTAATGCAATTGTAGTGTTTTCATTTAGTATATTGAAACGGGATAAGAATGTTTCATTCAGATCTGCAAATTCAAAGCTACGAATTTGGAGGGATATCGCTAATTTGACAACTTTTCTTAAACTTTGCCAAATTGACGGAAATGTCGCCAAATTGATATAAACGACACACAAACAGCTGCCATAAACCTTCGGGTTGGTCGTGTGGCTTGGATCTTCTACATATCGATGAAATTTTTTTTGTTTTGTTAGAAGAGAGTACTGAAATGATGTTTGGTTAGCATTTCTCTGTCAGACCAACCATCCTACTTAGTAATACATTTAGCGAATTTTTAAATTTCACCAAATTGATAAAAATGTTTTCAAATCTATAAAAATATCTTGAAATTGATAAAATTGAGCTACATAAATGATATTAATTGTTTTTTGTTAGGGGATAGTATTGTGATGATATTTCGTCAATTTGTCGCAAAGTGGAACTGTCAGTTCTACAGTCCCACTTGGCGATAAATTTGGCGATTTTTTAAAATGTCGCTAATTTGACGAAACTGTCGCCAAATGTTCCATAGAAATATAACTATTTAGACGATATTTTTTCTACCAATTTATTTGAAGCAAATGATATCATGTCGCTTAGCAACGGATTTAAATCCAATGTGTTTATGCGGCAGACGATTTTTATTAAATCCTTTCCGATTTGAATAATGAAGATATGTATATAAAATAAATTTCATTGCCATTTCATTTTGGACTGGATAATATAAATTATACTCTTCAGGTTTAAACATTATTATTATTGATATTTTCCGGAATTATTGATTCAGGGATTATTGATATTTTTAAGTTATTACGCCATTGTTTTATTGCGGCAAAAATTGCTGACACACGCATATTGTACGTTGTACGAGTAATCTTCTAGGAATGCACGGGTATATCTTCTAACCTACGAGAATATAAGTAGTACAGGTATATTGGCATATATTTTGACATATATTGGCATATATATTGGAATCAAGTACAGTCTTCTGGTATGAAGATTAAGGGGATTAATTATATATTCAATTTATTACGTCGTGTGTTGTATTTTAACAAAAAACATTTGTGACTCATATTGCAAAACGGGTAATCTTCTACTAATAATCGGACATTATAAGTAGTACGTGTATATCTTCCCATATAATTTTAGCACTTTAATTTTGACATATATTGGAATAAATGACTGTCTTCAGATTTAAAGATTACGGGTTTATTGGTATTTTCAATTTACACATGTAATCTACTAATACAGGTTATATTTTCTAATATTCGCGTATATAATTAGTACGGGTCCCATACAATTTTAACGCTTTTATTTTGCATATATTGATTCAATTCCATATTTTTTTTATATTTGCTTACATAAGGGGTCCAAGATGTTTTATTCTTCAGATATGTCCATGAAGATAATTTTATATAGCGAGAACAGAGATTCTTAAACTTCTTTTTAGGAGCATTATATTAAATATTTTAACAGAATATTTTGATTAAACATGTCATTTAGTATACTATAAGAATTTGGGCATGATTATGAATTTCAAGTTTCTTTATATTATATACTCCGTACGAAGAACGGGTATGCTGCTAGTCTATATAAATAAAATTAAAGATCTGTCTGTCTGTCTGTCTGTCTATCTGTCTGTCTGTTTGTCCCGTCATCACGGGAGACAGGCTAAACCGAATTTGATGAAATTTGGTGGGTAGCCTAGAAATGGCCCCACTTAAAATTTAGTCTATGTTTGGAGTTTCTACGGCTAGTGGTTCTCGAGATATTAGTAAAAAACGAAATTTTCGTTTGTCTCATCATCACAGAAAAACGGCTGAACCGAATTTAATGAAATTTTGTGGATAGCCTTGAAATAGCCCCCCATAAATTTTGTCCAAGTTTCGAGTTTCTAAGACTAGGGGTTGTCGAGATATTAATGAAGAACGGAACTTTTTCCAATGAGTTATACTCTCCAACTCCGTGGTTTATTCAAACGGAAAGGATCAAAATCGTTTGTTTAAAACGTCGAAAGGAAATAAAACTTTATTTCCGAGTTAGGTGCAGGATTTTTGCATTAAATAGTCACTATCGGAAAACACGAATTGTTTGAAACATGAATTTAAATGGAAAAATCTACCTCCATGGTTATCTTTCACAAGCTATTACTCAACGATGAAAAGTATAAAGAAATCAAAATGGCTATTTAATTTCGCATTTTATGAGGAAGATTCTATCTTATATCATGTTGCTCGGCAACGGAATGAAATTAAATGTGTTGTTAATATTTATTATTATTTTTTCTATTTGAATAATAAATAAATGGATGAAAAAATATATTTTTTAAATGAAAGGTTTGGTTGTTCTTTTAATTATATAAATTGCGGACTGCGTACATCACTTTCATTTATTTTAGCAAAGATGTTTCCAGTTCATATATTGTGTTTAGCTAATAAACTCATATATTGTGTTTAGCTAATAAACTCATATATTGTGTTTACCCAATAAATTCATTTAGCCGATTGTTGAAGCAGAAAAAGAGTAGAACGGCTGTATCTTATAATACAATTTTAGTGTTTTCATTTAGTACATACAAACGGGATTAGGATATTTTATTCTTCAGATTTGCAAATTTAGAGCTTCGAGTTTAGCGGAATATCTCTAAATAAATTGGTAACTTTTCTTAAACTTTACCAAATTAGCGGAAATGTTTCCAAATTTATAAAAATGACGCAAATCACTGATTTGTTTTTTTAGAATAGAGTATTGAAATGATGTTTCGGTAGCATTTATCGGTCAGTCCATCCATCCTACTTAATAACACTTTTAACAAATTTTTTTAATCTCACCAAATTGATAAAAATATTTGTAAATCCATAAAAATATCATGGAATTGATAAAATTGCGTTTAATAAATGAAATTAATTATGTTTTGTTAGGGGATAGTATTGTGATGATGTTCCGTCAATTTGTCGCAAAATGGGATTATCAGTTCCTCAGTCCCACTTGGCGATAAATTTGGCGATTTTTTAAGTTATCGCTAAATTGACAAAAATGTCGCCAAACCATCCATGGAGATAGAATTATTCAGACGATATGATTTCCATCAATTTATTTTAAGCAACTGATATCATGTCGCTTAGCAACGGATCCAATGCGTTATGTGCTATACGATTTTTATTAAATCTTGACCGATTTAAATAATAAAGATATGTATATAAGATAAATTTCATTGACATTGCATTTTTGACTGGATAATATCAATTACGGTCTTCAGGTTTAAACATTATTATCATTGATATTTTCAGGGACTGTTGATTCAGGGATTATTGATATTGTCAAGTTATTATGCCATTGTTTATTTATGACGAAAATTGATGAAACTCATATATAGTACGTTGTACGAGTAATCTACAAATGCACGGATATATCTTCTAATCTACGAATATATAAGTAGTACAGGTATATTGGCATATATTTTGATATATATTGACATATATTGGAATCAATTACGGCCTTCTGGTATAAAGATTACTTAGATTAGTGATATTTTCAATTTATTACGTCATCTCTTTTATTTTGGCAAATATTTTTGAGACTCATATTGTAATACGGGTAATCTTCTACCAACACACTGGCATATTTTCTAATCTGCGACAATATAAGTAGTACGAGGTTACATATATTGATTCAATTCCTTTTTTTTTGGATATTTGCTTACAAAAGGGGCCAGGATGTTTTATTCTTCAGATCTGCCCGTGAATATAATTTTGCATAGTGAGAACAGATATTCTTAAACTTCTCTTTAGGAGCAATACATTTAATATTTTAACGGAATTTGCACATGATACCGAATTATAAGTTTCTTTATATTATATATTCCGTACGAAGAACGGGTATGCTGCTAGTCTATATAAATAAAATTGAAAATCTGTCTGTCTGTCTGTCTGTCTGTCTGTCTGTCTGTCTGTCTGTCTCTCTGTCTGTCTGTTTGTCCCATCATCACGGGAGAACGGCTGAACCGAATTTGATGAAATTTTGTGGGTAGCCTAGAAATAGCCCCACTTAAAATTTAGTCCATGTTTGGAGTTTCCACAACCAGTGGTTCTCGAGATATTAGTGAAAAACGAATATTTCGTTTGTCTCATCATCACGAGAGAACGGCTGAATCGAATTTAATGAAATTTTGTGAGTAGCCTGAAAATAGCCCCCCCATAAATTTTGCCCAAGTTTCGAGTTTCTAATACCAGGGGTTGTCGAGATATTAATGAAAAACGGAACTTTTTCTTAGGAGATCTACTCTCCAACTCCGTGGTTTATCCAAACGGAAAGGATGAAAATCGTTTGTTTAAAACATCAACGTGAATTAAAACTTCATTTCTGAGCTTAGTGCAGGATTTTTGCATTAATTAGTCACTATCTGAAAGCATGAATTGTTTGAAACATGAATTTAAATGGAAAATCTAACTCCATGGTCAAGCATTTACTAAACAATGGAAAGTATAAAGAAATCAAAATGGTTATTATTTTTGCATTTTATGGGGAAGAGATCAAAATGGTTATTTAATTTCGCAGTTTATGAGGAAGATTCTTTATTATATTATGTTGCTCAGCAACGCAATTAAATTAAATGTGTTTCTTAATATTTGTTATTATTTTTTCTATTTGAATAATAAATAAATAGATGTAAAAATATATTTTGTAAATGAACGGTTGGATTTTTCTTTTAATTATATTAATTACGGACTGCGTACATCACTTTCATTTGACAAAGAGTTTTTAAGCTTTTATATTGTGTTTAGCTAATAAACTCATATTGTGTTTAGCTAATAAACTCATATTGTGTTTACCAATAAATTCATTTATCCGATTTTGAAACAGAAAAAGAGTAGAAAGGGTATATCTTCTAATACAATTTTAGTGTTTGCAATTAGTATATACAAACGAGATCAGGATGTTTTATTCTTCAGATCTGCAATTTCAGAGCTACGAATTTGGCGGAATATCGCTAACTTGGCAACTTTTCTTAAACTTTGCCAAATTGACGGAAATATCGCCAAATTGCTAAAAACGACGCAAATCAATGAAATTAAATTAGTTTTTTTAGAAGACAGTACTGAAATGATGTTTCGGTAGCATTTGTGGGTTAGTCTATCCATCCTACTTAGTAACACATTTATCGAATTTTTAAAATATCACCAAATTGATACAAATGTTTGTAAATCTATAAAAATGTCATGAAATTGATAAAATTGCGCTTAATAAATGAAATTAATTGTGTTTTGTTAGGGGATAATCCCAAGTAGCACGATCTGGATTAAAAACGTTGCAAACTTGTTGCTATCGTTGGTTTTTCGTTTGGTTGCAAATATTGCGATTTAAAAATTATTTTAAAACGAATTATGTGTTACGTTGCAAAATGGATTATATATTTCGTTTTTAAATCATTTTACTTTTGTTGCATTTTTCTAAAATTTTTACACTTATTCATGATAAATATTTTCATATCTCCTCCTTAATCAACTATTTTCCTCCAAAAAATAATCGGATGCTAAATTTCTTAATACGTAAATTTAACTCATTAGCGTAAAGACCCAATGTGCTATTAGAATTTATGATTTTTAATGGGTATTTTTAATATTAAATTTCTATTTTTTTGCATATTTTGTTATTTCTATTTTGTTTAAATTTGTTAAAATTGTAAATTTTAAATTTTTGACAGTTGATAAAATTTAAAAATTTATTTAAACCATTGATATTTGTAGACATTAAAAGGAAATAGTTGTTTATTCTTATTTTAGTTTTTTATGATTGAATAAAAATTGCAAAAATAAATTTAATGACCGAAAATTTATCTGTACATAAACTTTAAGCATACATTCGATATTTCCTTGTGCAAATAGTCAAGTTACTTTTCTCCTGGATTTTAACATATTTATCTGATCTAAATTTAACAATCAATATTCATGTTTAGACATAGACGTAGCCGGGATTTTGGAAAAACGGAAGGGGGTTGACGATCGAATGTGTTGAATTTAGTTATTCGGTATAGACCATATAAAGAACTAGTATATTTTTAGAGCATTCTGGCATTAACAGGGTAAGGGTAAGTTGCGTCACCCACGCATAGGCGTAGCCAGAATTTTGACAACCTAATAGGGAAGGTAGCAATCCTGAATTTCCTTTCCAAATATTGACTTTATGTATAACTAATGGTTCAGACAAGGAAGGGGGGTGCTTCCAATCAGTAGTTCTTTCAGGCATACCTCTGGGGCCGATGCGCCCCCCTCCCCCTCGGAGATGAGTATCGCCCGCCCGGAGACATTTTATATTACCTAGTTTCTATTTATGTGGCATAGCGTTTAGATATTTTCTGTCGAGAAAATAGAAAACTTGCCCCCCCCCCACACACACACACAGACACATACACACCAGCCGAAAAGTCCTGAAAGAAATACTGCTTCTAAGCCCCATTCCACACAACTGCACCCTGCTTTAACGGAGGGGGGGGGGGCGTTTCTTCGTTTTTTCTAAGGCTCCTATATATACTATATATAGGAGCCTTAGTTTTTTCATTTGCTAACCTAACCACGTCATCAGCAAATTCCATTAAACAAATTATTTCACCTTATAGCAATATATGGATAACTTCAATTTCAATACATTCTCTAGCCCCCCCCCCTCCCCACCACCTATAAACTTTTATAGAATTATTGAATTATTTAATTTAATCACGTTATTTAAGGTATATATTTAAAAATTATTATTAATATTATAAATTTATATTAATATTACAATATTATTAATATTTCAAGCAATAATAAAATTGACTGAATAGATTTCTAGAAAATGTGGAAGTTTATTAGACAGAATATTTCCTCGCTAGACTGCACGAAATTTGTGCCAAATCAGCGATAAGTATCCTTTTTCCTTTAATGTATGGTAACTCTCTACAGCAGCGTTTCCTAGCTTGTGACACGTGCTCACACCAACGTTGGCGCAAAAGTGTTTGGCAACTTGGCGTGGAACTGTTGAGACACCTCGTGTTTGTTGTCTTCTTTTGTCTAGTTAGGAGTCAGGGTAAGTAAATTGTTTTTACATTTTAAAACTGATTGTTGTATTGTTGATTTTATTGTTTTTTATATTCCATGCATTGTAGATAAAGTAAATTAAGTAGTGCTAGTGCTATTAAAATTATAAGACGTTTCAATGTGCATTTGAAATTACACATAAAACAAAATCCTCAATTAGTGTATAAAAATCTCCTTGCCCCGTACTAAGTAATAACAGTTTGTTCTATGAAGAATGCATATGGGTAAATTAGAATCGGATACAAAAATAATTATAATTCCAGATAAGAAATTTAAGGCTTATTTATTTGACGACATTTCAAAGTTCAAATAAAACATTGTTCTTCACAACATTCAAGTTGTTACAGTAACAGAACAAAAAATGTATTTTCGCCTGGATTGCAGCAAGATAAAATATACGACGCCCATGTACCAGATGTCATATTTCAGACAGAAGAAATTGAACATCATGTGATCTGTGAATTTAATAGAGAAGAATACATTTTAAATTTATTTTTGAGGAAATGATCATTCAGTTTCATTGATCAAGTGCGAGTTGCCATTTGTTATTTTTAAATTTATTGCAAAAAAGTTGAATTACTTTTGCACTATGATTGCTTGATTGATTGTGAAAATATGAAATTCAATGGGTACTGTTTACTTTAGAATTTAATAATGATATTTTATTTTCAATTTCTCCTGTGGTTTTAATTTCAATTAGGTAGATTCTGAATGTTTCTAAATTATCAAAATTAAATGAATTTTAATAATAAATTAAAATCCAATTTCACCGGTTTATTTCCGATAACAAATACTTAATGAAAATTTATTTGAGCAAACTGTTATAATTTAAAATTAATATATGATTATACAAAGGAACTTTTTATTTATTTAATTTTTTTTTTTGGGGGGGGGGGCAATGAACCTCAACCCTCTCCTTTAAATAGATCCCTGGTATGCTTAATTTGTTGCATGGATCCTAATGTACAAAAAATGATTAGTTTCCGAAATTTGCTTCAAATTTTAAGTCAACATATATGTTTGCAGATACTTTTCATTTTTGTTTTCCTCTGTGTAAATATTTGAACATTGAGCACAAAACTAATAATAATAATTTACATATATACAAAATAATTCGGTCACTATCTGCTATCTTACCTTTTGTTCCCAGAAAAGTAATTTGATATGTAGTTTGCAGAAGTGGGTCAAAAACGATCCAATTTTAATGATCACATTCCCATTGAAAATTTTTTTTATTAAAATACAACATATTTATTTTAACATTTTAAAATGCTTTTCAGTTGATAAATTTTAACTTACCAGTTTTATCTGAGCACGAAAACAAACTCCATCATATGCCAAGTACAGGTCGCCACCATAATTTCACATTTTACACTAATAATTCATTCATTAATTTTATTTATATTTTACAGCATTTACACAATTCTAAAACTGTATTACGATGCACATAAGTTTGTAATGTACGAAAGTATTTAATATTGTATCCATGAGAAAATATAGTATAAATTATAGGTATGCTTTTAAAATGAGTAAAACAAGAGCATTAAGTTTATATAAAATAGGTGGAAGTTGATTACTTCATACAAATTAAATGAATAGAAAAGAAATCGGATGGACTACAGGAAAGGGATAGAACACATAGAATAATTATGTGGAACGTAAGATACAAGATCAGGAAGATGTCACATAACAGAGCACAGTATCAAGCAGGGTTATGGAATCAGTACTTCAAACCTTCGACTCCGACTCTTGTATTCTAATGTCAAGTATGATACCAATATAAATAGCAATTAATATTTAATGTTTTATATTAATAGATTTTTTATTGGCGTTGTTTTCTTAAATTTATTTCCTAAAAACTATTAAAAAATTAAATATTCCAATATAAAATTATTTTTAAATAGTTTTATTTAGCATTCTGTATATTTTTACTGACTCTGAATCAAGCAAAATATGATAATAGAACGTGAAGCATAAAGCTGTTTCGAGGAAATGTTGGATCTTCTTCATCAGTGCCAGCAAATCTAAAGTCAGAAAGATCAAAAATCAAATTGACAGAAATAGAAGAGCCAGAGAGGTATCCTATAATTAAAAGATGCGTTCACAATTATAAAACAGAAAACTGAAGAAGGATTCTGGATACTAGAAAGTCAGTCAAGCAACATAGAACTAACACACAAGCTGGATTGTTCAAAGACATTACAAAAATGTCCCAACAAGATGAGACAAGACACAACCTGGTGAAAACAATTCCAAATGTCATTGAAGAGTTCCTTAAGGTATAAAACAAATATAAAGAAAAATGGTACAATTACAAGGCATCTAACAAGACAGTAAAAGGAAAAGTTACTAAACAAATCATTAGCTAAAATACTTAACTATTTCTGAATATGAAAGGTATAGAAAAGTCAAGATTATAAATTAACAAACATTTTTGTATAATACTAGTGGAAGAAAACTTAAAACGATAGACAGAATTTCTACAATGTTGAGCAGTCAGAGATTTATTTTCCCATTTTATGATATAGTTTTCATATTCCTTAATACATAAGTTAAGAGCATATTTAGTTTTGTCAATATATATCAAAGGTCATTCTTGGAAGAAATACTGCAAATACTCTAACTTGGAGACAGCAGTGCGGACCTAGCCTACCTCTCGATTTACAGGTTTAGTTCCGCACCCCTGTGGACTTATGGACCCACATGTTTAACATGATCGTACTCCACGTGAACACAGCAGCAGTTTTTTTGGCAGCGGAAGGAATCGAACCCGGGTCTACCGAATGCAATTCCCGTGCGCTAACCAATGGGCTACCACGCCTGCAAATACCCTAACTATTTAAAATATCTGTAGGATTATTTAGATTGAAAAACTTGGGCATACTAGATGGAGAAAATGCTTGGGTTTACTAACAGACATGTAAGAAGAAAAAAATTTTGTGTGGAAGATCCACAATTTCTGGATGAAAACATAGCACATTTTTTAAAATAAAATGCATTTATAATTGATCAATATATTTTTGAGATATGTATACATCTCACAATACATTTAAAAATATATTAATTGAAAAAAGCCTGTTCTTTCAAGAAGTGGCTTAAAAAATATATATATAAAGAACCTACATTATTTTTTTAGTGCGGAGGGGGGGGGGGGGGGGGGAGGTCTTTTGAACTATATCGCTGGGTATAAGCACAATATTGCTGCAATTAAATTTTCTGTGGATTTTAGTAATCTGCCAGCTCAACTTGAAAAATGATAGTAAAATATTTTTCAGAAACATGTTCATATAATGTTTTAGAAAAATTTTGATTAACTTGAACAACAATTGTAGGAGAGAAACTGTTTTAATAGTAACAGCATTTAGATACTAAGATTGAGCAAATCCATTGTAGAACAAATGTTTAAAATGCAATGTGAAAACATATCAAGAGCCGACAATTTTAGTTTGGCAGAATGGCAGAAATTTTTATTTACAACGGTAATTGATACAAGTTTATGAAAAACCATAGGAAATTATTTTTGCATATAAATTTAAAGATCTTGAGTAGAATATTTATATTTCCTAGCTCAAACGTCTCAATAGATTGTTTTCTTCATCATTCTAGGAAAATACTGGAACCATTGTGGGGTTGAACCCCACTTTTGGAGTCAATTTTGTCTTCCTGCAGTAATCTACCAAGTACATTGTACCGTGTCAATTAACAAGTCTTGAATTAATTCACTTTTGACAGTCTATGAGGTAAGTCTGTTCCTTATCGTATCAAAAATAAGCTGTTGGGAGTTCTTGAAATATCAGCTTTCCTAGCTGATGTCCTTTGTCTTAGAAACAATAAAGTATTTTTAATTAAAACTCATCCGACCATGTTAGTTATACACATGAATAGGTACATTAATTTAAAACCCTAATTCTGGACTGGATAGGAAGTCATGTTTTCTCATAGGAAGTCTGGATAGGAAGTCATATTTTTATTACTTGTTATTGACTTAATTCAAATGGCAATGGCTTAAAGGTAGGCTACTCTAAATTCAATTTAAATTGTAAAAACTATACTCACACTAAATAAAAAAATTTAAGTAATTCAATATTGGTATACCATAGTTACCCCTTTTCTATGGTTTTAGTCAATAACAATCAAAAAATCATAAATGGAAAATTTCGGAAATAAGCAATTCATAAAATGTAAATTACACACCAGTGATTGGAAATCATCAGTATTGTTGACACAATAACATTTACTAAAACTGCAGTGAATGAATTAAAACTAGTAACATTAAATGCCTGCAGGAAGACCTTATGATTTTAAAGGTTTCCCAGGGATCAGTGGAAAAGTTGAGAAAATCATTTATGTAGTCACAAGTTGGTAGAAAAGGTTTTTCTAACATTCTTGATTAAGAAGTGAAAGAACATATTGAAGACCATCAAGATGTGGTAACAAATGCAGAATTGAAAGAACTTGTTAAGTCTAAAGTATCCTGTCTATGAAGGTAAAGAAATTGAAGCATAACTAGCAGTGTCGACATCACTAAAATCAACTATCGAGAATCCTCAACCATTGACAAGGTCTGTTCCTTACATCCAATCACCAACATTGTCATGTCTTGATAATCCAGGATCTCCCAAAGCAAATGATTCTCAATAATAGTCTAACCTTGCATCACAATGCCTACATTATTTTTCTCATTCCATCAAGTATGCATTGTATCATTATCACCAGAACTAGGATTAGTCTAAAACTGTACAATAAGCTATATTGGGAGGGGGAGATCACATTCACAACTTTTATTACAGTATATTATTATACTTGTTCTTTTTTATTATTAGTTATTGTTGTTTATCTTATACAGTGTCTAATTTATAAATTTAACTTTCTCATAGAAAATAGAACGGTTTCTCATATTAAACTTTCTCATATGTGAAGGAAAAAATATAGTATAATATTGGGTTTGGTACTATCCATGGTTTCAAGCATCCACTAGGGATCTTGAAACATATTTTCCTGCTGGAGAAACCTACTGTAATTTCGTTTAAAACTTTTAAATATAATTTTTTGTGAAATTGCACATTCTTGTCCCCAAGAATGGGCGACAATGTTCGAAGAATAATCTTTTTCTTCCACTCGATTGTGACAGCAGCCACATTAAATTCCAGAATAATATCACAAAGAATTTTGTTTAAAATTTTACCACTTTACAATAGTTAAGGAAAGTGAAAAACACAATTTTGTTCATTTTTGATTTTGTTCATTTATTATCCCTCAACTGTGTCATGCATTTAATTATTGTTAATATGGATGAAAATTCAAAAGTAATATGTCTTGTGTTAGCATAAGCGTGTTTTGCATGTACATTTTATTTTCAAATGTTTCGATTTCTGTGCAGAATAAAAATATACACAAACATCAACTGTTTCTTGCGGAATGACACACCGATTTCTGGTAGGTCGTACGGTCTGGGTCTTAACACAGCCAATTCGCGGTTACCTTACACCTTTCTGGTAGGTTGGACAGTCTGGGAAGTAATATGGCAACACTGCTTGCTGTTTGGTCTTGCATTTAGTTTCAGTTAGGCATACAAACCCCCTAATGGCAGATTGCCTTTACTTCACTCACCATTGGGTGAGGGTGAAGCATCATCGTCATAGTTTCAGTTCTATTTAATTAGTTTAGTTAGTTTTTATTTTAAATTAACAATAATTATTTTCGGATAAAGTTAGTGATACTCCAAATATTATGAAGAGTAGACGTCCTCCAATCTGGGGCTTCTAAAAAAATTCAGATTATTATGTAAAAAAAAATCAGTTCTGCTGATAGCAGTGGTTGTGAGAGCATCCTAGATTTTTTTTCCATAAAGCAAGTTCCAAGCAGATTAGAAAAGTAATACTTCCACAATTACAACCAAATTTTCTACAAATCGGAATGCTGATAAAGTAATAGAGAGCGCATCTGAAACGAAAAATTTCATTCAGAAAAGTGACGCCAAATATTATGTAAAGAGGAATGCAGAAAACGGTGCAACTGAATTATCGAATGAAGATGAGGTTGAATTTTTCTATAGGAGAAAATGCAGTGAATTTGAAAAAGAATGCTGAAATTGAAAACGATGTAAAAAGAATGCTGAAAATGATGTAGAAAAGAATACTTAAAATGAAAACGATATAAAAGAGAATATTGACGTTGGACTTGAATTTTCTGATAATGAGGTGATGAAGAAAATATAGATAAGAAAATATCTATATATTTCTGATGAAGAAAATATAGATGATATGTTGTTAAGTACAGAAAACAGTAAAAAAAGAAAAGCTTATTTCATAAAAACATATTATGAAAGACAGTATAACTGGTTTTACTAGTCTAGCAGCTTCAGGCTTTTTATGCAAAATATGTTCCATTGGGTACAGTGGTAATAAGCCTTGAACAAGTGTTGGCGTGAGTTTTAAGGGAGGTCATCCTACCAGAACTATAAAGAAGCTTGAAAATAGTAATAGACATAAACAATCTATTGCCTTTCCAAAGGATGCCGACAAAAAAGAAATTGCTAAAAAAATACTGAAGGCACAGAGGCTGTGAAACAATCAAAAACAAATTTCAATAGAAGGTTATTTATTAAGCAAATGTGTCGAAATCTTATACTTCATGGTTAAAAAACAGTGGGCGGTATTTGAAAACTTTGGGTCAGTTGTAAGATTTTTAGGTGAAAATTTAGAGGATAAAGAAATTGCACAGTATTTAAATACATATGGGTAAAATGCAACTCATTTATTAAGCATATCTGTTGACAATATCTTATATTCCATGTCTACTTACATTGAACAAAAAACCTTAACTGAATTATCATGTTCAGAATTTTATGCAATTTTGGCTGACGAGTCGATTGATGAATCTCAACGTGATCAGCTAGGTATAATAGTACGTTACCAAATGTAGGGTGATGAGAATGTTAAAGAAAAGTACCTTGGACTTGTACACTTAACTACTACCACAAGGGCCTTACCGTGCAGAAAACACCGGTTCTCGTTAGATCACCGAAGTCAAATAGCATCGGGCGCAGTTAGTACTTGGGTGGGTGACCACCTGGGAACACCTTGTGCTGTTAGCACATTTCGGGCGCTGTAGCCCGGTGGTTTGCATGCTGCCACAACTGCCTCCGTGTTCATGCGGAGTACGATCACGTTAAACATGTGGATCCGCAAGTCCTTCCGAGAGGTTGGTGGTAGGGAAGGAGGGTACAGTCCCTGTGGATGCCTCCCCACTGGGTTCCGGTCTAAATTGGGTGGTACTTCCCGGCCGTCCAAACAGTCACCTTACACCTTTCTGGTAGGTCGGACGGTCTGGGTCTCAACAACAACAACAACTTAACTACTATCAATGCTGAAGAAATTATGAGTGCTATTGAGAAAACAACTGTAGCAAAAAATGTTAAGCTGTTCAATTGTTTATTTATAGTTTTAGAGGGAACCAATGTAATGAGCAGAGAGCTTTCAGGTGTTCAACGTCAAATGAAACTGTTGGAAAAAATCAATATATCGCAATTCACGTTCCCGTGAACGGGCGTTTATGCAAATTTAATATGAACGACTCTTTCCGTTCACCGGCGTGAACCGTGACGTTTTTCAACATGAGGTTTCATGCAAATCAGTTCTCAATGCGTACGCATCTGATTTGCATATCCGGGGGCGTTTCCGGAAGTGTCCATTCTCGGATATATAGGGCAGAGGTTTCTTGAAGCAATCAGACGAGTTCAGCAGACGACTTCAGACGACTCAATCAGAAGACTTCCGATCACGACGATCGATTAGACACATACGCTGATAGTCTGATGCAGGCAGACAGAAATGCTTTAGTCAGAAGCACTGCGGGATATCGTTTGACGACGGTTTTTAGTCGAGACGGATGCAGATGTGGTCAGTTGAGACCAGCATGTATTGAACGTTAAATTTACTTACAAACGTTCGGAAGTCACTTTAAATATTTTTCTGATGTCTTATCCTTTGGTTTTCCTTTGCCAAGTGTGATACCTTCGATGGTGGCTGGAAATACACACAAGTGATAGAGGTAGTATAGTTACCTACTACCAATGCTTCAAGGAATCTCTGTCTGATTATTTACGACTGCAAACTTTTTGTACATAGTATATTTTGAAGTTTTGTGGCATGGAAAATTACCTGGAATGTGTAATTTGCCTAGTTATGTTTCTCACGAAATAAAGTGAACGATGTTTTTCTTTGAAACTGGATCTGTGTACTTTTATGACCCAGCCAACACTTATTGACTCTATGCCAGTGCGTACTTTGCTGTTCATCTTCAAATTTTTAAATTTTCCAACAAGAAACAACATTTACTTCATTGTATCTACGTAAATTGTAGAAACCACAGATTAGCTTTAGTATTCGTTCACTTATTAAAGAAATATGACAATCAATCTTCAATCGGTTGACTCACTTTTAGTTTTGTGGAAAATGTTCCATTATAGCCCAAAGAAGGGTGAAATTTTTAAAGAAATTCAAGGAAACGTATACAATTTAAACATGCTGAAAATGATTAAAGTGTCCACCTCTCACTGGCTTTCACATGGACGGACTTGTGAAAGAATCTCCTCACGATATGAACAACTAGTTGAAACGTTAGATTCTTTGTTTGTTGAAACAAGGGAACCTGAACTTAGAGGGTTACGCCAAATTCTAATCACTTACATATCTCCTCAAATAATACCTTCATGCCGAGTTTCATGGCTGTAGCTCAATTTCTTATGGGTGCATATATTTTTTGCAACAAAGTGTATTTGTTTATGCAATAATAAAGTAATAAGCATTCACTCTTGCATAGTTAGGCATAATTTATAACCTTTAAGCTGCACATGTTGAGATTGTGACATCACATTCATCATTCAATGCTAGCATGTGGTTGGATGTTTCTGGAGGATGGAGGCCTAACTTGAGCGTTCTTTTCCAAATAAGTTTGTGGAATACATGTTACAGCTCGATATGTTATTTTTCTTATTGATCATATTCTGTTGTCTCTTTTTAATGAATTTTATATAATCTTTTTTTTACATAAATTTTGAATTTCGATTTCCAAATAACAAACTCGGTAAAAACTAGGCGAGCCATTATATTGTTAGATTGCGTGGCAAAAATATCAGAAGTTGAAAAGCTGAAAATTTTGGAACTGGTAATTTCAAAAGCGAAGAACAATTTAATAAAAATATTATCTCATACTTACTACAGCACAATGAAACCATTGTTTTGTGGGTGCTATTTTCACAAGTAAATCAGAGGCAATCATATACCAGAACATCTACTGACACAACCTACTGGACGATCTCACACAGCAACCTGAGCAGACTGTGTCATTATCTTTCATTATCAACAATGTCCTCATAACTATGTGATTTGGTTGGCTGCGATAGTTCGTCGTTCACACATTTGCCGATGCTTCTTATTCTTTTTTTTTATTATTATTCGACTTATATACAAGTTTACAGTTTTAATCAAATTTCTTACATTACAATTACATATTCGACTTGGCTTATATACTGATTGGATTATATTCAGAAATATACAGTAGTTACTTGGGATACAACAAATAGCTATTTGCTAAATACTGAATTTATTATCTGAAAGAGAACCATAAACAGCAAATCATATGCATTTCTTTTGCATGTTCCATTAAAATATGTATTAATTACTTTTAAAAGCCCAGCATTAATAAATTTTAATTTGTTTTTAACATATGTTTATACTGAACAAAAATATTCAGTCTAAGAAATAGTCAAATACCTTATTAGAAAGTACTCAGTAGTAAAGCTTTTAAGAATATAATTTATTTCATAAGACATTTTTGTAATTAAAGCTTAATTTTTTTTTCTTTAGTAAATTTAACTTTTTAAAAAAAAATTGTATAAATGTGTGCATCTTTACTGAGGATATTAAAAGAAATAAATGTTATTATAAATGTAATACTACACGAATACAATAACATCAAGATGTAAAAAATAAATACATTTGATCTACACAAAGAAAATAAAAATATAAGCAGAATTTTTTTTTAAAGTAAACATGTAATAATTTCTATATATGTCGTACTTCAACTGTCTAAGAAAGAATTAAAAAAATTTTTCTATTCTACCAAACAAAATTTGAACTTATTTTCAAGCTAAAATACTTTGTCTGACAACTGCGTTATTTTTTTTAAGCTCTACATATGTCTTGAGAAAAATCCTTGATGTTTAAACAAACAATACTCAAACCTATCTGTAACATAAATTAATTGTTTAATAATCTTTAACAAATATAATTGCTTCATTTTTAAAGATATTTATGTCTCTTGTTTTCTTAGAAACACCGTGAAAGTAACATAAAAAGGATGATGGTGGAGCTATGGAACTGATAGAATTATCATATGGAGCCTAGGATACAGCAAAGTGCGCTGATGGTGGATCCTGTGAGCTGTCAGTAGTAATCAGAGGCCCTACTGTATAGCAGTTTGTCTGCAACACTTGCTGAGTTTCAACATGGAAAGCAACACAGTCTTGGAGTTCATTGTAGCTGGTGATGAAATCTGGTGCATAGTATGATTACAAATCCATAGCATGGTTACAAATCATGCAATGACAGCATTTAACCTCTCCATGTCCAAAGAAATTCAATAGGCTATGATAGCATATATTCAATATGGTGGAAGTTTGACCACAATGGTGTTGTAAAGAACATGTGTTGAACACCCACTTCTTGTGCAGAACAGATTGCAAGCCTTTAAAACTGAGACTAAATCAACCGTAAATCTCTCTTCAGAACTCTCTCCTTGCAATTTTTACTTCTTCAGTCTATTGAAAAAGACATGAAAAGGACATTGCTTCTAGTTGAATAATGATATGAAGCATGCGGTATTGGATTTTTGAATACAGCAAATTTCTACCGTAATGACGTCTCCAACCTTGCTCGTCAATAAAACAATTGTCTTAAAATCTATGGAAATTACTTCTAAATATCTTTAACCGATATCAACTTACAGATTCCAAACAGAAACTCATTGATCATGCTTTAAAAATAAAAAATATATGGTTTGCTATTCATCTTAAAGTATATTTTTGAATAAAAGTTATTTCTCTTTTTTAAGCATATTTTAGATGTTTTTCAATTTTAGTATAAAGTTTTGTGATATTTTTAAATAAAATATCTGTTTCAGAGTCTTGCGTGGAGTTCGAAACCTTATTATTATTTTTAACTTAAACCTTAAATCTTGCTATAATTTTCATGTACACTGCATGTATACAAGAGTGAAAAATTACAGTCATTAATGTCTGAAGAATTACTTTAATAAAAATTTTAATTTTGTTTATTCCAAGAAACATTATTTGTTTTTGTTGAAGCTGTTTCGTGATGGAAATAGAATACATAAATTGCTTTTTAAATTAGGGTAGTCTTTTAATATATCTATGTCTCATATACAAACATTGTTCTTTAATTATTGAGAATAATATGTTCTTACAAAATATCACAAAAATATGAGCCTAACAATTTATGGTTCCCAAAATGGTAGCAGTACAGTTAAGGTGTTTGAATAAAAAAAAGTTGGGAATATCTTATGATGTTAACTTCTCCAAAAGCTCCATTGAGCTAACACGCTCAACAAAAATGGCATCATTCCAAAATACAATTTATATATGGAAAATAAATCCCCAAATCCAAAATTGGTTTTATGCAATTATCACCTTATGTCATTTTGAATAAACTTTCCACAAGTACGCACTTTAAGCAGAGAACGAATGTTTAATTTTATTTCAGAGTATATTGTTTTTTCTCATTTTATATTCAAAGTAAATATAACAAGAGATTTGATTTTATGTTACTCTATTATAAACTGAAAAATTAAAGTAAATTAATTTCTGATAAAACTTGTTCCATTTAAATGGTGTCAAAAGCCCAGAACTACCGACTCGCCCGAAGTCATGAGCAGCAGAATGGTAGTTTGGGCCATTTAAATGGTGTATAAAGTGTATGTGCGATAACAGGATTCTTAGTTGAGTCTTGTTAGTGGACAAATCTAAATATACTGTATTGTTTAAAATAGACAATTAACAGTTATCAAAAATTTCAGTTACATGTAAATAAAGAATCTATATATAATTTGTAAAATATTTTTAAAACTACTACTCTCATTTCTTTTTAAAAAGCTGTTATAATGTCTTTATTTGTTAATTACTCAAAATTTTATGAAATACAACTTAAAATTAGCTTATTTACAAAGTTAAAATGAAACTGATATTTTTTTATTTAGCCTTCTGCTGTCAGGATTATAAAATCTATGTCTGATCACATGGCTAAATACAGATCAAACATTGAAATAAATTTTCAATAGCATCGATAGCTAAAACATCTCGCCTCAATCTATCTAGTTCAGAAGTAGATTTTAAAATGGAACTAGAGAAAGAAGAAAAACATTTATATACTGTTGCAGTTTTTTTGTGTGTGTGTGGAGGGGGGGGGGGATCAAATCTTTACACCTGTGCTTAAGAAAAATGTAGACAACAAAGAGGAATGATTATTTAACTTTTAAAGTTTTCCATTTTACCTGAAGTGATTTTATTTAGGTAAATGCAATCTAATAAGATTGGAAGGTCCACACTCCTAAAGGTATACACTTTTAAAATCTTAAATTTGGAAAAAAAAGATATGTTAATTTTTCTTTATATGAAAAAGTCAACAGTGTTAACACTAGTATATTAATTAAATTGCATGTGAATAATGTTTTAATTTGAAACTTGGAACATATGCTCCTACAAGGTAAAGCTTGAAATCACCAGGAAGCAAATCAACGAAACTGAAAAATAATGTGCAGAATTCAGTAACAAACATGTAATAGAATATGTAAATATTTTCCAACTATAAAACACAAGATGTGTTTCGTAAATAACATTTAAAATGTAATTTTTAGTGGATTTTTCTTCTAGAATTTGAAATGCTATTTAACAGAGCATAAAAGTTATTTAAAATGGTTTGTTTTGCATAAAAAGATTTGCTTATTCGTTACGTTACTCAGTTTAGCATGCTACTCGTACATTAAGAGGATAGTTTCCTTTCAACTGTTGGTTTCAGTTTTTCCATGGTAACATATGGAATATAGTACTAAATATCATTTAGTTTTTAGGATATGTCCTGTTGTTTTTTGCAAGGCATAAATTCTAAAAAGAGGAAAATTTTTGCTTTATTAAAACAATGATAAAATAATTAGAGAAGTGTTTCTAAAATTTTTGTAAAATTAATGCTGCTCAGAAATATTAGAAATACATCTAGTTACTCTATCGAATTTCTCAACATCTGTCCTTGCAAATAATAGCAGCGAAAAATCCCCAAAACTGACATAGCCCGAGGTTTAATCCCCCTTCCCCTTTTCTAGCATGGAAATACTGAAACAAAAGATTGAAGGAAATATATCCTTTTAATGCATTCTCTATGTTACGATTCATAATCGTTTCTTTTGAGTTATATTTCGTTACATATTCGCTTTATTTTCGTTAGCATTCGTTACATACTCGTTTTTTTTGCGTAAACTTTCGATACATTTTCGTTTTTTTTTTTGCGTCCATTTCGTTATATTTTCGTTTGTTTTGCGTCCATTTCGTTATATTTTCGTTTGTTTTGCGTCCGTTTCGTTACATTTCCGTTTCTATATTTCGTTACATATTCGCTCTATTTGCGTTAACTTTCGTTATATTTTCGTTTTTTTTGCCGTCCGCTCCGTTACATTTTCGTTTCTTTTGCGATACATATCGTTATCATATAAATCTCTATGCAAAAGTAATGTGTGAAAAACGAAAAAGTAACGTTTTAAAAATTGGTTGCAAAATAGTGGAAGCGCCGAGACATCTTTTCGTTTTTATTTCGTTACATATTCAACGAAATAAAAACGAAACTGGGTTCCGATTTTTCAACGAATTAAAAACGGAAGTGTGCTAGTTGGGATATTATGATGATGTTTCGTCAATTTGTCGCAAAATGGGACTATCAGTTTTACAGACCTACTTGGCGATAAATTTGGCGATTGTTTAAGTTATCGCTAAATTAAAGAAAATATCGCCAAACCTTTCATGGAGATAGCATTATTCAGACGATATGATTTCCATCAATTTATTTGAAGCAACTGATATCATGTCGTTTAGCAATGGATGTAAATCCAATGTGTTATGTGGCATACGATTTTAATTAAATCTTTTCGGATTTGAATAATAAAGATATGTATATAAAATAAATTTCATAGGCATTGCATTTTTGACTGGATAATATCGATTACGGTCTTCAGGCTACGCATTATTATTATTGATATTTTCGGGGATTCTTGATTCAGGGATTATTGAGATTTTCAAATTATTATACCATTGTTTTATTATGACAAAAATTGTTGAAACTCACATCTTGCACGTTGTGAGAGTAATCTTCTATAAATGCACGTGTTATCTTCTAATCTACGAGAATATAAGTAGTACAGGTTTATAGGCATATATTTTGATATATATTGGCATATATTGGAATCAATTACGACCTTCTGGTATAAAGATTACGGGGATAATTGAAATTTTCAATTTATAATGTCATCTGTTTTATTTCGGCAAAGATTTTTTAGACTCATATTGTAATAAGGGTAATCTTCTACTAACATACAGGCATATTTTCTAATCAGCGACAATATAGGTGGTATGGGGATATATATATATATATATATATATATATATTCCCATATAATTTTAGTGCTTTCATTCTGGCATATATTGGAATCAATTACGGGTTTATTGATATTTTCAATTTATACATGCAATCTACTAATACAGGTTATATCTTCTAATATTCGCGTATATAAGTAGTACCGGTCCTATACAATTTTAATGCTTTCATTTTGCATATATTGATTCAATTCCTTTTTTTGTAAATTTGCTTTCGAAAGGGGCCAGGATGTTTTATTCTTTAGATCTGCCCGTGACGATAATTTTGCATGATGAGAACAGATATTCATAAACTTCTCTTTAGGAGCAATAAATTTAATATTTTAACATAATTTACATATGATTCTGAATTATAAGTTTCTTTATATATTATACTCCGTACGAAGAACGGGTATGCTGCTAGTTTATTTATATAATTGAGTTTTTTAACTTTCTTTAATAATCTCGTACAGTACAAGCTCAATTTACTATTAGCGGCAGTTGCGTAGTATCAGTTGCGTAGTATGCTCAACGAATCACAGAAGTACTCATTTAATTAACATTTGAGTTTTTTTACCTACTTCAGTGAATTCTTACAGTACTTGTACAATCTACTATAAATGCCATATCAACTGCGTAGTACGGTTAACTAATCAAGGAGGTAGTCATAGGAATTAAATTAATTACATCGCTTTTTATGTAAAATTTTGAAATATATTATTGAGTTTTAACTTACTTTAGTAATACCATACAGTACTAGCTTAATCTACTATAAATGCCATATCAGCTCGTAGCATAGCCAACTAATCAGAGAGGTAGACATAAAAGCTTTTGCTACTGTATTAATTAACATCTCTATGGATCTTGTTTTAATATATTAGAGTTTTTTAACCTACTTTAGTAATCCAGTAGTAATCTATAGTAGTCTTTGGTAATCTATAGTAGTAGATTCTGCTCTATCTACTGTAACAGCCATATCAGCTGCGAAGTATGGTTAACTAATCAGAGGTAGTCATGGAGGCTTTTACAATTGAGGTGTGTAGCAAGTTATTACTAGTGCATTTTACATTGTTACTGATAAGGTCTAACCAGCGCTGAGCTACTATAATTTTAAGTAACAACATTCTTAAAACGAAGTAGCCGATCATCCAAGCTAGGGATATTTTGCAAACTAGTTGGTAAACATAACGTAAGAGTTGAGTATTACAGTTTATATAGAAATTTACATTGTTACTGAGAAGGCCTGACCAGCGTTGAGCTATACAATTTTAAGTAACTACATTAAAACGAAGTAACCGATCATCCAACTAGAGATATTTTGCGAACTAGTTGGTAAACATAACGTAAGAGTTGAGTATTGCAGCTTATATAGAAATTTACATTGTTACTGATAAGGACTAACCAGCGATGAGCTATGCAATTTTAAGTAACTACATTCTTAAAATGAAGTAACCGATCATCCAAACTAGGGATGTTTTTCAAACTAGTTGGTAAACATAACGTAAGAGTTGAGTATTGCAGTTTATATAGAAATTTACTGATAATTCTTACTGATAAGGCCTAACCAGCGCTGAACTGCTATAATTTTAAGTAACTGCATTCTTAAAACGAAAAACGAAGTAACCAATCATCCAAGCTAGGTATATTTTGCAAACTAGTTGGTAAACATAACGTAATAGTTGAGTATTACATTTTATATAGAAATTGTGTGTGTGTGTGAGTGTTTAAGCTTATTCTATTTTCATAGGACTTTCTTAAATGATTTCAAATATTGCCCAGAATTTAACATTCATTCAATATTTAAACAACTTTTAACAACCAGTGCACGTGCACCGGAACGTACTAGCTTAAACTCATCCTTGAGACTGATAAGAGTAAAAACGGCCCACTGTTGCCAGCGATACTAAGAGCATAATTTCGACAATAAATGAATCTCAACGTGCTTATTTTTAATCGTACATTCTATTTAATGGGACGATGATTAATCTGCGCAAAATCAATATTCTAAAACGATCATTAGTACAAAAATTAAATTAAATCCCGGGTTTCCTGACGGTTGTTATGAAAAATACTGTCCATTTTGTTAGTGCACACTGTATATATCAAGGTATACATTTATAAATATAATTATATTTGAAATGCAATTATCTACGTCACTCCGAAAAGCATATACGTTTCAAATGTACAACTGACTGTATTCAATGTACGTAATATTGTAATGCCTTCCAATGCTTCTTTATAGAAAATCAAATTCACAAAAATTCCTGGTCACAGCTTTATTTACCTTGTATCTTACCTTGTCTATATAATAAAAGGCAATGTCTGTGTGTGTGTCTGTCTTATACACTATACGTTTCGCGACCGCGCGTCGGAGAGCTACGAAATTTGGCAATCGGAGACCCGGGGGGGAGGGAAGGGGACACGTGAAAACCGATTTTCAAAATTCTAATTATTTTTTTATTTATTTAATGTTTTATGCGATTTCGACCTTTTTTTGCCCTTTTTGCACTTTTTTCTCCACGATCCAGACGTCGTAGAAAAAAACAACTCACACCATCGGAAAAAGCAGACAATTGCGAGTAAAAATATATCAATTTCAAATCTCCATTTCGATTTCTAATATTTTTTAAAGATTTTAAAACAAAAGTCACTTTTGGCTCAAAAAAACGATTTTTGGTTTTTAAATTCTCGCATAGTAAAAAGTACTCATAATTTCGACTAATAATTTACATTTTTAGAAAGCTGAAATATCTGGCATTCTTACAAGTCTAATCTGGTCCAGAAATAATGAAAATTGCCTTCAGGATCGCAATTTTAAAGACGTCATGATTTTATATTTCTCGCCGTTCCGCTCGGCGTACCGCTTCGTTTCTCCCCCGCTGAAGCAGGGAAGGTGGTGGGTGGGGACGTCAAGGTGGAGGTGACGTCACGGTTCTGAATCGAGCTAGCTCCTTTGCTCTATATAAATTATTATATTTATATTTTAAATGATGGGACGATCTGGATTTTTTAAATGTATATTTTAACTTTTGGATATTTTAAATGGATATTTTAATTTTATGGATATTTTAAATGATGGAACAATGAAACAATGGAATGAGGATGATGGAATTAAGCATATGGTCATTTTAAATTGCAAATTAGCGCGCGGGAAGTTAGCGTTAGGCCCGGGTTCGATTCCCGCCACTGCCAAAACTGCCGCCGAGTTTACGTGGAATACGATCACGTTAAATATGTGGGTCCGTAAGTCCTTCCGAGAGGTTGGTGGTAGGGGAAGGAGGATACGGCCCCTGTGGATGCCTCCCCCACTGGGTTCCCGTCTAAATTGGGTGAATATGTAGAAAGTTATGGAGATTGTCGCGGAGGGCGCGGCAGCCCAGTGGTTAGCGCGCGGGAATTGCACTCAGTAGGCCCGGGTTCGATTCCCGCCACTGCCAAAACTTACGCCACGTTCACGCAGAGTACGATCACGTTAAACATGTGGGTTCGTGAGTCCTTCCGAGAGGTTGGTGGTAGGGGAAGGAGGGTACGGTCTAAATTGGGTGAATAAAAAGAAAGTTATGGAGATTGTCGCGGAGGGCGAAGTAGCCCAGTGGTTAGAGCGCGGGAATTGCACGCGGTAGGCCCGGGTTCGATTTCCGCCACTGACATGGAGTACGATCACGTTAAACATATGGGTCCGTATGTTTTTCCGAGAGGTTGGTGGTAGGGGAAGGAGGGTACGTTCCCTGTGGATGCCTCCCCCACTGGGTTCCGGTCTAAATTGGGTGGCACATCCTGGCCGTCCAACCAGTTACCAGGCCCGGGTTCGATTCCCAAAATTGCCGCCATGTTTACGCGGAGTACGAGCACGTTAAACATGTGGGTCCGTGAGTCCTTCCGAGAAGTTGGTGGTAGGGGAAGGAGGGTACGGTCTAAATTGGATGAATAAAAAGAAAGTTATGGAGATTGTCGCGTAGGGCAAAGTAGCCCAATGGTTAGAGATTGGAAATTGCACTCGGTAGGCCCGGGTTCGATTCCCAAAATTGCCGCCGTGTTTACGCGGAGTACGATCACGTTAAACATGTGGGTCTGTAAGTCCTTCCGAGAGGTTGGTGGTAGGGGAAGAAGGGTACGGTCCCTGTGGATGCTTCTCCCACTTGGTTCCGGTCTAAATTGGGTGAATAAAAAGAAAGTTATGAAGAATATCGCGGAGGGTGAAGTACCCCAGTGGTTAGTGAGCGGGATTTGCACTTGGTAGGCCCGGGTTCGATTCCCAAAATTGCCGAATAAAAATAAAGTTATGGAGATTGTCGCGGATGGCACGGTAGCCCAGTGGTTAGCGCGCGGGAATTTCACTCGGTAGGCCCGGGTTCGATTCCCGCCATTGCCAAAACTGCAGCCGTGTTCACGCGGAGTACGATCACGTTAAACGTGTGGGACTGCAAGTCCTTCCGAGAGGTTTGTGGTAGGGGAAGGAGGGTACGGTCTCTTTGGATGCCTCCCCCATTGGGTTCCGGTCTAAATTGTGTGGCACTTCCTGGCCTTCCAAGCAGTTACCTTACACCTTTCTGGTAGGTCGCGCCAACGAGTTTGCCACGGTCAGAATTTTCAAGGGTAGCGAACAGGCTGGTCGCCAAAGGCAGCTAGTATATAAATAAAATGCATACATTGCTCATCTCAGTGCCAATTTTCTGCAATAATGCCAACGTTTAATTGTAGCTATGTCTTGAATCTTAGTCCTTATGCAACCATACCTTAGAGATAATGATAATTTACACATTACGGAATGCAGAATTTCCAGGAAATGTAGAAGTATCCAGAAAACAATCGCGATAATCCTTTTGATCAGTAGTGGCATGATTTTTTTTAACATTGTTTTCAACATTAACAAGTACGAGCTTTCTATCATAATAGAAATTCGTCACTATCATGAATCCACTGGGAAAACCTTCATTGCATTCCCGGGACCAATTTAGAAAGGACTCTTTATCTTGTGTTCGATAATAAATCGATCGTACTTTTGGTATGATGAATTTATCTCAGCTTCATCCAAAGTTAATAACATATTTTATGCTAAACTGAGAAACCTAAATAAACGATTTTGTACTTTGAGCTTGGTTATATATTTTTAGAAGAGTAATACAGATTGCAATGCACTTTAAGTGACTCATACACTTCTAAAAAAGAAAAAAACTGTTATAAATTGGAAATACATTATTTATAACGAATAGTTGCCTTAATTTAGCTACTAAACAATATTAGAGAAATATTTGGTAAATATAAATTTGTATTTACGGAGATTAAACAGTTAGCATGGGCAAAATTATTCTTTCTGTGGTCATTAATTTGAAGTACCAAAATTCAAGTAAATTATGTGACAAATCTAAGAATTTTTACTTTCCTTATATACATAATGAATAAGGAAAGTATTGTAACGGGGTCAAAAATTCGAATTAGAGTTTTCGACGGGAGAGCACGTTTCAAGCATCCCTGATCACGAATCGAACATTTTTGAAGTGATGTCTGTGTGTGTGAAAGTATGTGTGTGTATGTGAAAGTATGTGTGTGTATGTGTCAGTGAAGACGATAACTGACGAACGAATGGACCGATTTGAACGAAATTTGGTACAAAAATCACAATCCGTAAACACTGTAAGTCTATTATTTTTATACGCAATCGAATGTTTAGACCCCCCCCCCCCCCCTAAATTCTCGAGTGAAAATTTGAAAAAATCGTCAAAAAATCAAAACCGTTAATAAAGTTACGCAAATAGACATTTCTTATGTAATTTTTCATTAGAAAACGATTGACATAAATTTTAGAACGCTAACATGAACCGTTTTTGAGATATTGCACATTTTTCAAAAAAATTATCAAAAAGTCATATAAAATTTAAAAAAATTATATTTCCTATTGCGAAACATGTTCACTTTTCATATGTAATACCATGCGATAAATTTGGTGACATCATTTTCGTGAATCTAGCTCGTTCCATTCATGAAAAAAAGATACTTTGAGTAATTCTTTTGTATTTGAACGCCAATAGTCTTATATCTGCTGTAAGAATAACTTATTCCTTCGTCCGTAACGCTTGGTGAGATTTTGGCGACGAATTCGGTGGAATGTTGCCAACTTGGCGACTTTTTATATATTGCCAAATTCACGGAAATAAGTCAAATGGATAAGAATGACGCTTAATCAATGATAATGAAGATTAATTGACGAAAATTCAATATCTTGGAAAGAATATAAGTATTTACTATAAGAAAAACCTATTTTTTTACTGTAAAAGTAGTATAATCATTGCATTATATAAGGGAAGTCAAGTGTTGACCACATCAGATTTTTTATATTTATGTTCAAACTTGCAGGCGAATACAATGATAGTTTTTGAAAATTTATTCGGGCATATTTTTCGAAATTGTGTATTAGCAACTGTGTTCCAAGTGATATAAATAATCAATTAGATATCAAAATTTAAATTTTCATTGTTTAATTTAAAGATGCAAAACATCGTTAGTGTAAAATCCTAGAGCAAAAATGTCAGCGCATCAATGAGTTTTGGTAGAAAAATGAAGTTCCTTCTTTAGCATACATTTTCTACCGTATGGAAAGATCTATTGTTAGAGTGCAGTTAACATATCTAAACATGTAAATCATGCATAAAGTAATTTGAAATGTCTCTGAACTCTACTTAATTACTCAGCACTAATGTTAAAGATGATTGTTGCTAATAATGCATTGTGTACTTTAACTATAGATTGAAAAATCTTACTTCCCTGTAAATATGTTAAAGTAAATGTTGAAAAGTAATATTTGACATCTTCAATAAAATGACATTAAATGAGTACAAGATACTCTTTTTTGAGAATATATGCATTTGGATCATAAAGGTCTTATCGATTTTTAGTCCCGTGTAAACAACCAAGAAATCAATATTTACTGGTAGGCCTATAGTTTCTAGTTAAGAAGTATTTATTTTTGACACTATTGAAAATAATCCAAAATTAATAAAAAGAAAACAAAAAAAGTATTGATTATGAAACACTCCCCAACTGCAAAGTAATTTTATTTCAACATCTCTAAAATGCGATACCTTCAGCGGTGATATTTTAAAAATTATCACAGTACTACAATAATTTATTATATGGGTCATTTTCTGTAAACGGTAGTTTTACATCACCCAGGTGTTTTAATAAAAGTGTGCATGACTTGTGTAATGTCGATATTCAAATCGAATTACTTTTATGTAAAATATATAAATTTATGTATTATATTTCTTTATATACAGTTCTGTTACAGATTTTAGTTCTGCCTTGAAAACCCCCTTTCTGTCGTTTTATGTGTTCTTTTGGAACATATATTATTCTTAAACCGAAATCAAAATCATTTCTAACATATTATTTAAAATGTGCGAGCGCTTTGAGAGTTATTTCTTCTGTTGAGTTCAAGGTCTTTTGGCAGTCGAAAATGGAAGTGCCAATGTAAATAATTTCATAGTTTCAATATATTTGTGCTGCAGACGATAATGAAGTTTTGCAATGGTTGTTTATAGCAGGTGGCTCTCCAGACATTCTGTCGAGACATGCCGGCGTTTGGCCGTGAGAACCTTTTCTCGGCGGGAAATATCATGAATGTTTTCTATTGGTTGTGACGGACTGGAAGCTCTCGTCCAGGTCCGTAGCTGAAAAGGTATAAAAGCCGTGCGCACCTTTTCTCGCTCTCTTATATGCTCATCTGCTCTTACTTCAGTAGGCAGTTCACGATAGCAACGCTCACTCCGAATCTCGGGGGTCTGACCTCCAGGCAGATTCCTGGAGATTCGTGAGCTGAGGAATGCTGCCTTTCTAACGACCATTTTATGGTACGATCCCGAGGTTAATACCGGGAATGAAATAACGTCGAAACTGCACGTAGAGCGAACCCGATGCTCATTCCGGGACTAATACCTTAACATCATCGAGCTGGCTTGTGGAATGCTCCCGAGGCTCATACCGGGAAGGTAAATCGTATCGTCGCTACCCGAGTAGTTCTAGTGAATGATGCCATCCGTCCAGGCTGGGCCATTCTGGAAAAATCCCTGAATGTGTATGCCGGCCTTTCGTTCTGAAACACCGATTCATCGCCGTGTGGGTGATTGGCTGATGTTGAGAACTACGACCTTACTTACGACGTCTTGATGACCGGGGTAAGCGACCTTTATTGTTTAACTTCAAGAGAGAGAGAGACATCGTAAGGAAAGTAAAACCATCCATTGTAATCTGTAACTACAATTTAATGCGTATTCTAAAATTATAATTTCTGTTTTGATTATTTATCAGAAATAATTTCTTTTAACTCTCAGAGTGCTCATCCCAGTAATTTGACCATACCTATATTTGATATCATTATGACATGTGGTTTGCCACTCAGTATTGCATTATGTGGAAGTATGGAGGCTTTAAAATCAGTAGCGCTCTGATAAAATCTGCGCATGTGTCCAGTGGTGTGCTGAGAGATTCAGCTGTTGTATCTGAAATACATAGGAATTTAACTTCTTAAATAAATGAAAATTCATTTTTAACTTCTAAATTCTGTTTATTTATTTGTGTATTGTAATTCCTTTTGATATTTGTGAAGAAGACTTAATTTGAATGTTTTCAGGTTATTTAGGTTCTTCTGGGCTGTAGGTCATCGCGGAGATTTACTTCTCCCGACAGGAGTGTGTGGACCTGTGTGGGTTATTTTGCGGCATTTTTTGATCATGGTTTTTGTAGTGGTGCTGGTGCTGGTGTGGCTAAATTCTAAATTAAGAGGTCACGTTTCATCTTAATCCCCGCCATTACAAATTGGCGCCGTGACCTTTCCTCCTGAGTACCTGCCCTGTTCTAAATTTTAAAAAAATGTTGATATGTTCTTGTTTGAAGTTATTTAAATTTAAAAGAATTTTTGCGCTGGAAACAGAGTGGTATGTGGTATGGAATTTTTTTTTAAAACCAGTTTCGATTTCGGGAGAGCACTCGTATTTACGTGTATATGTAAAGAAATATTGTCTAATGTGTTGATATTTGAAAATAATAATGTAATGAAATTTGAGGTATTATTATTGAAGAAAATGTTTATGAAATATTACATTGATTTGTTTTCAAAATGAAAATGGGGTAGAATGAAATGTTTTCACTGGAATTGCGTCTTATCATGTCAACGAGAAACGTATTGAAAAAGAAATGTATTGGAATTGCGCGAGGTGACACATTAACGGAGTGATATATGTGACAATATTGAAAAATCTGTTTTAATGAAAAGTATTTGAATTCACAAAAAGTTCCGTTTTTGATAGTGTTGGTATCTGGTAAAGATACGTTGAAAATTTAAAAATTGAAATTTGATTATATAAATATTAAAGATTTTAGATGAGTGTTATTTAAGAATTTTATAGGTGTATTGAATTTAGGAATTGAAACTTAATTGGAATGGAATTTTAGTTATAACACCTGTTTTAAAAACACTTTCGATTTGATTTTTCTTGAGAACACTTTGTTTTCGGTTATGATTTTTGGTTCTGTGTTTAATGTGTGGGAGGCGATTCCTGCTGTAATTCTGATTTCGACGAGCTCTTCTGAGCATTTTTTTCCCCAAATTTGGGTTTGCAGATTCGAACCTCCGGTGTGTTGACATGTTTAAATTGAAATGAAATTTTGGCCGGAAGCAGAGGCCGTTTTCGAAAATTTTTCGAAATTGAAAAGTTTAACTGTAAATGTTTGAAATTTAATTATAATTACTTGAATACTCGAGTTTAAAATTATTTGAAAATGCACCTTAATTTTGAGAACATAGTGATAAAGAGTAGAATGAAATGATATACGAGTTCTTGAACACCTGAATACTGATTGTGTATAAATATGAAAATTATTTTGGGTAAATAGTTATTGAAATTGTGTGGCTAGAAAAAGCACACATTTTTGAGTTCTGTAAAAGACAGACTCGTGTTTTGCTGGACCAATGTTTGGCTTGAAAATTCTAAAGTTATGAAATGTTTTGATATTTGAATTTTGATAAAATTTTTGTCTTGGTCGCATCAAACTTTTATATTTGGTGAAAATTTTTGAATAACTAGTAGAATTTGTATATATGTATAAATTGATTTCGAAAGTATTTAGAAAAAAGGAAATGGTGTCATTACATGAAATGTGGGGAAGAGCAGGAAAATTTTTAAAGGGGTTGATTCTTTTTGTAAATGTTTTGTGGAAAATTTTGAAATGGAGTTTGAAAATAATTATGTGGAAATATTTGTTATTGAATGTTGATAATGAAATTTTTCGATTTTTGAAAATTTTGAAAAAGTGAATTTGTGGGGACTGAAAGCTTCTTTTCCCCTGAGAGGTTGTCGAATTTGAATTTTTGTTTGCCTCAGGATGTGAAATTATTCTCAATTTGTTTTGATTTTAAATGTTTCGGTTTCCTTGCCCTGTTGTTGCATCCGAGCACCTTGATTTTTGTTTTTTTCGTGTCTTTGACTCTCCTGAGTTTTTTCTGCTGAGTTTGTTATGATAATGGATTCACGACCCATTTTCACTGGATTGAGTTGATTGTATTGGCGAATTGCAGTCAACGTTTAGTTTGAAATTGTCTCACAAACAATTCGAGGAGAGACGAATTGATCACTCGTCTGAGCAGAATTTCCTTGGGTTTGAATTTGACCTTGCTTGTGTGTTTAGGATGCATGTTGATGTTCTGTTGAACTAGCGTAATTCTATGGGATGGTTGATACCCCATTAGTGGCTTTTCTCAAGGATTGATCCTCGTTTGCACCCATGCCTGTGTTTACTTCGGTAGCAGATGAAAGAATTCCTGCTCATTTTACTTCTTGAATTTTTTGTTGGCTGCAGTCGATTGCATTCCTGCAGAGTCCAACGCTGAAGGTTGAAATTCCTGAAAAATATTTTTGAGGATGGGTTGCTTTGCTTTGGCAAGTGGAATTTTGAAATGGATTTTGTGGAATTTTGAATTGTGGAATTTAGCTAAACAACAATTTATATTTTTAATATTTAATAAATTTAGTTTTTTTTTTCATTAAATGTAATTCCCCTGTGTGTCCCAACAGCCAAATAGTAAAATCACAACTTCATTTACAAGCCTTGTAGCAACCATTCCTTGCAGCAACCATTGCTGCCAGCATCTTTGCACCACAGTGTCCGTTCGGTGCAGGTGGCGGCCTATTGCACGGTATGACCAATCAGTTTCACCCTTCCCGACTATACGACCACGTTCGAACTCGTCTAATTGCTTATAAGATATTTAGCAACGTCATAATTGCATTATTAGTTGCGTCTCCACGTAACTGCCGCGCCGATTACGAGCAAAGATAAACCGCAAAAGATAACCTGTTCTATAGGATGCTAGTTGCACAGTAGAAACGTGCGCTATGACCGAAGCTAACATTTATTAGCCTTGCAAATTCAATCATTGGCATACTTGGTATAAATGAATTTGCCTGCGAAATTTCGAGATGGTCGGATAATTTTTAGGGAGGATGCTTCATTTTTTTTTTTTTTTTTTTTTTTTGCAAGAGTGTATTTCGATGACGTCATTTGAATAAAGTTCATTTTATTCATTTGAATAAAGTTCATTTATATTTAGTGTTGCATCCGTCCAAAAACTGCTTCATTTTTGAGTATTTTCTGTACATTTGTATTCTGTGTCAAAGCATTTACAATATTTTTTAGTTTAGGTGATCATCGAACTTATTATTTCTACAACGAAACCTAATTTTAATGTATGCAGAATGTAAACAAGTGGTTGTAAGATGAGTTGTAAAAGAATTGCTTATTTTTTTTCACTCAAAATTATTTAGCTCTATAGTCTGGAATAAAAATGATATGAATGAAATATTTATTGCTTTTATATAGAGAGCCAGACGATTTATATTTCGATGACGTCATATAAATAAAGTTCATTTTTTTCATGAAATTTTAAGTTTTCAAATATAATAAATTATTGCAGTACTGTGATAATTTAAAATATATCAGCGCTGAATGTATCACATTTTAAATATGTTTAAATAAAATTACATTTCAGTTGAAAAGTGTTTCATAATCAATATTTTATGCATGATTGATATTTCTTATTTTATTGTGTATTATATTATGTGATTATGAGTATTATGGTAAAAATGAAAAAATTCCAATCAAAACTCACTGAGATAGCATTTAAAATTTTTAATTTTACTTCTCAGATAAAGGAACTATTTTTTTATCATTCTGAATTAATCATAAAGCTATTTTATTTTCTCGATGTTTGGTGCTGTGAAAGTAATATAAAAACATATTAGGTTGATAATCCAGAATCTCCGTTTCTAACTGTGCTAGAGATGAGTTTTAAATATAATACTTTTGAACTCGAGAAGAAAAGACCGTGTACAAGGATTTCATGCATCTCACATGCTTATTTAGGACGTATTACA
Organism: Amaurobius ferox; assembly: GCA_951213105.1. Lineage (NCBI taxonomy): Eukaryota > Metazoa > Arthropoda > Arachnida > Araneae > Amaurobiidae > Amaurobius > Amaurobius ferox. The sequence goes on from OX578136.1 coordinate 89,702,199, forward strand.
TTCCCTCGGCAAGTTATGTATATGTTGTTGTAAGATGTCGTATCATAATAGCTCCGTTTAGTTTCCAATATTTTCTATATGTTATGGTGTAATTTTAAACAGAGGTTTACATATTAAATTTTGTGTAACGTCAGATATAATTTTTAGTACTTCATTAAGTTCCAATTAAATTGTATCACATATGTCTGTATGAAAACGTAACGTTGTTATAAAGACATCTATTCTTAAAAATAATAACAAAAACATTTTAAAAGTTTGTATATAAAAGGTAACTGCGACCATTCATTTCGACGATTATATGCACTTAAACTATTTTGTTAATGATTACTATGCTAAGACACGTATGAAAGTCAAAATATGGCAGTTTTTTAATAATATTCCCCTAAGACTATCAGTTTTCTGGGAACGATTTTGCGCAAATTGTGGATTGCAAATTTCAAAATATTATATATTCTTCTGTCTTTTATTTTTTCACATAATCTATATAATTATAAAATGGCAATTAAATGCGCTCATGTGTCTCGATATATCACATCTGCACACTGATATAATGCGAGAACTATTACAAACGTATCAATAGTACTGAAATATTAAAATTTTCATTTTCATAATATAGGACGTAAATACACAAGATAAAACGTCTTTAGTTCTTTGGCGCGTCAAACGCCCATTATCAAAAGACATCGGTAAAAGCACCATTGCATAGGAGATTTATGCTGAGCCAAACAAGAAAAAAAATTTGCATATTACAGTGAGTCACAGCAAAAGGTAAAAACAGATCCAATGAAAAATTTATAAATGCGTTCATAAAATAGTTAATATATCGAAACAGATAGATATTAAAAATATACATATATACAGATACATGTTTTATTACTTTCCTTATATACATAATGTATAAGGAAATTATTGTGACGGGGTCGAAAATTCGAATTCGAGTTTTCGACGGGAGAGCACGTTTCAAGCATCCCTTATCACGAAACAAACATTTTTGAAGTGATGCCTGTGTGTGTGTGTGTGTGTGTGTCAGTGAATCTGTGGAGACGATAGCTGACGAACGAATGGACCGATTCGAACCAAATTTGGTACAAAAATCACAATCCGTAATCACTGGGAGCCTATTGTTTTTATGCGCAATCGAATGTTCAGAACCCCTCTAAATTTTCGAATGAAATTTTGAAAAAATCGTCAAAAATCAAAACCGCTAATAAAGTTATGCAAATAGACATTTCTTATGTAATTTTTCATTAGAAAACGATTGACATAAATTTTAGAACGCTAACATGAACCGTTCTCGAGATATTGTACATTTTTCAAAAAAATTATCAAAAAGTCATATAAAATAAAAAATAAAAATTCCTATTGAGAAACATGTTCAATTTTCATATGTAATACATTGCAATAAATTGGGTGACATTATTCTCTTGGATCTAGCTCGCTTCATTCATGAAAAAAGATACTTTGAGTAATACTTTTGTATTTGAACGCCAATAGTCATTTATCTGCTGTAAGAAAACTTATTTCTCCGTCCATAACGCTTGGCGAGATTTTAGCGACGAATTTTGCGGAATGTCGCCAATTTGGCGACTTTTTGAAATGTTGCCAAATTAACGAAAGTCTCGTCAAATGGATAAAAATGACGCTAAATCAATGAAAATGACGACTAATTGGCGAAAATTTAATACCTTGGAAAGAATATTAGTATCTACTATAAGAAAAACCTATTTTTTACTGTAAAGTAAATTCATTACATTATATAAGGAAAGTCTTGTGTGGCCCACATCAGATTTTTTCTTTCTAGTGTTCAGTGTACACATGTCCTATGTACACATTTGCATATTTTGCAACGGATCTTCATTTTGTCTCTTGCTGTGGCTCAGTGTAATATGGAAATTTTTGTTCGTACTTGACAGAAATATCTCATGGAATGCTGGTGATAGGCATTTAAAGCTTGAAAGCGCTAAATAATTTTCATCTGGTGTATTTAATCCCTGAATTGTGAAAATAAAACTTTTAGTGTTTAGTGATTTTCATCTGTTTAACTCCTGAACGTATCGCCATGTTTATATTATTTTATACATTTCTTTCGTGCCAGTGTGTTGAGGAAATCTTAAATCGTGAATTTTAGACAAAATCAGAAAGTAAAATATCTGTAGCAAATACATCTTTACTTTTGTATATCTGTGCAATGTATGTATCCACTTTAACTCAAAACGTAATTGTCTAAATTTCCCTTGTGGGTTACCCTGATGCTGGTTAGATTTTTGTACGATTCGAGATAAAAGAACCTTTGTTTGTGGAATGGCCCACAAAAGGCGCATGCATCCACTCTAGGTAAAAACACTAATTAATCAAATTTCACAAAATTTTGTAGATAAGTCCCTTGTAGTTTACCCTGGTGCGGATTGGATTTTGGTATGATAGTTTACCCTGGTGCTGATTAGATTTTGGTATGATAGTTTATCCTGGTGCTGATTAAATTTTGGTATGATTTGGAAATAAAGAACCTGCCTTTTTTTTTACAAAATGATCAGCAAAACTCGTCAAAATTGACACTTAAAGACTACGCATGCTTAAATGTATCAGTCAAATGCTTGTTTTATATCTAATTTTTAATGCTGAAACGAATAAGATCAACCCCATTATTTTATTCTAAGATTAGCAGTTCTTGAGATATTTCAGTTTCTTCGCATTTTTGCTACACCACGTTTGAAAATACGTCCAGTGACCAAATGAGAATGAAAATTGAATTAAAAGTCCAAATTCAGTGGCATTTTAAATAATTATTCCTGCCATTTTGTGCCATTAAACTCAATTTCATGAATTATCAAAGAAATAAAAATAAATGAATTCAAGTCTGCAGAGAAAATCATGTGCTGTCCACATAAGATGCTTTGCTTTACTGCAACCTAATAAAGAACAATCATTATAGACAATCCTATATAATTCGAACACTATCAAAGACATTTTTCGCAATTTTTTGACCCGAATTCCTCCATTACAGAATCTATAAAATTTCCACTCTTCATAAATCTTAACAATTGCAACTTAGCACGTAAAATATCCCGGTAATGTCCGTGAAATACTTCATTAGTATTCTGTGCTTTTTTATTTCCCTGGCTTAACCTTGCGTGCTGAAAGACATATCAGCGTTCACTTTCAGTTCTTAATGGTATCTCTTGTGCACCGGGTATCTGCTCACTTTTATTCGCCACTGCTTTTTCTTCTTCATTTACGTGCAGAAAATATTAATTCATCAAGGTATGCGTGGAATTAAATTAACGTAGTTTTTATGGCACTGGTTCATAAAGTTCATCTGTTTGTATTTTCACGGTTAAGGGCAGAAAGAAATTGCTAGAGCTAAGAAAGATATTTTTTTCAGTCGTATTTGTATTTTCAAGAGACCTGAAGAAAGGAATAGTGATCATCAATTATTCATAATATTGTCATCGGAAATACATAGTTTTGTGTTGTCATGACTATTTATATATATTTACTAACCAATATCATCTCAATTTTTGCATGAAATATAATGATATATCTGTAATGGTATTGTCTGTACTAGATTTGTAATGGAATTCTTAATGTCTCATTTTGGATTTATATGCGTTGTTGATATTGATTATTGTAACACTGTGAGTTTCTTTAGAGGGAAATAGTTCACGCTGGTTTCTATATGTTTTATTAAAAGAACAAACACAATCCGTAGTTTCTCTGGGTATAGGGTGTCACGGAAAGCCATGAAGCAGGCCAATAGCCAGGTCTCAAGAAGAATTAGTGTTATCGTATATTTTTATTCAGACATATAGGAAAGCCCTATTAACTTTCGGAGGACTGACCCCAGTTTCAGGAGAATAATGTGACATTGTCTCGCTTATCGTTAATGATAAAAGGAAAATATCAATTACAAAGTTATAAAGCATTGTAAGCTTTTTTATCCAGCAGGAAAAGAAGTTAATGAGCTTTGAAAATCAGTTCATTACACCCTCCCTCAGAAATCCGAATACGTAGACGGTACTTAGGTGGCAAGAAATTAATTTTAATATATACAAAATTTAAAATGTTCAGATTCACCAACAATGCATTCTCTTATCTTAATTTTAATGATGTCACGAGCAGATTTGATGAATATATCACTGCCTGTATTTCCTTGCTCTTTCTTGATCCCGTTCATGAAAATCTGTATAGTGTTACTAGGCATGATATTCACCACCTCTAATGCCATTTGTCTTAGGTATATCTGGATGTTGAGGTTTTTTATTTGTTTCGGAAAGAAGGTCTGCATCGAAAAAAATGCCAGAGAGATTTTCTGTAGCGCCTATGGAGCAACTTAGAGTAGGGCCCTTGAATTCATCAGTTCTATTTTCTCCGCACATACAAGTGGGTGGTTTTTCTTTAGTCTCTGGTTTCAAACCAACTTCCTAATGCATTTTTGCTGTACAGTGCTAATTACCAATGTTACTGCAATGTGCGGTGCTGATTACCAATGTTGCTGCAATGTACGGTGCTGATTATTAATGTTGCTGCAATGTACGGTGCTGATTACCAATGTTGCTGCAATGTACGGTGCTGATTACCGGAGCTGATTATAATTTTACCCATGTATTTTGCTTAGATTTTCTCCCAAGGGTTGAAGTTATTACGGTTATTAACAGATGCTGCTTGATAAACTTGAAATCCATATTCCGAGATAGACCGTATCAAATGAATATATGTTGTTCTCCGGATTTCGGCATCATCACGCTAATTCCTGCTTAAATAAATGTGAGGATATTAAGCCTTTTTTGCTTATATTCACAAAATTTCCGATATACTTGTGGCAGTGTCCAGTAAAAAACCTAGATAACTAGTGTGTTTATCACATTAAAGAGTTGCTGACAGAAAATCTTTAAAAATCTTTGAATGGACCTTAATTTAGTGTTTATTTGTCTTGAAGAAACTGCTCATGGATTTAGAAGGATTTAAATTTAATTTTGTTCCAGCGCAAAAGTCTGGATATTGATAATAGTATTCTTCATAGTTGCCTATGATGAGACTATATCCCATTCTGAGACCGACATACAATAACTGTAAAAATAATGAGACGATAGTTAAGCTTAGGAATCCCTGTGGAATTCCTTTGCTCAAATTAATGCTCTTCGATTGTGCTTAATTGAACTTGACCCTGATGCATACATTTTTTTAAGAATTCATACAATCAAGGGAGGGCCTTTCCATTTATTATATAATTGTCGAATAGCTTGAAAGCCTTTTAAAGACCAAGATAAACGGCCACCGTGTGATTTGTTGATTTTATCTTTTGGTCATCTCTAACATGTTAAACCGCTTCGTTTAATCAAGTGAAACTACAAAAAGTCACCCATCACCAGTAGAACTTATCTTTTACCACAATCGAAGTATATATACTGATTTCTGTGGATACGAAACTTCGTAAGTGAAACCCAAAATTACCATCAATGTAATAACAGGAAATATAGGAGGTAAATCTAGCCGCCTTATTCAAGTCCAGAGGAACTAAACAGTTACTTTAGCAATTTTGTTCCAGCGCAAAAGTCTGGATATTGATAATAGTATTCTTTATAGTTGCCTATGATGAGACTATATCCCATGCTGAGACCGACATACAATAACTGTAAAAATAATGAGACGATAGTTAAGCTTAGGAATCCCTGTGGAATTCCTTTGCTCAAATTATTGCTCTTCGATTGTGCTTAATTGAACTTGACCCTGATGCATACATTTTTTTAAGAATTCATACAATCAAGGGAGGGCCTTTCCATTTATTATATAATTGTCGAATAGCTTGAAAGCCTTTTAAAGACCAAGATAAACGGCCACCGTATGATTTGTTGATTTTATCTTTTGGTCATCTCTAACATGTTAAACCGCTTCGTTTAATCAAGTGAAACTACAAAAAGTCACCCATCACCAGTAGAACTTATCTTTTACCACAATCGAAGTATATATACTGATTTCTGTGGATACGAAACTTCGTAAGTGAAACCCAAAATTACCATCAATGTAATAACAGGAAATATAGGAGGTAAATCTAGCCGCCTTATTCAAGTCCAGAGGAACTAAACAGTTACTTTAGCAATTTTGTTCCAGCGCAAAAGTCTGGATATTGATAATAGTATTCTTTATAGTTGCCTATGATGAGACTATATCCCATGCTGAGACCGACATACAATAACTGTAAAAATAATGAGACGATAGTTAAGCTTAGGAATCCCTGTGGAATTCCTTTGCTCAAATTAATGCTCTTCGATTGTGCTTAATTGAACTTGACCCTGATGCATACATTTTTTTAAGAATTCATACAATCAAGGGAGGGCCTTTCCATTTATTATATAATTGTCGAATAGCTTGAAAGCCTTTTAAAGACCAAGATAAACGGCCACCGTGTGATTTGTTGATTTTATCTTTTGGTCATCTCTAACATGTTAAACCGCTTCGTTTAATCAAGTGAAACTACAAAAAGTCACCCATCACCAGTAGAACATCTTTTACCACAATCGAAGTATATATACTGATTTCTGTGGATACGAAACTTCGTAAGTGAAACCCAAAATTACCATCAATGTAATAACAGGAAATATAGGAGGTGAATCTAGCCGCCTTATTCATGTCCAGAGGAACTAAACAGTTACTTTAGCAAAAGATGCTTAAGTCTATTGTAGCTAGATATTTTTGACAGGAGTTTAAGCTAAACATTGCAATAAATATTGATATATGATTTTAGAAAACCAAGGAAATTCGCTACTAGAAATTAATTTGAAATATATACAACACAATTATTAACCATGGGAATATTTGTTAAGAGTATAATATCATTGTTAAGATATTCAATGGAATCTGTATGTGACTTAAGATCGATTGCAAAATATATATTTTGTATTAAAACTAGTACATTTGAATAGCTCCAAATAACTAAAATGTAACAGAAGTTACATAATCTCCTGTCACAATCAGAATAATTTATTTTTGTAGTGAATTAGTCTGTTCTTTCTGATGAACAATTTACCGAAATACTAATCATTTATAATCCTTTAGATGCTTATAATAAATAAATAATTAAAAAATATATATTTTTAAACAATTGTAAATTTTATAAATTTTTGATAAAAGTGTCATAGGTATCCAATGGGAAATGAATATTTCATTTAGTCTCTGGGGGGGGGGGGGTCTCAACAGGTTAATCGTTATACAAACTGGTATCGATAAAAAAATATTTGAAACAGTTGCGATTAAGATAGTCAAAAAGTAAATCGATTCTTAACTTAAAATCGATTAACGGAAAATTGTAATCGTTTCATTAAGCGCTGTGTCACTGTTCATGGAAAGAAAATGTCACGTTTTTCCGGATTCCGTGACCAAACACACGCAAGTCCTGAATCAATGTTTTGGCAGAGGAGAATTGCACATATAAAATACCGCTTCAGTTTTTTAGTTATTTCTTTTTAAACGCATTTTCTAACAGCTATAGCGGTTGATTCCAAGTTGTTATTTCTTTATTCATAAAAGATGTTGATTCTAAATATTTTATACTCTACCATCGATCATCGGATATCCATGATAGATGCGTTAAAAATGAGCTTAGCATTAATATGTTTACAAGCATGTCCTAAAAAAAGAAGGTGGCAAAATACTTTATATTTATATAAAATGAATATAGGGTTGAAGGACTTCCATTTTTCATTTTTGGGACGGAATGTTGGCATAGTGACAACGACTGCGAAAGAGTGATAATAATTTTCAAACTGTTTATTTGCTATTTCAAGTAACTGTCAAGGTCAATTCGTCTTTAAAATCCGAGCTTCGCATGATGCTATTGAGTAACTTCGGACATTTTTGAATATGATAAAAATAACTTAATATGAGTGAGTATTATATGGAAATGCATGGAACTTGATATTACCGTAAAAAGGGGTGAATAGAAGTACACCACTATCTAATATAAGACTTATAATGTAAACCCTTGTTGCGCGCAGGAGTAATGTATTATGAGAGGCAAATTCTTCACAATTCAGCCTTTATATAGGCGAAAGATCCAATTATCAAGTGCCTGGCAATTGCAAAAATTGTTTAAAGTACTATATTATATCCGCAATTTAAAGAATATGATTCTTAGAACTTGAAAATTGCTCTCCCCATAACATTTTCAAGATAAAATTTAATAAAATTTATATTTCATTTGTCTTTCAAAATAACTTGATATTGCTATTTATATTATAGTAGGAGTGAACAGAAACAATAATTTCAAAGCCATAGCTGTTTGTATTTTTGAGTTGAGGAATGTATAAAACTATTTTTGCCTCGAAATAAAATGTTTATTGACAATACAGAAATTTTACAATAAAAATAAATATAAAACTAGCATAGAAAAGATTATTTTCTCAGCTGCATCATGTGCATAATGAGAGACTTTGGTACCATACATTTGGTCCCCTTTGAATCCTTTATTTTCTCATAGACCTTAATTACTATAGATTCTCCCGCAACAATATATGTACTTAGAGGGCAATTAAGACATATTCGGTACAAATTATTTCCTCTCTGTTAAAAAGTGACCAAGTTTATAATTTGGTCACCTTCTCGGATATAAGGTCAGAAGTCAGATGATGAATATCTCATGAATATCTGATGATGAATCTCTGATGATAAGGCTCTGCAAATGAGCTTCTGCTGACGAATCTCTGATGACAAGTTTCTGGTGATGAATATTTGCTGATGAATCTGCTTGATCTGGTTTGTCTGGGTTTTATATCCAATAGAACAGTTTTGTTTTGCAAATGCAGGAAACTCAGGATACTGATTTATTGAACCAGCATATGAAGATACTCCAACGTTTACACATGTGAGTAAATTCCATTGCTTTAACTAGGAACAACGTCGATTCCCATTTTATTATTTGTTTTAGGAACGTAATGATGCCTTTTAAAGACCACTATGATGATGCTACTGATTAATTAATCTATTATGATTGTTTATTGTTTTCATTATTTTTTAACTACCTCCATAAATTTCAAAGGATGATGTTGAAAAAAGGAAGAATTTCATGGCAACATTCGCATTAAAGTATAGGATAATTTTACTTACATTTAAGGTTATATTACTTGATGAAAAAACTAACATATGTTGTTGTTGATGTTGTCGTGTCCCTAACATTACATTTAAGGAAGAATGTGTGCACTGCTTCTGTTTAGTCTAATGACCCGGGGTACCCGAAGGTAGAAGTCTGACTTCTGCCCCAAATAAGACATCACAACATCCATGCCTGCAGGCGGGACTCGAACCCGCAATCTGGCAGCCGAGCCATCACGAGGAAGCGCCTGCCTCTTTGACCGCTCGGCCACCACATCGGCAACTAACATATATTTTAGAAGAATTGAGACTAATGGTTTAGTACTTACAACAAAAGTTGTTAGATAACAAAACGCAAAAGTCACTAAACCCAATCTATAAAGTGACCAAGTTTATAATTTTGTCACCTTCTCGAATATAAGGTCAGAAGTCAGATGATGAATATCTTATGAATATCTGAGGATGAATCTCTGATGATAAGGCTCTGCTAATGAGCTTCTGCTGACGAATCTCTATTCATTCAGCTTTTTAAATTATTTCTGCTCGGGTTTAAAACAGTTAGTTATTCCTACCAATATTAGCACAAAAATGCAATAACCTACACTGATATCAGAAAGTTCCAGAATGAAATGAAAAATTAAATATTTTAAGGAAAATATGATTTATAGTAAAGTTGTTAAATTTTACATAAATTACAAAGGCATTCAGGGGGATGAAACTAATGCAATAATAACAAGAAAGATCAGTCATGCATAAAGCATTGATTATGAAACACTTTCCAAATGCAATACAATTTTATTTAAACTTCTCTAAAATGCGATACATTCCTCGGTAATATTTTTAAAATTATCACAATACTACATTAATTTATTATATTTGAAGACTTAAAACTTCATCGAAAACAAAGAACTTTATTCAAATGACGTCATTGAAATATAAATTTCCTGGTTTAAACATCTCTAAAATGCGATACATTCAGGGGTAATATTTTTAAAATTATCACAATACTGCAATAATTTATTATATTTGAAAACTTCTTCGAAAACATATGGACTTTATTCAAATGACGTCATCGAAATATAAATCGGCTGACTCTCTCTATAAAAGCAGCATTTCTTTCATAACTTTTTTGCATTCCTTTGATTCATCACAATACTACAATAATTTATTTTATTTAAAATCTTAAAACCATGGAGGTACAAGAAATTTAAAACTTCATCGAAAAAATCGTTTGATTCTCTAGGCAAAATCAATGAATGTTTCATTCATAACAGCTATATTGCAGAGTCTAAAGCTAAATAATGTTGCATTAAAAAAAAGCAGCAATTCTTATAGAACTCATCCTATATCTTTCGGTATTTACATTCTCCATAAGTGAAAATTAGGCTTCATTGTTGAAATAATCAAAGTTTGATGATAATTTAAACTCAAATATATTGTAATTGCGTTGTTTTAGAATGCAGATGCACAGAATTTAAGCAAAAATAAAGCGGTTTTAGGACGGATACAACACTGTATATAAATTAAAAATGACTTTTAAAATCACGATTTTGACACAAGTTGGATGCTATATTTTATTTTGAAGTGGGTCACGTGATCTCTCCATATAATGGTCACATGATCTCTTCCTGTAATAGGTGTAATTAGTATTGAAAAATTAGGTCCCATAGGGTTCAATGTATTTCATTTTTACAACCCGGGTTCAATGTATTTCATTTTTACAACCCGGGTTCAATCCAAAACAAATTGGGTGATATTATTCATTTATATTCTCATAGGTCTGCATAAAGTCTGAACAACATATTGAAATTGCATTTTGACAAAGTCATTTTTACGGCAGTTATCGTACTAACGGACAGACAGAATGAACAAAGTCATAAACACGTTTCAACTATGTTGTAAAGTGTTAAAAATGATTTATCGTTTGAAAAAAAAGAAATATATATATGTATATATATATGTATATAAATATGTATATATATATATATATATATATATATATATATATATTTTGAAAAATATATATATATATATTTTTCATATATATACATATATATAATTCAATTTTAATCACATGGATTCAATTTAATGTTTGCTTGAAAAATCAATTTTCGATCTTTTCGATGGTGTCAAGAAGGATGTGATAATATTTTCGGTCGCTAAGGAACCAATTTTGTGAATATCGCTCAAAATCGGGGTAGATCAAACTAAAACTGAATCTAACTAAAAGCTATTTCAAATTACAAAAAAAAAAATCCGAGGTGTACCTATTCTGATCCTGAAGTATCGGTGTCCCAAATTGTATAACCGTACAACGCTCAAATATCCCTCAACAGACCACATACATGCACAGATGTACATACAAACCCTCAGGCATTTTCTTGTCTTCTTCTAGACATCTTCTTGTTTTCTTCTGGTCGAGTTCTGCTGCAATAACAGCAAACAAGACTAAAGCAAGTACTTAAAGGGTGTTGTCAACGACGAGAAAAGAAAATTGGGGTGAAAGAATTTCAGGAGGCAAAAATAATGATTGAACAGTAAAATCCTAAATAGAAAGGAATATATATATATATATATATATATATATATATATATATATATATATATATATATATATATATATATATATATATATGTATATATATATATATATGTATATATATATATATATATATATATATATAAATATGTATATATATATATATATTATATATATATATATGTATGTATATATATATATATGTATATATATATATATATATAAATCTATATATATATAAATATATATATATATATATATATTTATATATATATACATTTATATATATATATATATTATATATATATTATTATATATATATATATATCATATAAAAGCCAGTAAACTAATTCAAATAGAATTCCTATGCATATCCACAAAAATCAAAGGCACTACTCAGGAAAAGGCGCCAAGCCGCTCTATACTCCGAAGCAGAATGTAATCCAAGAAAAAGAAGAATTAAAGGAACTTGGGATAACCAAATGCTTTGCATTTAATGGTTGGGGAGGATTGCGACTCCCACTCCCGTTTAAAGCTGCTTTTCCAGCCTAGGCAAACGCTCACGGTACCAATACAAAGCAAAGGTTGGTCCCCATTGCTTGCTAATACGAAGGCACCCGAATACGGAAGAACAAGACCAACCAAACAGAAGGAAAATGGACCAAAAGTGAATCCTGCCCAACTCGCTATCTTATATATGTTCATCTTACGCATGCGTGCAATCTTAGCAGGTACGCATAAACTTTATTTACTTGCAGATTGAAGAAGTAAACTGTCAAAATCTACCTGATCCTTGAAAATCGATCTATAACAATCCTTTATGAAATATAAAGGATAATGTTTATATAAAGCCTCTTTTATGATTTTTATATTGCTATTATTGCAATCTTTTTTAAACGTGATGTAAATTTGATTTCTCTTGAAGTGTCCGAGTATGATATTTCTGAAAATATTTTTGGTAAGATTTGTTTTCCAATCGATGAGATGATTGATCTTAATTTTATATAATTCTCTTTTGTCATATAACGTTGTATAATGACCATATAATCCATGTTTTTTTATTGAGATGTCCAGAAAATTTACCGCTTCATTTTCTTCTTTACAATTTTCTATTAATTCCAATTCCGGTGGGTAAAAAGTGAAATCGAAATTGGTGGTGGCTTCATAATACCCCAATAGCACATCGTCAACAAACCGGAAATATGGTATCTCAGACAAAATATGGGTTCCTTTTTCATATGTTGTGAGGTAAATATCAGCCAAGATTGATGAGCAGGCTCCTCCCATTGGAATTCCCTTTATTTGTCGGTAATAATTTTTTCCGTTATATAGAATATTTTCTTTTAATACTAGTTCAATAAGGTCAAGGTATCTTCGATAAGTAATAAAATCCTTCAAATTAAATTCTTCATATAATTTTTTCAAGATTGAGTATAAATTAGATAAATCAATGTTGTTAAATAGGTCGCGGAAATCAAAGCTTTTAAAACATATATCTTTATTACAATGTTTTAATCGATCGATAATTTCTATTCCATTTTTGATCATGACATGATTCTGTTTTTTGATATTTTCCATCACAAACTTGAGGATGTTCAATAGTCGTTTATTAGCTATTGTAAGATATGATCCACAGCCTACGGTAACTGTACGGAATTTTACAGGCTCTTTATGCATCTTTGGAATGAGGATTAAATATGGAAATTTAACATTTTTTATTTCATTACCGATTCGTTTGTACATAGCTTTAATCCTTTTGGATAGAACATTTCCATTATTGTGTAATTGGGTGTACATAGTACCGTCTAGATAGCAGTGGAGAAGTGTATCTATGTAAAACTTTTTGCATGTAAATGCAAAATGTGATACCATCTTGTCTGTATAAGTTATAACAAAATTTTCTTTTACAGTTTGTATAGCTGCAGGTATTGAAAGATTCCTAATTCTGGTATCTTGTCTGATGTAATGAAACTGAATTTCTTTTAAAAAATTATATTTCCATTCTTGAAAGGCTTGGATAGGTAAACTGTGTTTTACTGCTATTTTATAGATGGATTCTTCTAGATCTTGATTGAAATTTTCGACTACTTGGCTATATTCTTGTGATCTGTATTTAGTTCCGAGTTTGAAAATATTTTTTAGAGTGTTATCTGAGATAATATTCAGATCACCTGTAATGATGTGATTGTGATAAGGATCTTTAAGTTTGCTATCATGGCATTTGCATTCTGTTGTTTTAGTATCCAATTTTTTACATATATTGTTGTAGTTGAAGAATCTTCTACCGTTTGTGCGTACAAAGCGGTAAGTCATTTTTACCTTAAGGTCCTGAACAGGTAAGAAAGTTTTAATACTATAGAATATCGATTTAAAGGGAATTCCATCAAATTTCTTATTTCGGAATGTGGTGATAAAATATTCTATAATTTGCTTGTTCTGTATTCTGGGATTTAATCTAATTTGAAATTTTCTGGCCCTTAATTTAATTAAGTCTAGCATAATGGCTATATATTTATGTGTTTCTTCAATCTGAAAGTCTATAGGTTCTTCCAACGTATATTGCTGTATAAAAGCCCATATACGAGGTAAATATTTGATTTTTATACTGTAAATGACATCCTTAATCCAACTGTACTTGATTCCGTCTTTGGTTTTAAATGATTCTATAAATAAGGAGATTTTTTCTTCTGTGTCTTTATAGCTATAATGGTGTTCATTACATTAATACATTCAGGGGTAATATTTTTAAAATTATCACAATACTGCAATAATTTATTATATTTGAAAACTTCTTCGAAAACATATGGACTTTATTCAAATGACGTCATCGAAATATAAATCGGCTGACTCTCTCTATAAAAGCAGCATTTCTTTCATAACTTTTTTGCATTCCTTTGATTCATCACAATACTACAATAATTTATTTTATTTAAAATCTTAAAACCATGGAGGTACAAGAAATTTAAAACTTCATCGAAAAAATCGTTTGATTCTCTAGGCAAAATCAATGAATGTTTCATTCATAACAGCTATATTGCAGAGTCTAAAGCTAAATAATGTTGCATTAAAAAAAAGCAGCAATTCTTATAGAACTCATCCTATATCTTTCGGTATTTACATTCTCCATAAGTGAAAATTAGGCTTCATTGTTGAAATAATCAAAGTTTGATGATAATTTAAACTCAAATATATTGTAATTGCGTTGTTTTAGAATGCAGATGCACAGAATTTAAGCAAAAATAAAGCGGTTTTAGGACGGATACAACACTGAATATAAATTAAAAATGACTTTTAAAATCACGATTTTGACACAAGTTGGATGCTATATTTTATTTTGAAGTGGGTCACGTGATCTCTCCATATAATGGTCACATGATCTCTTCCTGTAATAGGTGTAATTAGTATTGAAAAATTAGGTCCCATAGGGTTCAATGTATTTCATTTTTACAACCCGGGTTCAATCCAAAACTAATTGGGTGATATTATTCATTTATATTCTCATAGGTCTGCATAAAGTCTGAACAACATATTAAAATTGCATTTTGACAAAGTCATTTTTACGGCAGTTATCGTACTAACGGACAGACAGAATGAACAAAGTCATAAACACGTTTCAACTATGTTGTAAAGTGTTAAAAATGATTTATCGTTTGAAAAAAAAGAAATATATATATGTATATATATATGTATATAAATATGTATATATATATATATATATATATATATATATATATATATATATATATTTTGAAAAAAATATATATATATATTTTTCATATATATACATATATATAATTCAATTTTAATCACATGGATTCAATTTAATGTTTGCTTGAAAAATCAATTTTCGATCTTTTCGATGGTGTCAAGAAGGATGTGATAATATTTTCGGTCGCTAAGGAACCAATTTTGTGAATATCGCTCAAAATCGGGGTAGATCAAACTAAAACTGAATCTAACTAAAAGCTATTTCAAATTAAAAAAAAAAAAATCCGAGGTGTACCTATTCTGATCCTGAAGTATCGGTGTCCCAAATTGTATAACCGTACAACGCTCAAATATCCCTCAACAGACCACATACATGCACAGATGTACATACAAACCCTCAGGCATTTTCTTGTCTACTTCTAGACATCTTCTTGTTTTCTTCTGGTCGAGTTCTGCTGCAATAACAGCAAACAAGACTAAAGCAAGTGCTTAAAGGGTGTTGTCAACGACGAGAAAAGAAAATTGGGGTGAAAGAATTTCAGGAGGCAAAAATAATGATTGAACAGTAAAATCCTAAATAGAAAGGAATATATATATATATATATATATATATATATATATATATATATATATATATATATATATATATATATATATATATATATAATATATATATATATATATATATATATATATATATATATATATATAAATATGTATATATATATATATATATATTATATATATATATATATGTATGTATATATATATATATGTATATATATATATATATATATATATAAATCTATATATATATAAATATATATATATATATATATATTTATATATATATACATTTATATATATATATATATATTATATATATATTATTATATATATATATATATATATATATATATATATATATATATATATATATATATATACATATAATAGCCAGTAAACAAATTCAAAAAGAATTCCTATGCATATCCACTAAAATCAAAGGCACTAACAACAGAATGCAAATGCACTGATAGAAAACATAAAGATCCTTATCAAAATCACATCATTACAGGTGATCTGGATATTATCGCAGATAAAACTCTAAAGAATATTTTCAAACTCGGAACTAAATACAGATCACAAGAATATAACCAAGTAATCGAAAATTTCAATCAAGATCTGGAAGAATTCATTTATAAAATAGCAGTAAAACACAGTTTACCTATTCAAGCCTTTCATGAATGGAAATATAATTTTTCAAAAGAATTTCAGTTTTCTTACATCAGACAAAATAACAGAATTAGGAATCTTTCAATACCTGCAGCTATACAAACTATAAAAGAAAATTTTGCTATAACTTATACTGACAAGATGGTATCACATTTTGCATTTACATACAAAAAGTTTTACATAGATACACTTCTTCACTGCTATCTAGACAGTACTATGTACACCCCTTTACATAATAATGGGAACGTTATATCCAATAGGATTAAAGCTATGTACAAACGAATCGGTAATGAAATAAAAACTGTTAAATTTCCATATCTAATCCTCATTCCAAAGATGCATAAAGAGCCTGTGAAATTCCGTACAGTTACCGTTGGCTGTGGATCATATCTGACAACTGTTAATAAGCGACTATTGAACATCCTCAAGTTTGTGATGGAAAACATCAAAAAACAGAATCATGTCATGATCAAAAATGGAGTAGAAGTTATCGATCGATTAAAACATTGTAATAAAAATATATGTTTTAAAAGCTTTGATTTCCGCGACCTATTTAACAACATTGATTTATCTAATTTATATTCAATCTTGGAAAAATTACATGAAGAATTTGATTTGAAGGATTTTATTACTTATCGTAGATACCTTGATCTTATTGAACTGGTATTAAAAGAAAATATTCTATATAACGGAAAAAATTATTACCGACAAATAAAGGGAATCCCAATGGGAGGAGCCTGCTCATCAATCTTAGCCGATATTTACCTCTCAACATATGAAAAAGGTACCCATATTTTGTCGGAGATACCATATTTCCGGTATGTTGACGATGTGCTATTGGGGAGTTATGAAACCACCACCAATTTCGATTTCACATTCTACCCACCGGAATTGGAATTAATAGAAAATTGTAAAGAAGAAAATGAAGTGGTAAATTTTCTGGACATCTCAATAAAAAAACATGGATTATATGGTCATTATACAAAGTTATATGACTAAAGAGAATTATATAGTATTAAGATAAATCATATCATCGATTGGAAAACTAATCTTACCAAAAATACTTTCAGAAATATCATACTCGGACACTTCAAGAGAAATCAAATTTACAACACGTTTAAAAAAGATTGCAATAATAGCAATATTAAAATCATAACAGAGGCTTTATATAAACATTATCCTATTTATTTCTTAAAGGATTGCTATAGATCGATTTTCAAGGATCATGTAGATTTTGACAGTTTACTTCTTCAATTTGCAAGTAAATAAAGTTTATGCGTGCCTGCTAAGAAAGCACACATGCGTAAATCGAACACATATATATGATAGCGAGTTGGGCAGGAATCACTTTTGGTCCAGTTTCCTTCTGTTTAGTTGTCTTGTTCTTCCGTGTCCGGGTGCCTTCGTATTAGCACGCATTGGGGACCAACCTTTGCTTTGCATTGGTACCGTGAGCGTTTGCCTAGGCTGGAAAAGCAGCTTTAAACGGGAGGGGAGTCGCAATCCTCCCCAACCATTAAATGCAAAGCATTTGGTTATCCCAAGTTCCTTTAAATCTTATTTTTCTTGGATTATATATATATATACACATATATATACAGTAGAACACTTTGCGAATGTCAACATTGGTCTAATCATTTTTTGCTTGTAATGGTTGTGCATTTGAAGTGCATTTTAAGGTATTTATGTTTCCTATCTATTTTTTCAATCTTTATGCTTGTCGTCCACGTAATACATGTTTATAGATAAAATCTATCTTGGGTTTCAGAAACAAGCATTTTTGTGTTCATTTCGTTTAAATATTTGGACTTGAAAAATAATTATTTCGAAATGAACTATTCTTAAGCCTAAAGCTCTTCGACGCGCAAGCTTTAATGCTTTTTTTTTTTTGTATTCCTATTTTCGATTCCCCATCTTTGACATTTGTTGATTATCATTAGCTTTCTGACCTGTAATATTTATTATAATTTCCTCATTATGGCTGAATTTCATTTTATTTCATTGTATTTTGTAGGCAATTTTAAAGATAGTGTATTATGAGTTACTACTTCCAGTCTACCATTGAATTTACATATTTAATATTATATATATATATATATATATATACATATCCGCTTCCGGGAGTGTTGCCATGACATGAAGCTGGCTAAACCGGGAAGTGGGGGTCACAATCCCCCCGGCGAAATGTTGATACATTGTCATTATTCTTTTTTCTATATCTTATGTATTTTATATATATATATATATATATATATATATATATATATATATATATATACATATATATAAATACATATATATATATATATATACATATATATACATACATATATATGTATTGTGAGACCAGAAATTGTTCTCACGTGAGACACTTTTATTTGAGTATTTATGGTGCCTAGAACGGCAAACAAATCTATAGTCTGGCTGGGGCCGGGGTTTATGACAACGTAAACTTTAAGGTCAAAGATTATAAATTTAGGGGTGCCATACCAGAGGGGCTGA
Source organism: Amaurobius ferox (assembly GCA_951213105.1). Lineage (NCBI taxonomy): Eukaryota > Metazoa > Arthropoda > Arachnida > Araneae > Amaurobiidae > Amaurobius > Amaurobius ferox. The sequence goes on from OX578136.1 coordinate 89,721,268, forward strand.
GAGGGTCCTTGCTAAATGTGAAATGATGCCATTGGGTTAAGAAGAACCAATGAGCGCCAAAAAGAAGAAAGGCGAAGCTACCCCCCCCCCCCCCCCGCCAAGGGAACTACAGCTTGGAGCAGACGAAAGAAAGAGAGTCTAATTGTAGACGAAATCAGATGTAGACAACGAGAAGCAGAGATGGAGATTAGACATGTCGAGAAGATGATCGAATTTTGACTGAAGAGCACGGGTAGAGAAGTATAAAAAAAACCGTAGTAGTAGTGTGTCCCGTAGAGGCACTTCAGCACTAAGACTGATGCAAGTCTTTGAGAGATGATAAGCCCAAGACTAAACTGGAAGGTATGTGCTCAGATTATCACAGGTCCCAGACACTATCGTAAATCTAAAAATTCTGGTCGCATATGTCCCCTCGCTAAAATAATTAATGAAAATTGATGTTATTGATAAATCGATGTTGTTAATAAATGATATTGTTTAAGTTTAAATATAATCTTTTTATATTAATTAATAATTCTTTTCAGAACTTACACAAAAGGTAAAAATAATTGGAGGGTTTAGAACGGCACAACAACGAGCAATGTACGTTTACATGTTAATTCCACTTTGAGTATCAAGGGCCATGTCTTTAATGCTTAATAATAATTAACATTAATTTTAATGTTAACTTTAAGTTTCTTTTTTCTTTTTCTTATCGCCACATTTGGTTTCCGTGACGCTTTTGTATGAGTGGAAATTTAAATGAAAATTTTAATGAATAATACTAAGATGAATAAAAATAATTTAAATAAAGAGATAAATGAAAATTTTGGAGGAGCATATGTTGACCAGATATTTTCATTGTTAAAATTAAATATGCTCAATCACTTTGAGGTGAAAAGAATTTGACTATGTTTGAAATAATTGAAAATAGTGTTGGAAAAATTTATTAATATTAAGAATATTTAGTGTATGTTGAAGTGTTTTATGTGCAGTATTTTTAAGTGTATTTTATGCTGTTAATTTTAAGTAGGATTTTGGACGGGATAAATTTTGTTTTAAATGCCTCAAAAAACAACTAGAAATTCAAGACGACAAAAGTCGCCGGACAGGTCACAGAGAGAAAATATTGAAAATCAAAGAGTTAAAATGGAGAACTTTGCATAAATTAATTTATTGCCAAATTTTTATGGAAGGGAAGGTGAGGATATTGAATTTTTATCGGACAATTTCAAAATGTCGCAAAAATGGCCGACTGGTCGGAAGAAAATAAAGTTGTAATTTTAAAAACTAGATTAAAGGAGAAAGCTTTGGAATTTTTGTCAAAAAAAAAGAGAATTGCAGATTGCAAATAATATGGGAGAGATTAAACAAATATTGATGAAACAATTTAAAACATCTTTAACAATGCTTCAAAAGCAAACAAATTTGAACAAAATTAAAATGTCACCAGGTGTGAAGGTAGCTGAGCTGGCATTAAATATTTCAAATGCGACAAATTATTTTTGGGAAATGACGCAAATAATGAGATGTGCGAAGTTAAAAACAATTTAATGTTGCCTAAATTTTTAGAGTCTTTAAGACAAGATCTTGCTTTTGAAATTAAAAAACTGAATATTCAAAATTTTGGCAAGGCAATAGAATATGCAGAACATTTAGAGAAAATTATGGAGGAGGATTGTGACCATACGGAAATTAATGCAGTTTATCGCAATGAAAATAATGGCAGAAAATTTAATGATAATCAAATGGAAAGGCATTTACAAAATTCAAAATTGGAACCTCGGCAATTAAAATATGAAAGGTAAGAAAATTCAGAAAATGAAATTAAATATTGTATAGGGTGCGGAATGCGCAACCATGTGTGGGAAGAATGGAGCACAACCCGTTTAACCAAAGTAGAAATAAAATATCCCAAGAGAATAAATATTGTATAGGATGCGGAAAAAGAGGGCACTATTTTGATACCTGTTGGCACAACCGAAACGCACAAAATAATTAAGAAGTAAATAAGTATGGGAATAAAAGAAGTGAATTTAGAAATGATCAAAATAACGGATTTAGAAATGAAAACAGTAACGGATTTAGAAATGGGCTAAGTAATGGTTTTCGTAATACGCAAAATAGCGGATTCAGAGATAGAAATGATAGTCGGTCAAATACCCAAACTTTTACGAAAGAAAGAGTTCATGGGCAAGAAAGAAACCATAGTAGCAGACAAAATCGCGAGAATTTAAACTGACCGAGGAGCTTTGGCCTAGTCAATATTTAAAAAATAGACCAACGTCCCAATCTAGAAGAGATAAATCGCATACGCGAAATAAGATATTGAGTTACAATGATAACGCAAATAAAATGCAATATGATAAAAGGGAGGTTCGCACGCGAAGCCCAGGTCCCAAGGTTAAAGCAAAGCAACATAATGAATATGAAAATAAAAATGACAATCAAGAGATAATTAGTATGGAAAACATGCAAAATATAATATTACCTAATGTCTTGCTGCAGTTTAGCACCGTGTCCGCGGTTGCCATGGTGGACTCCGGGTCCATGGTTTCGCTGATTATGGAACAGTTTTTTCAGAAGCTGAAAAATGAATCAAACGTAAAAATTAATTATGTGACAAGAAAAGTAACATTACAGACATTTACTAAGGAAAAAATTCAGTTCTCGGGATGTGTAAAAATGCATTTTAAAATCGGAGGCAAAGCGGTAAATAATACTTTTTTTATAACTAAGCAACACTTCGGAAATGACTATGAAATCTTATTAGGGTACGACTTCTTAGCAACCAATGTAGGGATTTTAGATCCTAGAAACAAAGTATTAAAATTTGGTAATGTAACTATACTTTTAATTGGAAGCAAAAATTCGGAACAAAGTAAGGAGGCAAATAAGGTAATGATGCATACAATTCTTATACAGAAACAGTGATAATAAGGAAGACAATAAGGAAAGCAGTACTGAGGTGTGTAATAAGAATAATAGAGATAAAAACAAATCAATCAGTAAAAATATAAACATAGAAATGTTAATAAAAGATAAAAATGATGCGCGTAACGCAGAGTTAAATTTAAATAGCGATGCAGAAAATAAATCTAATTCGATGACTGATACAAAAAAGGAGGTGAGAACACAGAGTAAAAAGAAGGTTAGATTTCACATCAGTGAGGAATGTACACAGAGTAAGAATATTAAAGAAAAATTTATAAATAAAAAAATGCAGAAAACAACTAGAAGCAGTAAACCAATTTATGCTCGACTAAAAAAGAAAGTTATAATTGATGCAGGAGAATCGAAACTAGATCAATTGCAATTGTCAGAAAACGTTGATTCAGAGGAAGTCGTGCTGGAGCCATTAAACCTCGCTAAGGCAATCTTGCCGGAGTTCTCTATCCAACCTGTAACTGATACAAGATGTATTAATACAATATTTTATAATAAAAATAAAAATACTATTTGGTTGAACAAAAGAATGAAAGTAGGAATGGTAAATAAAGAAATGGAAGTAGTAAATACGAATGTAATGGAAAATGTAAATAATGTTAAAATTCAGGATGTAAATAAAATCAAAAATGCCTGCACTGAAGAAATGTTAAAGTTAAGGAAAACCGAAATGGAAAAAACTGAGTTTGACCTCGACCATCTACAAGGCGAGAATAGGAAAAGGATGTATAAATTATTGAAAGATAATTATGCGGTATTTTCAAAATCGTATCAAACTTTGGGAGAAACGGATACAATTATTCCAAATATTGAATTGATGCACGATTTTCCAATTCAAACAAAGCCTTAACCTTTACCTAATGCCTTGAAAATTGTCGCGCAGAAAGAGATACAGGAATTATTAAAATATGGATTGATTAGGAAATCACAGTCTAACTATCACTTCCCAATTTTGATGGTGAAGAAGCCACAAAAAGAGGGGATGGAAGTCAAGTATAGAATGGCCGTGGATTAGAGAGCCTTAAATACGTTCATTCTATTGCTACCGGTGGAATTACCCCGGATCAAGGACATATTACATAAGATTTCAGGGCACACGTTATATACGGTATTAGATCTCAAGACAGCTTTTTTAAAATCAAGTTACAAGAAAAGGACAAGGAAAAACTGAGTTTTGAAAGTGGGTGCCTAGGGCAATTTTCTCCTAATCGTCTTCCTTTCGGATTAAAGAACTCTGGGGCATATTTCCAAATTTTAATGGACGAGGTTATAGGCGATTTACGAGATCAAAATATTTACTTTTATCTGGACGATTTGGTCATTTGCGGTAACGCTAACATGGAAATCATGCAAAAAATGCAAACAGTATTTAACAGGTTGAAAGAAAAAAATCTTACTTTAGATCTTAATAAAGTGCAAATTTGCAGAAGTGAAATCGAGTTTTTAGGTTACATAATTAGCAACGATGGCATTCGCCCATCAAAAAAAAATTGTGCTAGAATTCAAAATTTTAAAAATCCAGCTACAATAAGACAAATTAAAAGTTTTTTGGGCACCACAAATTATTTTAGATCATCTATTCAAAATTATGCGCAAATTGATGAACCCTTAGCTAACTAACTAAGAAAAACACCAAATTCACTTGGAATAGCAAGTGTGAAGAGGCATTTCATAAATTAAAATTAGCAATTTTCAACGAACCGACGGTTAGGGTTCCGGACTTTAATAAGCAGTTCATTTTAAACACAGATGGAAGTAATACCGGGATAGCAGGAAATATATATCAACTAATAAATGGAGTGCCACATGTTGTCGAATATTATTGACGAGGGCTACATGATGCCGAGAAAAGATATCCAGCCATCAAGTTGGAGTTGTTGGCAATTTATGAGGCTATGCAACACTTCCGTGAATATCTCTTTGGAAGAGAATTTGTTTTATTAAGTCATGCAAAGTCACTAATGCATCATTTAAAACTAGAAAAGCAACCAAGTATTAAAGCCAGATTGCTAATGGAAATTGGTACTTTTACTTTCGAATTTAAACACCAACCTGGGGAAAATAATCCAGCAGATTATAATTCCAGATATATTTTTGACCAAGAAAATCAAGAGAAAATGGTAAATAATATAATGCAAACAAAGGATTTCAATATCAAACTAATAGTGAAAGAGCAGCTTAAAGATAAAAAAAATTAAATATATTAGGAAGGCAATCGCGGAAGGCAAAATAAGAACGCAAAATAAGAAAAAGTATTTTTATAGATAATGCAACGAATCTGGTCATGATTACAAAGAAAAATAAAATAGATAAATTTAAGAGCAATAAAGAGAACAAGATTGTCATTCCACAGACGTTGAGAAAGGAGGTGCTGTAATTGGCTCATTTTCCTCATTTTGATGTAGATAAGACATTGCAAATTGTACAGAAGAAATACTATTGGACCGCCATGTCGGCTGATGTCGAAAATTTTGTCAAATCCTGTGATAAGTGTCTGAGAATGAAAGACAAAAATATTCCTCCTGCCATGCCGCAAATCATGAGCCCGGTTTTTGCTTGTGCCGAGCATATACAAATTGATATTGTCGGGAACTTACCGCGGAACAACCGAGGCCATTGTTACATTGTGACAATGTTGGATATGTTCTCCAGACATCTGTAAGCATATCCAGTCAAAAACATCTCAGCACAAACTAAAGTGGACATTTTGGTTCAATACTGCACCTCGTACGGGATTTTTAAGACTATACAAAGTGATAATGGAAGTCAATTTAAAAGTAAGGAATACATTGAATTTACAGACAGTCTAAATATAGAAAGACGTTATAACAGTGTGGCAAAGCCATCCTCATTAGGAAGATTGGAACGGGAGCATCATTTAATGAAGGAGTCCATGATTTGCATTGCAAACAAGACCTTCGATTGGAACGAATCCCTAAAGTGGTTCAAACTTTAGGTGAACAATACAAAAAACAAGATTACGGGGTACGAACCAGCATTTTTGTTTTTCTTAAGGGACCTACAATTGCCAGGAGAAAATATTCAAAATAAAAGTGAGGACAGTGATATTAGCAAAATGAGTTTGGAGTTGGAAAATAGAAACAACTATAAAGAATATGTTAAACAAAACCTGAAATTTTTCAATGAGATAATGAAAGATACTGTAAGCTTACAAAGAACTGCTGCTGAAAAACAGGCACAAAGGTACACGGTTGTCCGTATGAAAGATATAGAGGTCGACGAAACAGTTTTCCGAAAAAAAAACTGATTAAACCACCCGTGTTAAGCGACAAATTTGCAGGACCATATAGAGTGTTAAAAAAACTAAAGAATAATAATATTATGATAAGAGAAAAAGATAATTGTTCCTTCAAAATTATAACAATACATATAATTAAATGATTTGTGGCAAGTGAAAGAAAAGAGTATTTAAGTAATAAAAGTAAAGAAAATTCAAATGAAAATGAAGAAGTAAAGGAAATTAGCAAAGATCAAATTGATATAACTGATAACACCAACGAAAGAGAGCATACGGACAAGCAGAGTTCAAGATATTTCTTGAGACCGAGAGTTTTTGTAAATTCCAATTTATGGGAAGAAGGATATTAAAACAAAACAAGAAAGATCAATCATGCTTAAAGCATTGATTATGAAACACTTTCCAACTTCAATGCAATTTTATTTAAACAAGTCTAAAATGCAATAGATTCCTCTGTAATATTTTGAAACTTATCACAATACTGCATTAATTTATTATATTTGAAAACTTAAACCTTCATCGAAGAAAAAAAACTTCATTCAAATGACGGCATTGAAATATAAATTGCATGGTTTAAACATCTCTAAAATGTTATACATTCCTCGGTAATAGTTTTAGAATTATCATAATACTACGATAAATTATTATATTTGAAAACTTCATCGAAAACAACTGAAATTAATTCAAATGACGTCATAGAAAAAATAACACGCCTGGATCTCTCTATAAAAACAGGATTTCATTCATAACTTTCTCCCATTCATCACAATAATATAATAATTTATTTTATTTAAACATTTTGTTTAAGACCATGGAGCTACAAAAAAATTAAACTCTATGCTTGAAACTTCATCGAAAAAATTCGTCCTTCTCTTTATGAAATCAATTAATATTTCATTCATATCAGCCATGCAGACTCCATGGACTAAATTATTTTGTGTTAAAAAAATACAGGAATTCTAATACAACTCATTCTATATATTTTGCTGTTTACATTTTACATAGGTGAAAATAGGCTTAGTTGTAGAGGTAATCAAATTTAGATGAGCATTTATACACAAATATATTGTCATTGCGTTGTTTCAGTATGTAGATGCACAGAATTTAAGCAAAAATAAAGTAGTTTTAGGACGGATACAACGCTCAATATTAATTAAAAAGAACTTTAAAAAATCACGATTTTGAAACAAGATGGATGCCATATATCATTTTGAAGTGGGTCATGTGATCGTTTCATATCATGGTCACGTGATCGTTTCATATAAGATGTGTAATTATTATTTTAATTTTTATTTAAAAAACTACTGAATATATGTCGCTGAATTTTTTTTTTATATATTTTATGGAACAATTTGAATATTACCTAAAATTTTCGAAGCAATTTGTGAATTTTAAATCCGCTTAAAAAATGTTTGAAAAATAAGGTCCCATAGGGTTCAATGTATTTCATTTTTTCGACCCGGATTCAATCCAAAACTAATTGGGTGATATTATTCATTTATATTCCCATAGGTTCTACAGATCGTCTGAACAACATACTAAAATTTCATTTTGATTAAGTCATTTTTACGGCAGTTATCGTGCTAACGGACAGACAGACAGACAGAATGAACAAAGTCATAAACACTTTTCAACTTTGTTGTAAATTGTTAAAAAATAGGCAAAATCAGAAAGCTGCTAAGAATTTTGAAAATATAGATCATGAAATTATGCAAAATGAAAATGTTAAAATTCAAAGGGTACATAAAGCAAATGAAAACAAGAAAGATCAATCATGCATAAAGCATTGATTATGAAACACTTTACAACTTCAATGCAATTTTATATAAACATCTCTGAAATGCGATACATTACTCGGTAATATTTCTAATATTATCACAATACTACATTAATTTATTATATTTGAAAACTTCATCGAAGAAAATGAACTTCATTCAAATGACGGCATTGAAATATAAATTTCCTGGTTTAAGCATCTCTAAAATGCGATACATTCCTCGGTAATATTTTTAAAATTATCATAATACTACAATAATTTATTATATTTGAAAACATCATCGAAAACAAATAAACTTTGTTCAAATGACGGTATTGAAATACAAATTGCCTGGTTTAAACATCTCATAAATGAGATACATTCCTCGGTAATATTTTTAAAATTATCATAATACTGTAATAATTTATTATATTGAAAACTTCATCGAAAACAAATGAACTTTGTTCAAATGACGTCATCGAAATATAAATCGCTTCTCTATAAAAGCAGCATTTCATTCATAAACATTTTTCCAATCGTTTCATTCATCACAATACTATAATAATTTATTTTATTTAAAAATTTGAAAAATTTTTATCTACCATATTTATTTTAAAATGTGAAACCTCTCTTACATATAAATAATTCAACTCATGGAAAGATATTTATTATATCTCTATTATATATCTCTTTTTTCTTCTATATATAATATATCTCTTTCTTCTTTCTGGAGGATATAGTAAGAGTCCGAATTTAATTGAATTTGTTTACTATTGACATTTGCATATGCAATAAAATTAATGAGTAGTGAAAAATAATTTCAGGCAGTAATCATTAATTTTTTGATGCTACAGTTTAATTTGGGGCACTTTTAAGGCAGAGGAACACAATATTTTTTACAATGATGCATTTGTAATAAAATTAATTGAATAGTGAAAAAAAATTTCAGGAAGTAATCATTAATTTTTTTATGATAGAGTTTAATTTGGGGTCCTTTTGAGGCAGGGGCACACAATATTTTTTCAGTATATTAAATAATTTTTTTTAAAAAACTGCTTAACATATTTTACTGAATTTTTTTTTATATATTTTATGGGATAATTTAAATATTTCCTAAAATTTTCGAAGCAATTTGTGAACTTTAAATTCGCTTAAAAATGTTCGAAAAATTAGGTCCCATAGGGTTCAATGTATTTCGTTTTTTCAACCCGGGTTCAATCCAAAACTAATTGGGTGATATTATTCATTTATGTATATTCCCATAGGTCCCACAGACCGTCTGAAAAACATACTAAAATTTCATTTTGATAAAGTCATTTTTACGGCAGTTATCGTGCTAACGGACAGACAGACAGACAGACAGAATGAATGAATGCACAAAGTCATAAACACTTTTCAACTATGTTGAAAAGTGTTAAAAAAAGTATTACAAAATGAAAGGTATGCAAATGAATCTTCCACAATCACTTCATACAATATTTTTTACAGTAATGCATTTGCAATAAAATTAATGAGTAGTGAAAAATAATTTCAGGCAGTACTCACTAATTTTTTAATGCTACAGTTTAATTTGGGGCACTTTTAAGTGCACTTTTAACAGAGGAACACAATATTTTTTACAATGATGCATTTGTAATTAAATTAATTGAATAGTAAAAAAAATTTTCAGGAAGTAATCATTAATTTTTTTATGATATAGTTTAATTTGGGGCACTTTTGAGGCAGGGGCACACAATATATTTTCAGTAATGCATTTGCAATAAAATTAATTGAATATTTAACAAGAAAGATCAATCATGCTTAAAGCATTGATCATGAAACACTTTCCAACTTCAATGCAATTTTATTTAAACATGTCTAAAATGCAATACATTCCTCGGCAATATTTTAAAACTTATCACAATACTACATTAATTTATTATATTTGAAACCTTAAACCTTCATAAAAAAAAAATTAACTTCATTCAAATGATGGCATTAAAGTATAAATTGCCTGGTTTAAACATCTCTAAAATGTGATACATTCCTCGGTAATAATTTTAGAATTGTCATAATGCTACGATAATTTATTATATTTGAAAACTTCATCGAAAACAACTGAAATCCATTCAAATGACGTCATAGAAAAAATAACACGCCTGGCTCTCTCTATAAAAAGCAACATTTCATTCATAAATAATTCCCCCATTCATGTCATTCATCACAATACTATAATAATTTATTTTATTTAAAATTTAAGACCATGGAGCTACAAGTAATTAAACTATATGCGTAAAACTTCATCGAAAAATATCGTCCTTCTCTTTCTAAAATCAATGAATATTTCATTCATATAAGGTAAGCAGACTCCATGGACTAAATGATTTTGTGTTAAAGAATTACAACAATTCTAATGCAACTGATTCTACATATTTTGCTGTTTACATTTTACATAGGTGAAAAATAGGCTTAGTTGTAGAAATAATCAAATTTGGGATGAGCATTTAAACACAAATATATTGTCATTGCGTTGTTTCAGTATGTAGATGCATAGAATTTAGGCAAAAATAAAGTAGTTTTAGGACGGATACAACACTCAATATGAATTAAAAAGAACTTTAAAAATCATGATTTTGAGACAAGATGGATGCCATATATCATTTTGAAGTATGTCACGTGATCGTTTCATATCAAGGACATGTGATCGCTTCATATAAGAGGTGTTATTATTATTTTAATTTTTATTAAAAAACTACTGAATATATTTCGTTGAATTTTTTTTTATATATTTTATGGAACAATTTGAATATTGCCTAAAATTTTCGAAGCAATTTGTGAATTTTAAATCCGCTTAAAAAATGCTTGAAAAATTAGGTCCCATAGGGCTCAATGCATTTCATTTTTTCAACCCGGGTTCAATCCAAAACTAATTGGGTGATATTATTCATCTATTTTCCCATAGGTCATACAGACCGTCTGAACAACATACTAAAATTTCATTTTGATTAAGTCATTTTTTCTGCAGTTATCGTGCTAACGGGCAGCCAGACAGACAGACAGACAGACAGAATGAACAAAGTCATAAACACTTTTCAACTTTGTTGTAAAGTGTTAATAAAAGGTTTGAAGAAATGCAAAGTCAAAATCAAAATCATAATAATGAAATACTCAAAATTTACATGTAAATAAAATAATGGATGATTTGGTTGATCAAAATAATAATTTTCAGCAAATACAAAATTCAAATGTTTGTAAAAATTTTCAAAATGAAAATAATAAAATAATAAGGGACATTAATCACAATGATAATGAAGGAAATGATGTTCTAAAAGTAGATTCAGAAATAATTGAAAGTCAAAGCAAATATAAAGAGTATGTTAGGCAGAAATTAGGGTTACTGAAGGAAATACATATTTATAACACAAATGAAATGTATATAAAGGAGCCTTAGCATAAATGAATATCATTTTGAAGTGGGTCATGTGATATTTTCATATCATGGTCACGTGATCGTTTCATATAAGAGGTGTAATTATTATTTTAATTTTTATTTAAAAAACTACTGAATATATTTCGCTGATTTTTTTTATATATTTTATGGAACAATTTGAATATTACCTAAAAGTTTTGAAGCAATTTGTGAATTTTAAATCCGCTTAAAAAATGTTTGAAAAATTATATTCCATAGGGCTCAATGTATTTCATTTTTGCAACCCGGGTTCAATCCAAAACTAATTGGGTGATATTATTCATTTATATTCCCATAGGTCCTACAGGCCGTCTGAACAACATATTAAAATTTCATTTTGATTAAGTCATTTTTACGGCAGTTATCGTGCTAACGGACAGACAGACGGAATGAACAAATTCATAAACACTTTTCAACTTTGTTGTAAAGTGTTAAAAAAAGCAATAAGGAAGGAATTGTTTATGAATGAAAATGGTATAAATTTCTAAGGAAGAAATGAATAATCATGGAATGGTTTAAAAATGAACGTGGTATGAAATTTACAAAAATTGATAATAATTGTACAAATGGTTTTCTTTTTCAAAAATAATATTATATGATAATATAATTTATAATGTAACTCAAAATGTAACATGTGATAAGAAAATTATGCAGAGATTAATTTATGCAAATAAATCTACAACAAGATAGATCAATCATGCTTAAAGCATTGATTATGAAACACTTTCCAACTTCAATGCAATTTTATTTAAACATGTCTAAAATGCAATACATTCCTCGGTAATATTTTAAAACTTCTCACAATACTACATTGATTTATTATATTTGAAAACTTAAACATTCATCGAAAAAAATGAACTTCATTCAAATGACGGCATTGAAATATAAATGGCCTGGTTTAAACATCTCTAAAATGTGATATATTACTCGGTAACTATTTTAGAACTATCATAATACCACGATAATTTATTATATTTAAAAACTTCATCGAAAACAACTGAAATTCATTCAAATGACATCATAGAAAAAATAACACGCCTGGCTCTCTCTAAAAAAGCAGCATTTCATTCATAAATAATTTCCCATTCATGTCATTCATCACAATACTATAATAATTTATTTTATTTAAAAATTAAGACCATGGAGCTATAAGTAATTTAACTCTATGCTTAAAACTTCATCGCAAAAAATCGTCCTTCTCTCGGTAAAGTCAATGAATATTTCTTTCATATCAGCTATGCAGACTCCATGAGCTAAATTCTTTTGCATTAAAAAAATACAGCAATTCCTATACAACTCATCCAACATATTTTGCTGTTTACATTTCACATAAGTGAAAAATAGGCTTCGTTAGAGAAATAATCAAAGTTGGATGCGCATTTAAACTCAAATATATTGTCATTGCGTTGTTTCAGTATGTAGATGCACAGAATTTAAGCGAAAATAAAGAGGTTTTACGACGAATACAACACTCAATATGAATTAAAAAGAACTTTAAAAATGACGATTTTGAGACAAGATGGATGCCGTATTATATTTTGAAGTTGGTCACGTGATCGTTTCATATCATGGTCACGTGATCGCTTCATATAAGAGGTGTAATTATTATTTTAATTTTTATTTAAAAAACTACTGTATATATTTTGCTGAATTTTTTTTTATATATTTTATGGAATAATTTGAAAATTACTTAAAATTTTCGAAGCAATTTGTGAATTTTAAATCCGCTTAAAAAATGTTTGAAAAATTAGGTCCCATAGGGTTCAATGTATTTCATTTTTTCAACCCGGGTTCAATCCAAAACTAATTGGGTGATATTATTTATTTATATTCCCATAGGTCCTACAGACCGTCTGAACCACATACTAAAATTTCATTTTGATTAAGTCATTTTTACGGCAGTTATCGTGCTAACGGCAGACAGACAGACAGACAGACAGACAGACAGAATGAACAAAGTCATAAACACTTTTCAACTTTGTTGTAAAGTGTTAAAAATGAAAAGTAAAATCAAATATGTTACCTAATTGGGTAGATGAAAGGTCTGGAGACAAATCCAGGCAAGGACAAGGTTGTTGGAAAGCCAGTCCAGTCAAATGCTTCATTTTTCAAAAAAAGGTGTAGCGCTTCACTTCAAGTTGTTTTCAAAGGCAAACATCCTAAGTCTTTTGAGGGAAGAGTCTTGAGGCTTAAAAATTGAATGACATGTTTAAGTAAAGTAAAAAAATAAGTAATGATCTGAAAGTGAGAATATTAAAGATTAGTCATAGATGGTATAAATTTTATGTCAAAAATTAAACAAATGCATAAATAATTGAAAATTTTAAATCAATATGAATTTAAAATGTTAAATTTTGAACAGTAAAAATAGCTGTAAATCGCCCGTTGCAATAAAGCAATCGAGGACACGATATCTCGTGTAGGAATGGTGAAATGTAGAAATGCGTTGAAAATGCTTAGGTAAATAAATGTTTGAGGAAGAATATCAGTTGTAAAAGCAAAGTAAATGACTAAATTAATCCTAAAGTAACAGGATAAATAAATTAAATTTAGTTAAAATTTTGTTTACATGAATAAATTTTTCATGAATATATCAATTGTATAAGCAATTTAAATAACTAAATTAATCCTAAAGTGACAGGATAAATGAAAATAAAATTAGTTAAAATGTTGTTCAGTCAACAAATTCACGTAATAAAAGATTGAAATAAAAAAATAATTGAAGAAGTTTGATTGTGAAATAAAGCATTTTTTTGTTCATTTACAACGGAAGGAAAGGTTACGATAATCATGTGTGTATAAATAAATTTGGATATGAAATTAAAATGTAGGTATTCATGAGAAAAATTGTACGATAATAAATAAATGTGAAATACATATATAATGAATATAAATAAATATGGAATGAATAAATTAATATGTTAAATAATAGGGCACTCAGATGTCAGTGGGGAATGTAAATAAAAACATTAAAGTTATCGATAAGATATTGTAGCAATTGAAAAGTGTTTGTAAACAAACGGAAATCTACGTAAAATATATATATATATACTCTCTTGGTAATGTCATATAAATGGTGTTTATGTATTTGTAAATAGATATTCTGAATAAGGGGTTGTGTGAAAAAGATATTCTGAATAAGGGGTTGTGAGAAATGTTATGATAAATAAAATGAATTAAGATGCAATAAATGTCATGTGTGGTAAATAAATAAATAATAATATGTATTACGGCGATAAAGGGGTTAGCCGCAGTTATTAAAATGTCGAAAATAAGTAATAATTAAACAATGATGGTGAGATAGGATGATAAACAATCGCGTAAAAAATCAGGCGGTATAAATGGTTATAAATGTCAGGTATTCAAAGTCATAAGGACTAAAATAAAGATACATAAATATGATAAATTTTATAGATACGGTGAGTAAATAAATCCGCGTTTAAAAAGGATATATAACTAAAAAGGATATATAAATAATAAATAAAAAGGGTTTCAATTGTTAAAAATATAAAATAAAAATTTTTAATTAAGTAAATAAAGGATTTTCAGACAAGAAATTAAAGTCTTGAGTTTGTTTTAAAAAGATGAAATAATTTTATATAAAATGTAAAAGTTATGAACGTGTTAAGCAAGGAGTTAAAATAAATAAAATTTAAACAAATTATATCAAAAAGTTTAAAATTTCAAAATTTCAAAATAAAAAAAAATATTTCAATTTTTTTTTTAATTTCATAAAGTCATATGGAAGGTATAGAAAGAGCATGTTAAATAAGAGAGAATCTCAACATCAAGTGGAAAGGTGAAATTTAAATAATAAATAATACAGTAAAATGATTTTCAAATATTGGAGGAAGTCAGTATAAAAGGCTATACAGGCAGTAATGGAAGGCACCATAAAGAGGACATTGATATTAATACAAGTCACCCCAAAGGAACCAACTGAATAATATTTAAATGAGGGGCTATTTAAGTTGAGTTTTAAAAAAAGAGAGAGAGCTATACAATGCTAATATAATGTACAACTCCGTCTGAACATTTTAATATAAAAAGTTGATTAGCAGATATGATTAATAATTAAATTGATGAGGAGGTTTATATTCTAAAGAATAAGTCGACGTTTATATAACACGCCGAGTGGAATAAATAAAGGGTTTACAATACTTGGTTACAAGCCTTTGGTGCGCTCCGTACAGTCTTAATCTTCATTGTCAAAAATCCACGCCGCACGTTGTCCATTTCAATAATGCTTTGTCATGGTTCTAGGAGTTAAGTTGAGGCGATGCAGGCTGCTAATCGCTGTTGAAAAAACGATTAAAAGAAAGGTAATCGTTTTCGAGTCTTTTATTTGGCTAGGCACTTTCCAAGTTCGGAAAGGGGATTTGAACACAATTTCCGGTACGCACTTCCGGTATCGAGACTTTAAAAAAAGAAGGGTGTTTCTAAAGATCTTTTTGAAAATGATCAATCAATTGCTGTCATCAAGTGCAAGGGGTTGTTGTTTGTTTACATGCAATGTAAGAAAAAATTTTTTAAAGGGAAGATGTCACCCCGTATGCAATTGTAATGGGAGTTAGAGCATTCTGTGAAAAGTATATATAGTGCAATGGCTGATTTAAAAAAATATATATATATGTGATTGTATTAATAAGTATGTACCAGTATAAAGGTTAAGCAAAAATGTATATATGATGAAGTTATCAATTATGGAAATTAATGAAGTATGAAGAGAATTGTGTTGAAAAAATAGTATACTGTGTAATTTGTACAAAAAAAATGTGTAATGGTGTTAAAAATATAAAAGTAGGTAGTAGTGTGTAACATTTCGAAGTGAATGTGCATATGTTTAAAAATCTTTTTAAATAGTCAAAATTTAATTTAGCTTCAATTGAAAGCTGGACCTGGTAGAGTTCATGAGTACATAACTTATGGTTATTTAGTGTATATAATGTGTGCTAAAAAACTTTTGTGTTACCGCAAGACTGTTGAACTAATTCTGGACGAACTTTGTCCCAAAAAAATGTGAAAAATGCCAATTAAAAAGTGGCATGTGAATGGAACTTTTTTTCGAACTCTATTGTTGTTGAATCTTTTTTGGGGTTTTTTGTCCATGGGGAGATATGTGAGACCAGAAATTGTTCTCACATGAGACACTTTTATTTGAGTATTTATGGTGCCTAGAACGGCAAACAAAGCTATAGTCTGGCTAGCGCCGGGTTTATGACAACTTGAACTTTAAGATCAAAGACTTTAAATTTAGGGGTGCCATACCAGAAGGGCTGAGAGGGGCCTTGCTAAATGTGAAATGATGCTATTGGGTTAAGAAGAACCAATGAGCGCCAGAAAGAAGAAAGGCGGAGCTCCCCCCTCCCCCCCCCCCCCCGCCGAGGGAACCACAGCTTGGAGCAGACGAAAGAAAAAGAGTCCAGTTGTAGACGAAATCAAATGTAGACAACGAGAAGCAGAGATGGAGATTAGACATGTCGAGAAGATGGTCGAATTTTGACTGAAGAGCACGGTTAGAGAAGCATAAAAAAACCAACAGATTTGTAGAGAGTCCCGTAGAGGTTCCAAAGTAATGGAAAGATATCTATGTGCGAGTGCATTAAAAGTACGAGTAGGAGCCACACACCACAGAGTTATGACCGTACTTCAGCACTAAGATTGATGCAAGTCTTTGAGAGATGATAAGCCCAAGACTAAACTGGAAGGTATGTGCTCAGATTATCACAGGTCCTAGACACTATCGTAAATCTAATAATTCTGGTCGCATATGTCCCCTCGCTAAAATAATTAATGAAAATTGATGTTATTGATAAATTGATGTTGTTAATAAATGATATTGTTTAAGTTTAAATAGTCTAATCTTTTTATATTAATTAATAATTCTTTTTAGGACTTACACAAAAGGTAAAAATAATTGAAGGGTTTAGAACGGCACAACAACGAGAAATGTACGTTTAAATGTTTAAATGTTAATTCCACTTGATGAGTATCAACGGCCATGTCTTTAATGCTTAATAATAATTAATGTTAATTATAATGTTAACTTTAAGTTTCCTTTTTCATTTTCTTATCGCCACATGTATATATATATATATATGTATATATATATATATATATATATATATATATATATATATATATATATATATATATATATATATATATATATATATATATATATATATATATATATATATATATATATATATATATATATATATATATATATATATATATATATATATATATATATATATATATATATATAATATGAAAATACCGTGAAATATAATATTATAAATTTATCAGAAATCACACTTAAAAGGCGCAAAGCTGCACTAAAAAGAGGATTAAAAATATTTTCAAAATAAAAGAGGTATGGATGGAAGCAATGTACCAAAAGATGGCCAGGGGGAGGTTGTGACCCCCTCACCCCGGTTAAGCATACTTTGCGTCGCAACAACATTCCCGGAGAGCCGGTACATTGCAAAATAGAATACAAATGTATCAAGTTTTAAGATGAAAACCAGACATTATACACAAACAAATATAAGAGAGAATTGTTGAGATCCAGCCATATCAAAAATCACTAACAGTAAATGTTTGAAATATGTTCACTAGTATAAATGAGCAAAACTACACAGCTTCTACTTAAAGAAGACTTTAAATATTGACACTTAATAGGACAATAATAACAATTTCTATCTCTAAAACCATTTACCTCAATGACAGTTAATAATATCATACATGTAGATGTACATCTTGTATACCGTATTACACATTAGTGACCTCTTTTCATTTTGAATATATATATATATATATATATATATATATATATATATGATGTAAGAGAAAGAGAGGGAGAGAAATTAAAATATTACAGATGAAAAGCTTAACATTCAGGCAACCAATACTTATATTTACGTGCAAGATAAAAAAAAACTGAGAGATCAATCGACAAGTCGCCGGAAGAATTGATTACTGGAAAATTTCGGTCTTTTTCATAAATCACTGCGCCACGGTTTATTTGGCATATAAAATATTCGGAATTTTCCGGATTCCGTGACAAAATGCACGCGAATCCTGCATCAACATATCAGGAGAGGAAAATTCTAAAATATGGCATTTCTTTTCAATTTTATTCTTCTTGAATATGTTTTAAACAACTGTAGTAGCAAGCATTCTTTCTTTGTCCCTCGAATGTTTCAATGCTAAATATTTCATATTCTGCTATCGATTATCAATAAATGCTAGACGTGACGAGTATAAGCTTGGCATTAGTATGCGTATACAAACATCTTTTTTAAAGAAAATGGCACATATAACAGAATGCATTTTATTCACATGAAGGGGGATGAGGGGGTGACGACTTAACTCATGTTTGGAAAGGTGGGTTGCTATAGGGACAACGGCACAGCGAATGATTTTAATGTTGAAAATATTTATTGTCCATTGCCAATAGCTTTGTAAAGGTTCATCCAGATCAAAAATTGTAGTCTTGAATGAAGTTTTGAAGGACATTGAAATAATTTAATTTGTACAATAACATATGGATTAATATAGGGGTGTCATGAAATTCGAACATTTTTTACTACAGGCCACAATATAAAAAATTGGGGCTCCATTTTTATCCCAAATATAGTGATATGAGGGAAATGCCGGGTCTGTTGCAAATAGTAGCCTTAGTAACCCAATGAATATAGCGTCAACTAGCTAATCAGAGAGCGGTTTTCTAATTTCTTACCGGAGCATAATTTATTTACAGTGCCGTCCAAAATCTTATCTCCGTAGATTAAGGGTAGTGGATGACTGATGCTTGAATATCACTAAATATTTTGAAGGACACGCCTGTAGCAGCAGTTTGATTTTACGGTGTTGCACCTAAGAGGATACTTATCTGTATAAAAAGAAGCAGGAGAAGGAGGAGTTCTTACAGATCAGAGGTTAGTGCCACTTCAATTTACAATGTCAATGGCGAAATAAATTTACCTTTAAACATAGCAGAAAAAGTTATTATCTCAGCAACTCAAGGATGAATCGCCGTCTGGCCAAGCGAATATAAATAGTTTGATTCTTCTCTGACACATACGTTTTCTAGAGTCTAATGATATTACTGTATTGTTTATAATTGACGTATACTGATGTTGTAATCTCATATTGTACCATAAGACCACGGCAGAGATATCTCAGTTTGCTTCCGGGCATTAAATTTGTTATTTGAATCTGATCGGACTGTTTTAGAGACTTTTATAAAGATCTACTGCGACATAACAAGGAGTTTTGTGGCATCAATGTATTTAAGGTACGTGCAAACAGCATGACTCTAACCTTTGTTGTGGAAGGAACTCACGTGATTCCTGGAGAGTTAAAGGATTAAAATTCCAAATTCATACTTCTGAAAAGGAGAAACTCTGGGAAATGGCAAGATTCCACAGAAGAAAAGGAATATAGAACGAAGTAATCAAAGTGTTTATGTGGAAACGCGCTTGAAACCGGTGCCGGATGGCGGGTTTTTATAGCTTCTTCAACTGACAGTTTTATTAAGTTATTAAAGGGTAATTATGACTTAGTCGATATGTATCCTAGGGTGAAACAAAAAAAAAACTTTCTTGCCATACTTTTGCTGATAGGGTGCAAAATTAGCCGCCTGGTATCAGATGTTTTCATGCAAAATTTGAATGATTATGATTAATACCTTCAGAGGCCGCAAAAGCATTGTTATTGAAAAAACACTTTAAAAAACATGCCTGTTTCAGAAATTTATTCGGACTATTTATCTTTTAATGAACCTAACGCAATATAGGGCAAAAGTTGCATTTAGATATAAGATGTCTTCTTGTAGGTAGAATAGATTTAAGAAATTTCAATTAATTATTTTCCCTATCAGGAAAAAATTGAAAATGGCAAAAAATACAGAAAACGACATATTTCTAATTATTTTTCAAATATCATATTTAATTTTATGTAACTTCATCGGGTGCTAAAGATGCATAGTTGGCTGCCTAATCACACTTATTTTAAAAATAAAAAATCTGATGTGGGTGGGCAGCACATGACTTCCCTTATATAATGTAATGAATTTACTAATTTTACAGTAAAAAAAATAGGTTTTCTCATAGTAGATGCTTATATCCTTTCCATGATATTGAATTTTCGACAATTAGTCGTCATTTTCATTGATTTGGCGAGATTTTCGTTAATTTGGCAACATTTCAAAAAGTCGCCAAGTTGGCGACATTCCGCCAAAATCCTAGTCAAAATCTCGCCAAGTGTTATGGACGAAGAAATAAGTTATTCTTACAGCAGATAAATGACTATTGGAGATCAAATACAAAAGAATTACTCAAAGTATATTTTTTCATGAATGGAACGAGCTAGATCCACGAGTATGATGTCACAAAATTTATCGCATGGTATTACATATGAAAATGAACAAGTTTCACAATAGGAAATATTTTTTTTTATTTTATATGACTTTTTGATAAATTTTTTTTTAAATGTGCGATATCTCGAGAACGGTTCATGTTAGCGTTCTAAAATTTATGTCAATCGTTTTCTAATGAAAAATTACATAAGAAATGTCTATTTGCTTAACTTTATTAGCGGTTTAGATGTTTTGACGATTTTTTCAAAATTTCACTCGAAAATTTAGGGGGATCTGACCAATCGATTGCGTATAAAAACAATAGGCTTCCAGTATTTATGGATTGTGATTTTTGTACCAAATTTCGTTCGAATCGGTCCATTCGTTCGTCAGTTATCATCTCCACAGGCTCACTGACACACACACACACACATACTTTCGCACACACACACACACACACACACACACACACACACACACACACACACACACACAGACATCACTTCAAAAATGTTTGATTCGTGATCAGTTATGCTTGAAACGTGCTCTCCCGTCGAAAACTCGAATTCGAATTTTCGACCCCGTCACAATACTTTCCTTATACATTATGTATATAAGGAAAGTAACAAGAAAGATCAATCATGAATAAAGCATCGATTATGAAACCGTTTCCAAATAAAATGGAATTTGATTTAAACATCTCAAAAATGTGATACATTCAACGCTGATATATTTTAAATTACCACAGTACTTTCAATAATTTAGTATATTAAGACTTAAAGTGTCATGGAAAAAAATAAACTTTATTCAAATGACGTAATCGAAATATAAATCGTCTGGCTCCCTATATAAAAACAATGAATATTTCATTCATATCAATTTTATTCCAGACAACAGAGCTAAATAATTTTGAGTGAAAAAAAAATCAGCAATTCTTTTAGAACTCATCTTACAATCACTTACTTGCTTGCATTCTGCATACACAAAAAGTAGGTTCGTTGTAGAAATAATAAGTTCGCTGATCATTTAAACTCAGAAATATTGTAATTGCGCTGACACAGAATATAGATGTACAGAAAATACGCAAAAATTAAGCGGTTTTAGGACGGATGCAACATTAAATACAAATGTAAAAGAACTTGAAAAATCATTTTTTTTACACCGGGATGGATGAAGCATTTTATTTTAAAGTGGGTTTCGTAATCTCTTCATATAATATGGGTGTAATTATTATTTTAATTTTTACTTAAAAAACTACAGCACATATTTTGCTTGAAATCGGATTTATATATTTTATGGGATAATTTGAATATTTTCAAAAATTTTCGATCAATTTGTGAATTTAATTTTACTTAAAAGATGTTTGAAAAATTAGGTGCCATAAGATTCAATGTATTTCACTTTTTCAATGGCTGTCCAATCCAAAACTAATTGGCAGGTAGTATTCATTAACTTTCCCATATGTCCCACAGATCTTCTCAACAACATACTAAAATGTCATTTTGATAGCATTTTTACGGCAGTTTTCGTGCGAACGGGCAGACGGACAAACAGACAGACGTAGTGAACAAGGAACACTTTTGTGAAGGAAGTAATAAACAGTTTTCAACTATGTTGAAAAATATTTAAAATGAAATGTTGAGCGATAATTTTTTTTGTTACATAATCAGAAATATCAACTTTCAAATTTATCATGAGATTCTTACTAAAATCAACACTTCTGTAGAAGAGCTACAAGGACCATGAAAGCTTCATGCATGTATATATATATACCTGACATGAATTATTCATATATAAGTAGGGTAAAGGGTGCCGTATATTTGTATGCCAGTGATTGATGAGCTGCTGTATGTACAGTACATTTGATTATAACAAAGTGGTTTACTGATTCAGCTGTAACGCACCTCGTTTCCAGATATACATGTGTGTGTGTTCTCCTCCCTGTCAGCAACAATATACATTTCAATTAGAGATTATTACTTTGCATTTTTACAAGCGTTGTAGGTGTCACAGTGTTACTGTCCCGGATGATACCACTTTAAGCAGGTATTATTATCAACGCATTCTGTGCGTATCTACTGTAGATTTCTGTGATTAGATAATCCTTTATAACTTTGTAATACACATTTTTCATCTATTTCACCTTGTTGCCGAAATCATCATCCCAACTTTTTAAATTTTCCGCTAGAGGGTACTACAGTCACTTTTATCCGATCCGGCATTGTCACTTTACTATAGGGTAATTTTAGGACAGATTTACATAGAGGAGAGATGGCCAGTGTAAATATTTCCCAAAATCGTTTATAGACAGCAGTACGAACTTCGTTCATAGGATGCAGTTCAACCCGCTTATCCATTGCGACGTGCCGCTGAGTTTTTCGATTAAAAAATCTGATGTGGGCAACACATGACTACCCTTATATAATGCAATGAATTTACTGCTTTTACAGTTGAAAAAATGTTATTCTTATAGTAGATACTTATATTCTTTCCAGGATATTGAATTTTTTTCAATTAGTCGTCATTTCCATTGATTTAACGTCATTTTTATCCATTTGGCGAGACGTTTGTTAATTTGGCAACAATTAAAAATGTCGCCAAGTTGGCGACATTCCGCCAAATTCTTCGCCAAAATCGCGCCAAGCGTTGTGGACGAAGAAATAAGTTATTCTTATAGCAAATAAATGATTATTGGCGATCAAATACAAAAGTATTACTCAACGTATCTTTTTTCCTGAATGGAACGCGCTAGTGCCACGAGAATGATGTCACCAAATTTATCGCATGGTATTACATATGAAAGGTGAACATGTTTCTCAGTAGGAAATATTTTTTTTTTATTTTATATGACTTTTTGATAATTTTTTTTAAAAATGTGCAATATCTCGTGAACGATTGATGTTAGCGTTCTAAAATGTATATCAATCGTTTTCTAATGAAAAATTACATAAGAAATGTCTATTTGCGTAACCTTATTATCGGTTTTGATTTTTTGGCGATTTTTTCAAAATTTCACTACAAAATTTAGGGGGGTTCTGGAGATTCGATTGCGTATGAAAACAATAGGCTCGATTTGATTTTTATTTACCGATTGTGATTTTTGTACCAAATTTCGTTCGAATCGGTCCATTCGTTCGTCAGTTACCGTCTCCAAAGGCTCACTGACACACACACATATTTTCACACACACACACACACACACATACTTTCACACACACACACACACACACACACATACTTTCATACACACACACACATACACACACACAGAGAGAGAGAGAGAGAGACATTACTCCAAAAATGTGTGATTCGTGATCAGGGATGTTTGAAACGCGCTCTCCTGTCGAAAACTCGAATTCGAATTTCCGACCCCGTCACAATACTTTCCTTATACATTATGTATATAAGGAAAGTAAAAAGGTGAGTGAAATTTTAATGTTTATTTAATTTAGTGGTTGAATATTTTTCTTCAGTATGGTATTTGAATGTTTTGCAATACGTAAGTTACATTTTTTTAATTATATGGACTATTAAGGCGCGTATATAAACCAATCTTTGTTCCGAAGCGTAAAATAAAGACGTGCAATGGCAGAGTGACGCTTTAAATTGGGTGGGGGGGGGGGGCATCCTTCCTTCAATTTCAGGAGAGATGACCACATCAAATCGAGGAGAGATGACCACTTTTCATCAATATTTCAAAAATATACAGAAAGAGGATTTTGCACACTATATGTACAGCGCATAGGCCTAAAAAATTGTATTTATCAGACTGAAAACACATTGATCACGTTTTATTTATAAAATATATGCTAATTAATTAGGTAATTATACAGTGAATATGTATCCCATGGTCACCTGACCTTTAAATCTGTTTGCATTACTTCAGAAAATGCATATAACTCAAAAAGTACTTAACATTTTGAGAAAAACTGCGTAAACCCTGAAAGTATAAAATCACCAGAAAATATTGAAAACCGTCGGAAATTAACATCCCAGGAACAGAAAAAGTTGATAAATAAGCTTGAAACCATGAAAAAGTTTTAAATAACTGAGAGAAAAAAACAGGAACACGAAACTTCCAGCAGCGAAGAAGATAAAATAGATTTGAAATAATCGGATACTACAGATTCAAAGGGATTATAATTTGATGAGGATCACTGTGTTCGCTGTGGAGAAGAATACATTATCACAACTAAAAAGGATGACTGGATAAGGTGTATAAGGTGCATGCAGTGGCTCCATGAAATGTGTACAAACTTTCAAGATTTTTGCTAAAAATGGGGTAACATTTTACGAAAAGTGAAGGATTGAAATTATTAAATTTTGTTTACTAGAATTTTATTCACTCATTTTCCGTGATAGAATTGCATCTTTACAAGTTATTATAAGTTTTCATGGTTAACTACATGAAATGTGCTTTTATTTCCTATTTTAACTTCATTTTTAACACTTTACGACAAAGTTGAAAAGTGTTTATGACTTTGTTCATTCTGTCTGTCTGTCTGTCTGTCTGTCTGTCTGTCTGTTTGTCTGTCTATTGCCTTTAGCACGATAACTGCCGTAAAAATGACTTAATCAAAATGAAATTTTAGTATGTTGTTCAGACGGTCAGTGCGACCTATGGGAATATAAATAAATAATATCACCCAATTCGTTTTGGATCGAACCTGGGTTGAAAAAATGAAATACATTGAATCCTGTGGGACCTAATTTTTCAAACATTTTTAAGCGGATTTAAAATTCACAAATTGCTTCGAAAATTTTAGAAAATATTCAAATTACCCAATAAATATATAAAAAAAATTTCAGCAAAGTATATTCAATAGTTTTTTAAATAAAAATTAAAATATTAATGACACCCTTTATATGGAGAGATCACGTAATCACTGTATGAAGAAATCACGTGACCCAATTCAAAATGAAATATGGCATCCACCTTGTCTCAAAATCGTGAATTTTAAAGTTCTTTTTAATTCATATTGAGTGTTGTATCCGTCCTAAAACCACTTTATTTTTGCTTAAATTGTGTGCATCTACATACTGAAACAACGCAATTACAATATATTTGAGTTTAAATGATCATTCAAATTTGATTATTTCTACAACGAAGCCTATTTTTCACTTATGGAAAATGTAAACAGCAAAATATGTAGAATGAATTGTATTGCTTGCTGTATTTCTTTAACACAAAATCAATTAGTTCATGGAGTCTGCATAGCTGATATGAACGAAATATTCATTGATTTTATAGAGAGAAGGACGATTTTTTGATGAAGTTTTGAGCATAGAGTTTAATTTCTTGTATCTCCATGGTGTTAAGTTTTTAAATAAAATAAATTATTATAGTATCGTGATGAATGAAATGAATGGAAAAATGTTATGAATGAAATGCTGCTTTTATAGAGAGAGCCAGGCGGGTTAATTTTTCGATGGCGTCATGTGAATAAATTTCAGTTGTTTTCGATGAAGTTTTCAAGTATAATAAATTATTGTAGTATTATGATAATTTTAAAAACAATACCGAGGAATGTATCCTATTTCAGATATGTTTAAACCAGGCAATTTACATTTTAATGCCGTCATTTGAATGAAGTTCATTTTTTCTGTGAAGTTTTAAGTTTTCAAATATAATAAGTTAATGTAGTATTGTAATAATTTGCAAAATATTACTGAGTAATGTATCGCATTTTAGAGATGTTTAAATGAAATTGCATTGAAGTTGGAAAGTGTTCCATATTTAATGCTTTATGCATGATTGATCATTCTTGTTCTTTATTCTATTGGATGGTCATCTCTCCTCGACGTGAAGGAGAGATGGCCATTTGTCATTTTAATTTCAAACCATGTTTTTCATTTTTTGTTCGCAATATTTAATTATATTTTGCCCAAAATATGCTGAGTATATGTATAAGAATTTAAAATATGCATAAATATATTTTATATTTGCATTATATGAGTTTTTATTTCAATCAGTAAAAGCTATGGCCATCTATCCAAAAATTACTCTATATAGACCTAATGCACATTCTCATGAACCTTTTCTAACAAAGTTATTGAGGTGCTTATAGTTTTCCCTGGGAACTCAGCATATTGTGCACTTGTCTAATAACTATTATGGTTACAGAAAATACCAATCTAATAAAGTGAAAAAACAAATCGTGAATTTTTAATGATGCGTGGCATATTCAAATTCCTTTCACGAGATGAAAAATTGATAAAATCAATAACTGGAATCCACATTGAAGCGTTTCTGTTTTGAAGCCAATGTAGTTTCATCGGCAAACACAAACGAAGGTCACTCGGACTAAAAATTTTGATTATCGCAGCATGAAAGCTTTGTGTGCAGGGTACTTTGTTGGGCATGGCAGTTGTGTTAGAAGACCTTATGATACTGACAGTGTAAGGACTGGTGCAGATTCTATCCAAAAGGAATATCTAAGCTCGAGATGAAAGGTGAAGAAAAAGATAATATAAATTGAGATTATAAATTATGTATGGCGGCCGGACGAATATTCATGGTAAGTAGGAAAAATAATCGTATTTTATTGCGATACATTCAGCGGCGATATTTTTTAAATTATCACAGTACTCCAATAATTTATTATATGGGTCGTTTTCTGTAAACGGGAGTTTTACATCTCCCAGGTGTTTTAATAAACGTGTGTATGACTTGGGACTGCTTTTGGACACTGATCAGTTTTACTACATTGTAGTTCATATTCGTCACCCATTAGCTAAAAACAATTTATATTTTTAATATTTAATAAATTTAGTTTTTTTTTCATTCAGTGTATTTCCCCTGTGTGTCCCAACAGCCAAATAGTAAAATCACAACTTCATTTACAAGCCTTGCAGGAACAATTCCTTGCAGCAACCATTGCTGCCAGCACCTTTGCACGGCAGTGTCCTTTCGGTGCAGGTGGCGGATTATTGCTCGGTATGACCAGCCGGTTTCATCCATCCTAACTATACGACCACATTCGAACTCGTCTAATTTCTTATAAGGTATTCGGCAACGTCATAATGGCATTATTGGTTGTGTATCCACGTAACTGTCGCGCCGATAACGAGCAAAGATAAACTGTCCACATTCTAACCTGTTATATAATATGCTAGTTTCGCAGTAGAAACACGAGCTATAATCGAAGATAACGCTCATTGGCTTTGCAAATGTATTCATTTGCATACTTGGTATAAATGAATTTGCATGCGAAATTTTGAGATGATCGGATTATGTTTTAGGGGTTCTTCGCTTTTTTTTTTGTTGTTGTTTTTTTACAAAAGAGTGTATTTTGATGACGTCATTTGAATAAAGTTCATTTATATTTATTGTTGCATCCGTCCAAAAACTGCTTTATTTTTGTGTATTTTCTGTATATCAATATTCTGTGTCAACACATTTACAATATTTTTAATTTTGATGATCATCGAACTTATTATTTCTACAACGAAACCTTATTTTAATGTATGCAGAATGTGAACAAGTGGTTGTAAGATGAGTTATAAACGAATTGCTGATTTTTTTTACACAAAATTATTTAGCTCTGTAGTCTGGAATAAAAGTGATATGGATGAAATATTCGTTGCTTTTATATAGAGAGCCAGATGATTTATATTTCGATGACATCATTTGGTTACAGAAAATACCAATCTAATAAAGTGAAAAAACAAAGCGTGAATTTTTAATGATGAGTGGCATATTCAAATTCCTTTCACGAGATGAAAAATTGATAAAATCAATACCTGGAATCATCATTGAAGCGTTTCTGTTTTGAAACCAATGTAGTTTCATCGGCAAACACAAACGAAGGTCGCGCGCACTAAAAGTGTTGATTATCGCAGCATGAAAGCTTTGTGTGTAGGGTACTTTGTTGGGCATGGCAGTTGTGTTAGAAGACCTTATGATACTGAGAGTGTAAGGACTTAATCAGATTCGATTCAAACGGAATATCTAAGCTCGAGGTGAAAGGTGAAGAAAAAGAGAATATAAATTGAGATTATAAATTATGTATGGCAGCCGGACGAAAGTTCATGGTAAGTTGCAAAATAATCGTATTCTCTTGCTTACAGCTGAATACGCAAACTTTCACCTTTAAGGAATACCAGTAAATTAATTCAGCTAGGGAGCACCAGTATTTCGTTAAATTCTACTGTGGAAAACTGGCATATTATGAAAACCGATAAGAACTGGATGTCGAGAATACTTGAATACATCCAGGTTAAGAAGAACACAGACTTGAAAAGAGAAAACACAATTGTTCTTCTGAGTAACTTCTGCGAATCTCTGGCTTACACGTATTATTAGCTGAAGCACTGCTATAAGTGTGCCGACTGATGAAAAATTAACAGTTTAGGGACCTAGTTGATACTTTCTAAGAAATAATTAGAATTTCTCTGAGTCAGCATGTGGCATTGGAATCCCAGATGTTAACCTTGATTTGACCCCGCTTTAAGTTTTTTAACGGTATACCCCTTTTAATATTTATGCTCCTTAGTAACGGTTCCTTTATACCATTTAAATGATTCAATTAATATATTTTGATTATTATTGTAATCACTCATTTGCGACAAGTGAAAATCGGTGGTTAACAACTGTTATATTATCACTTTCCATACATACATAGTTTAATGTATAGCAAACGCTTTGTTACAGGGTCCGAAATTCGAATTCAATTTTTCGACGGACTAACGTAGTTAAAGCTTTTCAGAACTGGAATCGAACATTTTGAGGTGATGTGTGTGTGTGTGTGTGAGTGTGTGTGTGTGTGTGTGTGTGTGTGTGTGTGTGTGTGTGTGTGTGAATTGCGCTTTTTTCAAATGAAGTTATCAAAATATTATCTAAAGAAAAGTACTATCGTGAGATGCGTTTATTTTTCGTATGTAATATTATACGACAAATTAAAATCATTTCGGGAGTTTCATTCACGACAGAATATACTTTGTCGAAAGCCCAGACCATCCGGCTCGTCCGAAGACTTGGAGCAGCAAGTTGAATGGCCGGAGATTATACTTTGTGTAATAGTTTGTATTTTGACGTCCAACAATTCGCCAATAGGCATTTATGTATAGGTACGAAAAGCCTTACTCTCCGTCTGTCTGCAACGCTTGGCGATACGTTTGAATTCGACAAAACACTTCGCAGACTATTGCTAACTTAGCTGCATTTTAATAGTGACAAATTGAAAAAAAATACCGCAGAAGTATTATTCCACCAAACTTTTAAAAAATAACGCAAAATTAATGAAAAGAACGTCAGATTGATGAATTAGTTGTAAAATATTTTATTATATGTATTGCACAGCTTATTGCGTTTGCTATCAATATTGATAATTGCCAAGTAAATATGGGTGAAATACAAGTTGATTGGGTGTTGCTATAAATATAAGTTAATTGTTCAGATGCTAACAGTAATACAATTGCCAAGATAAATTAGAGCGAAAATTCAAGTTAATTTGGTACTTCGATGTATTTTTACATATTGTCATCTAAAAAAGCGCCCAATACACAATCCAACCTTAAAAACACTGGAACTTGGATCTTGTATATCATTAGTTTGCAATGAAAGAAGTAAATGTACGAGTAAAGAAGTAAATGTAAATCTCTTATTGCATTATAAAGTCAAGCACTGCTCACATCCGATTTTTTTAATTCAAAGGAGTGCACTAGCTATGATATAGTTTAATTGAATCATTTCTATTTTTATCACTTTGCAACAAAGTTGAAAAGTGTTTATGACTTTGTTCATTCTGTCTGTCTGTCTGTCTGTCTGTCCGTCTGTCTGTCCGTGAGCACGATAACTGCCGAAAAAATGATTTAATCAAAATGAAATTTTAGTATGTTGATCAGACAGTATGTAGGTCCTATGGGAATATAAATGAATAATATCACCCAATTAGTTTTGGATTGAACCCGGGTTGAAAAAATGAAATACATTGAGCCCTATGGGACCCAATTTTTCAAACATTTCTTAAGCGGATTTAAAATTCACAAAGTGCATCGAAAATTTTAGGTGATATTCAAATTATTCCATAAAATACATAAAAACAAATTCAGCGAATTATATTCAGTAGTGTTTTAAACAAAAATTAAAATAATAATAACACATCTTATATTAAGCGATCACGATCCCATGATATGAAAAGATCACATGACCCACTTTAAAATGATATATGGCATCCATCTTGTCTCAAAATCGTGATTTTTAAAGTTCTTTTTAATTCATATTGAGTGTTGTATCCGTCCTAAAACCACTTTATTTTAGGTTAAATTATGTGCATCTACATACTGAAACAACGCAATTACAATATATTTGTGTTTAAACGCTCATCCAAATTTGATTATTTCTACAATGAAGCCTATTTTTCACCTATGTAAAATGTAAACAGCAAAATATGCAGAATGAGTTGTATTAGAATTGCTGTATTTCTTTAACACAAAATCATTTAGTTCATGGAGTCTGCATAGCTGATATGAATGAAGTATTCATTGATTTTACAAAGAGAAGGACGCTTTTTTCGATGAAGTTTTACGCATAGAGTTTAATTACTTGTAGCTCCATGGTCTTAATATTTAAATAAAATAAATTATTATTGTATTGTGATGAATGGCATGAATGGGAAATTATTTATGAATTAAATACTGTTTTATAGAGATAGTCAGGCGTGCTATTTTTTCTATGACGTCATTTAAATGAATTTCAGTTGTTTTCGATGAAGTTTTCAAATATA
Organism: Amaurobius ferox; assembly: GCA_951213105.1. Taxonomy (NCBI): domain Eukaryota; kingdom Metazoa; phylum Arthropoda; class Arachnida; order Araneae; family Amaurobiidae; genus Amaurobius; species Amaurobius ferox. The sequence continues at coordinate 89,752,750 of OX578136.1, forward strand.
ATAAATTATCGTAGTATTATGATAATTCTAAAATTATAACCGAGGAATGTATCACATTTTAGAGATGTTTAAACCAGGCAATTTATATTTCAATACCTTCATTTGAATGAAGTTTTATTTTTTTCGATGAATGTTTATGTTTTCAAATATATTAAATTAATGTAATATTGTGATAAGTTTTAAAATATTACCGAGAAATTTATTGCATTTTAGACGTGTTTAAATAAAATTGCATTGAAGTTGGAAAGTGTTTCATAATCAATGCTTTAAGCACGATTAATCTTTCTTGTTTGTATATTCCCAAATGAAGAATTTTTAATTGAACTTTAATTTTAACAAAAAATTTTAAAATGTTATAAAAAATATATCGTCATTCTAGATTAATGGGGATGATATTCAATTTTCAATAAGTGCAGTTCTAGTAATGTTGCATATTTTTGGTCAAAATCGCAATTCTTCAAATATTACAAATTTTTGATCGAAATCGCAGTTCTTCTAATATTACAAATTCTTGATCGAAATTGCAAATCTTCTAATATTAGAAATTTTTGATTGAAATCGCAGTTTTACTAATATTACAAAAATTTGATTGAAATCGCAGTTCTGCTAATATTACAAATTTTTGATCAAAATCAATCTACAAATGACGAACGTGTCGTGAATTCTTTTCAAAATTCTCAATTATGTATTCCGTCTAGTCATTTTTATCATCTATTTTTCTAGTCATTTATATTTATTTCGCACGATTTTTTTTTCAAAACATACTAAAACATTAGCATTCGAAAGAAAACTAGCACTTAAATAAAGTAAGGAAATCTGCATAATTAATATGTTGGATACATCGGGGATTTTACTCTTTATTTTAATTTGTTTATTTTAAAATGTACACAGTACTTTAAAATATATATTCAGCACTGTAATAGTCGTTAATTTTCAATATAATTATTTTATATTCAGAAATAGTTAGCTAGAATCATAGGGGGCACAGTGCCCTTTTGAGGTGACTTCAGTTATCCAATAAATTTATAATGATAAAATATGTATCTCTGTATATATATGTATGTCTGTATATTTCTGTCTCGCGTTGCGAAAAATCTGAACGACCCAAAGTCACTAATATGTGACAAGGATTTCTGAAGTCAGGCAAGGATTTTCATCGGGGAATTTTTAAAAATTTAAATTAGCTTCAGCTTTACTTATTGTTAAAGTGCCACTATGTGTGACTTCCACATAAATAAGCTCCTTAAAGTTCGAAAATATTATAACAGAGTCCCCCTCCCCCAAATACCATCGAAAAACAATGAATCGAACTTTCAATCGAATTTTCAATGAGTCATTTTCAAATCGAATTTTCAATGAGTTTTGAACGGAATCGATAAGACAAAATATCCAATTTTAATATAATTTTTAAAACTACATAATAAAACCAGGTTTTTGCTGAAGTAGTCTATCCAAGAACGAAGATAATGTGATTCTAATTTTAAAATGAAGATGGATCGGTATTTTGGCTTTCGAATAAAATTTAAAACATTTATATTTGTAAATTTAGAACGAATTTTTAAGTGAGACTATAAAAATTATTCCTTATTTTGAATGTTAATTTGGAAGAAAAATAAACAAGAAATATCAATCATGCATAAAACATTGATTATGAAACACAATCCAACTGAATCGCAATTTTATTTAAACACCTCTAAAATGCGATACATTTAGAACTGTTATATTTTAAATTATCACAGTACTACAATAATGTATTATATTTAGAAACTTAATACATCATAAAAAATGAACTTTATTCAAATGACGTCATCAAAATATAAATCGGCTGGCTCTCTATGTAAAAGCAATAAATATCTCATTCATATCACTTTTATTCCAGACTGCAGAGCCAAATAGTTTTTCGTGAAAAAATTCAGCAATTCTCTTACAACTAATCTTACAATCTCTTGTTTACATTCTGCATCCATTAAAATTAGGATTCATTGTAGAAATAATCAAAGTTTGATGATCATTTAAACTCAAAAATATTGTAATGGTGTTGGCACAGAATATAGATGAAAATTATGCAAAAATAAAACGGTTTTAGGACGGATGCAACACTACATAAACAACACTACGTAAATAAAAAAGAACCTTTAAAATTACGATTTTTACACTAGGAAAAAATATGAATACCTTATTTTATTTTGAAGTGGGTCGCGTGATCTTTTCATGTAATATGAGTGTAATTATTATTTTAATTTTTATTTAAAAAGCTACCGCACATATTTTTCTGAATTTTCTTTATATATTTTATGGGGTAATTTGAATATTTCTCAAAATTTCTGAAGCAATTTGTGAATTTAACTTTTCTTAAAAATTGTTTAAAAAATCAGGTCCCATAGGGTTCACTGTATTGTATTTCTCAACTTGGCTTCAATCCAAAACTAATTGGGTTATATTATGCATTTACATTCCCATATGTCCCACAGACCGTCTCACCAACATACTAAAATTTCATTTTGTTAAAGTCATTTTTACTGCAGTTATCGTGCAAACGGACAGATAAACAGAATGAACAAAGCCATACACACTTTTCAACTATGTTGTAAAGTGTTAATTAAAGCGATGACTTATTTACTGGAACAACTGCCCAAACTATTTTCATACTTTCAAAATGACATCAATAGGACCAGGCTATAACGTATCTCGGCACACCTTTTTGTTCTCCATGCCGTTTGGAAGCCGAATTACTTCATATATAAAAGGAACATTTCAATACATCCTTCTAACTGAAATATCTCAGAAACCGGTCGATGGATTTGGAAAATATACAGCGAAGAACAGAATAACGAGAACAAAAAACATGTTTCTGTCTGTATGTTTGATATGACTGCTCATAACTAGAGAACTTCAGTGAATTTCCCTGCGTTTTTTACACTGACTGATAGCTTTGACTTAATAAGTAGATTTATGGCAAAAAATATTTGAAGTATTATACCCCTTTTTATTATAAAAATGAAATTCTAATCCAACTTAAGTATCTTTTAAAACACGTGATCGGATTTTAAAACTCTTTTTAAAATAAATGAGACTTAAATAAGGTAATGTCATATGTGAATTTTATCCTCCTACACCCACCCACGAAACATTGAACATTTAAATGCCAATTTGTATGACTGACGTGACCAATCGTAAATCGAAAGCAGAGTGACAAATTTACGTACTCTGGTACATTGACCTTACTAAAGCCAGGTTTATGGGGTTAATATTTCCCATTTCATGCCACATTACTTTTACTTCAGTATTTTCTCAATCAACGTAGGCTATTTCAGCTAATATATAATTTGAATAACAGCCAATAAGATCATAACTAGAGGATATGAGGAACACATGCCCCTTCGCAGTTTTATCGCAAATATCCTATATAAGTTATATCCTATATCAGTTACAACCTATATATAACCGTACGGCTTTTATCCAAAGGAAATAATACAGCAGGCACCAATCCATATATACCCTCCCCCCTTCTAGATAATCCCTCTTAGATAAACTATCCTCCTAAATAACCAAGAAAATCATGTACATACATCCTTCTGTTAAAGAAGCAATTTCAGTTCAAGAAAATGGTTAACGTACCGCATTCTAGGACAACTTACATTTTCTTTTGGTATGTTACACATATACAATAAGATATACACGCACATACACATACACACACATATCCACACATACCCACAAATACATACCCAAACACACATACACACATACACACACACACATTCCCTCAAAAACGTTCAATTCGAGTTCACGTGTGCTTAAAACGTGATCTTCCTTCAAGAACTTGAAATCGAATTTTCCAATCCATCACATCACTTTTCCTATACTATTTTCAATGTAAGTAAGGAAAGTAAGAAGTAGTAAGCAACGTCAAAAATGTTTACTTTAACATATGCAATATCATACAACGAATCAATTCATCATTCTCCTGGATCAAGTTCGTTCTATTCATTACTATACATACTTTTTATAGTAGTTTTGTATTTTGTTGACAAACAACCTGCAAATAGGTAATAATTTCACACGATATTAGTTAAATGTCACTTGTATTATGATGTAGATTTTATACTTAAGTACGAGAATAATATGAATAAGTAATTATATTTGACTAATGAATATTGTCATATATGCCTAATTTCAGTTTATGTGATGTTAATTCAATGCAAATAACATTGTAGTATGGCTTTATTTAATTATCACATTTGGTGATGATTAAATGGTTATCATGGTAACGAGATTAGCCTTTCCAGAAGCACCTCTGATGACCTAGAAGGTTAAATATTTGAACACTTATATTATCGACCGTCGGAAACAGCGTAATGTAGCCTGATTTTCAGTTTACACCTACCAGCCCCCGGGAGTGTTGAAACCCAGACCGTCCGACCTACCAGAAAGGTGTAAGGTAACTGTTTGGACGGTCGGGAGGTGCCACCCAATTTAGACCGGAACCCAGTGGGGGAGGCATCCACAGGGACCGTACCCTCCTTCCCCTACCACCAACCTCTCGGAAGGACTTTCGGACCCACATGTTTAACGTGATCGTACTCCGCATGAACACGGCGGCAGTTTTGGCAGTGGCTGGAATCGAACCCGGGCCTACCGAGTGCAACTCCAGCGCGCTAACCAATGGGCTACCGCGCCCATCCCCCGGGAGTGTAAAGAAATGGGATGAAAATATTTATGAAACTTATTTAATTTCTCTCTAGAAGTCCCCGGTGATCTAGAAAGCTGAATCTATGCACATTTATAGTATCAGCCATCGAACAGAACTTAACGTAGTCGGATTTTCAACCTCTCCCCTTGAGGCGGAGATTATCTTTATTTTTTAATTAGTTTTTCGTCTCAAACACCCCTCCAGTGTATTAAACGCCTGACTTTTTGCACACTTGTAATATTGAGTACTGGACCAAATTAAACGAAGCCGGATTACACATATTTCTTCCACAGTGAATAAAATGATGTGTATGTGTGTGTGTGTGGGGGGGGGGTGAATTACCTCCTACCGAAGCCCCCGATCGGACATAAGCTGAAACTCGGCCAAAATTTTTACCCGACACCGCTGAAAACTATTTTTGAATATAAGCACCATACACTGTGAGGGAAAATTAAACTTAATGTAAAAAAAGATGCAGCTTATTTTATTTTAGAGTGTTAGTTTTCCTGTGTTTGGCACCAGTAAGTGGCACTTATAATATATAATAGTCCCGCGGTATATTATTGGATACCAGGTTGCAGAACACTATTTTAGATTATTACTATCTAGAGATTGGGGTGCTTGATATGTGTGAATAAATACTTACGGAAGATAAGCTTATTTCCCAAGTTCTGTTGGCTAGCCATACCAATGCAAATAAATCTCCTTTTAAAAATCATATAAAATTAATTCCATCCATTAATATTAAATACATTTCTGAAAGAAAGATGGCGCCAGCATCTACACTTCTGTAGAGTCCCTTTATGACTAAGCCATTTTGTGTCTAAAATGTGGCTGATGTCCCATCTTTTAACATTAGGGCGTCGATTTCAAACGCTGTTTTCGCTTTCTCAGACATAAAAATTGATCAAAATTATTTTTTTTTTATAAAACTGCGATGCTTTATCTTTCATTTGACACTTCTCATTTGTTGATAACATACTAAGTATTTTTAATCAATTAATTTATAATTATATTACCAATTTCCTTCTACAGCCCCTGTTAAACCAGTTTCAAACCCTTAGTAGGTATCCACATTTTGGGGGTGTATCAATTTTCGTGCTCTATTTTGTTTCATTTTAAGATCATAATTTTAGGTTCGCAAAACAGAATTTTAACATGTAAATGTCACAAGTAATTACTATTCACATTCGTTCAGGCTTTGGTAGTCATTCATGTTGGATATTTGCGATGAATCGTCGTTTAAGCGATATCAGACAATTTGCGATTCTTTCATTTTCCGCCAAACTCCAGTAACCCTTCATCTTCACTTCTCTCACATCTTTAACGGTTAACTGTCGGACCCTCAATCTTGCAAGCTCATTTGTAAATATATCCTATCCTCTGTATATCAATTAATACAAAATAATGTGTGTAATTAAAATATAATTAAATAATTATAGTAGTAGTCATCGTGCTACAAATTCTGTTGTCGTCTATTATAAAAACCAAATAATCAAAGGGAACATAATTGCTACCGAGACATCGCTGAAATAAAGGTAAGTGACTTTTATCTCACTACCTTATTAAACAATAACGATTTGATGCAAATTAAATTAAGAGATATAAACTTTATATATATTTATAAAACCCAAGAATCCATCCAATGAACTGCAGGGTATTGGGTTTTTGTTGTTGAGACCCAGACCGTCCGACCTACCAGAAAGGTGTTGAAGACCCAGACCGTCCGACTCGTCACCAAGGACTTGAGCATCTATTTGGACGGCCGGGAAAGGAGTCAGCGGAAGCCAACTTCAACTGGCCCTCGTCCGACGGTCCAAAGCAACGTTAATTAGAAAATCATAATAATATTTACGGGAGATTTACATATCTGATTCACAACATTGGAACTTCTGTGAATTTTTTTTTTTTAAAAAAGTGAGCAGCACTATAAAAAGTAAAATAAATGTTGGTGACAAATGTTACATCTTTAGGTAAAAACTGTGGAGTAACAAGAACACTCCCGAAAACAAAACGAGGAGTAAACAACTAAAACAACCACCAAAAACATCACAAGACAAGTACAGCAAATACAAGACAACAAATACAGCGATACACCAAAGGTAACACCTCCAGAAAAAACACAGGGAGACCGACCAAAGGGAAAAGAATAAAGGTACAAACTCACAAGCTGATCAGGTAATTTGGTTTGAGATGTCTCTAGCAATGAGAACACAGTTTTTTAATTTTTCAACGGAAGAATTATTAGAGCTGACTCTCGAGAACCAGACTGCACAATTTGCGGGAGAGGGTTTAATTAAATGAAATTTTTTAGTATGGGGGCAAGCAAAAACAAAGTGATCGGCGTCACCAAATGCGCCGCAAGTACAGCTAGATGTAGATTTTTGTTTGAAATAGAATAAGTAGTCCATGAATGGGCCATGGCCAGTTAGAAAATAAATAAGATATTTGTTTGTGATTTGAAGGGAAGGGTTGACCCGGGGGAGAAAGGAGGAAATGCGGGCAGGATCATGCGTCCGGGGGGAAATATAAGAATTTAAAAAAGTTTGCCAATGAAGGGAGATGTTTTGTTTACAATAATTTTTTAGAAGGGAAAAAGGGAAGGGAAGGGAAAAGGGAGAGCCGGAAGAGGTAGCAATTTTAGCATACTTGTCAGCAGTCTCGTTCCCCGAGATGTCAGAGTGGGCCTTAACCCAACGGATATTAATGAGCTTTTTATTAGAAATTGCATTTAATTTAATTTTTGAGAGATAACTAGATTTATTTTTAATAGAGTTAAAAGCCGAAAGGGAAGAAAGACTATCAGTATAAATATTAATTTTTGTATTATTTGATGAGGCCCAGTCAATAGCATAATCAATGGCAGAAATTTCTGCCTGAAAAACTGTGTTCCCATTGGCTAGTTTAAAGGTAAATGTGTCTTGAAGTGTTTCATTTTTGAATACACAGACAGCAAAACCAGTGTTTCCATCAATGGAAGAGCCATCTGTATAAACATTGAAATTAGAAAAAGAGGAGGGAGGAAGGGGGACAAGGTTAGCAATACGTTGAGAGGGAGGAATAGCAGAAATTGGGCGGTTAGAGTCAAACAAGGAAGGGGCAGGGACGGGCAGATTAGAAAAAAGATTAATACGATGTTTCCAAAACATATATTTTTTAAAATTTGTGTTTATTATGATATGAATAGGGGGGATACCAGTGATGGAGTATAGAGAAATGTTAGAAGTGGTACGAAAACCAGAAGAAATTTTTAATAGGAAAATCCTTTGAAGAGAGAGAAGCTTTTTGACCTGGTCCCCAGTTAATGCCCCGCCCCAAATTCCCGCACCATAAATTAAAGACTTTTCGATAACCGTTAAATACCAAATTTTTAAAAAGGATTTGTCTACCCCCCAGTTACTGCCAGACACCCGCCCAAAGGTGTTGGCAACCTTATAACATTTCTCCTTTAGGTTAAAAATGTGTGTACTCCATTTAAAGTTATCGTCTATAGTGATTCCTAAGTAGATAAGAGAGCGGGAGGTAGGTATTTTATAATTTAAGATTTTAAAGGAGGGCCTATTACGTATTTTGGTTCTATTCTTATTAAATATTATAGCTTTGCATTTCTCTGGTGAGACTGAGAGTTTAAGGTTAGAAAGGGTTGTGGAAATTAAATTTAATAAATTGTTTGTGTTTGAGCGAAGGGTAAAAAGATTAACACCGTAAGTAACCACCGCGAGATCATCCGCGAAGGCTTGAATGTGATAAAGATCATTATTAAGATTGAGAATAGCGTTAAAGTAGATGCTCCACAGGGTAGGGGATATAACCGAACCCTGTGGGGCGCCCATCGAAATTGTTTTATTAAGTTTGAGAGATTTATCAGAAAAGGAAATTTGTCTGTTTGTCAAATATGAAAATAAAAAAGATTGAAAATTCTGTGGAAGGTTTATATTATTAAAGGCTTGTGGTAGAATATTCCAATTCAGGCTATCAAAAGCCCCGCAGATGTCCACGGTGGTTAACGATACAAAATTTTTGGATTTGTGGACTTTTATTGATTCGATCAGCCTGTGAGCGGCATCTTCGCAACAGGTTAGCTCTCTGAACCCAAACTGCAGGGGATGAAGAGCTCCCTCAGTCGACAGCCAAAAGTTAAGTTTTGTTATAAAAAAATTTTCTAGTATTTTACCAAAAGTGGGAAGGAGGGAAATGGGACGAAAGGAGGAACAAAGGGAAGGATTTTTGCCCGGCTTGTTAAAAAATAAAATATTTGCGTTCCTGAGGCAGGAGGGAAAGTGACAAAGTTTAAAACAGAAGTTGATAGATTTAGATAAAAGGGAGGGAAAAAATTTATATAGCTGTTTCCAGATGGCAAAGTCCAGGAAATCCAGTCCTGGAGCTTTGCCCATTTTTAAATTGTTGAAGACTGAAAGGAGCTCCACATCAGAGACAACTCCCAAGCCTCCTTCTGGGACTGAGAAAGTTGGAAAACCTTGAAAATCTATATCCTCCTTAAAGTGGTGATCCAAAAGACGTAAAAGTTTATCATGGTGGCTGAGGGAGGGAGAATCCGGGAAGTGCAGATTTAAATTTGTAAATTTTTTAAATTTTTGAAAAGAAAATTTGAAATGAGAGCCAAAGGTTTGGGTGCAGCCAGAACAATATTTTTTCCAGGATTCTAGGCGCGATTTTTTAATTAATAGTTTATATTTTGCCCTATTGCGTTTATAAAGTAATTTAGCAGCATTAATTTCACCGGGGGAGGCAGAGTTCCTCTCGAGTGATTTAATTCTTTTAAAGAGAGCAGTTACAAAGTTACGAAATTTCGACAATTCCTGATTCCACCAGGAGAAATTAGTAATTTTAGATTTTTTCTTCCTTATGAAGGAAAGGGCGCAGTTTTGTGTCAGGTCTATGAAAGTTTTAAAGTAATTATCTAGAGAAGAACTATCGGTTATTTTATCTAAGAGGGAATATAAGAGTTGAAGGTGTGATTTAAAGTTATAAATGAATTTCCCAATTCCATATTGGGTTTTTAAAAAGAATGAATCGTTTAAAAGGGGGGAAATATTTAATATTATTTGAATAAATTTATGGTCACTGTGAGAATCACTCGAGAGGACTTCCCAACTCTGCAGAGAATCAAAGAGGGAGAAGTTTAATAATGTAAGATCGGGATAACCAATACCGGTGTGGGATTCGAATGTTGGACCACAACCGGGATCATTACACAAGAGGAGATTATTACTTATGCAAAAATCTATAAGATCAAGGCCCCTTTGGTCGGTAAAATTGTAACCCCACATCCGAGCTCGAGCATTAAAGTCGCCAAGGAGAAGGGTGTCATTGTTAAAGAAATCGTAAGGTGAAAGTTCTGCCAATAACAAGGTAAAATCATCATGAGGGGGGAAGTATAAGCTCCCAACAGAGAGAAATTTGCCTGAGGGGAGAAGAATTTCGATAAAAATTGAAGAAGAAGTTTTAAATTTGAAATTAACGGAGAGAGAAGTATTAAAAATTAATATTATGGCTTTTAATGAAAGGGAAGAGAATTGAAGGGTGCCAGGGGGGGGAGATAAGATTTTTTCCTTATTCACATATGGCTCCTGAAGGCACAATATATCTATTTTGTTGTCTATTGCATATTTAATAGAATTGGAATGGGCCACCAACGAATGGTTGGTATTAATTTGGATGCATTTAATTGACATTAAAAAAGTATGATAGTAAAATGCCAGAGCCCGGACAGGGGAAGGAGCGAGAACATTTGAGTTCTACGGCAAGGGAAAAAAGGGGGAAGGTACAGATTACATATATACATATATACAATTTTAGTTACACGTTTATACAATAATATGTACAAAATATATTGCAGAGTAGGTTTGATATGAAATCAACCTAAGATTCTTGTTGAAGTTTTTTAATTTTAGCTAATTCGACCTTGAAGGTACTGCAGTTTTTGCGATCATACGCAGAGTGGTCAATTTTGTAATTGAGTTCAGGGTGATCATTGTTCGCCGTAGTGCAATTCACACATACCGGGGATCTCGCCCTACACTCTTTATATGTGTGTCCCGAACGGGTGCAGATGCCACAATTACCGACGGGAAAATGGCAAAAGTTGGCCACATGGCCGTAGCCTTGGCAGTTGTAGCAAATCTTAAGAGAGATGAACTTTTTAACGTAGAAAAAGGAAAAATGATTGAAGACTTTTTTAGCTTCCAAAATTTTTGATGCTGAGACTAAATCCACAAGAAACACCCAGTTTGTGTTACCGCTTCTAGCTTTGAAATTCTTGAGGATCTTTATTTCTCCGGGTTTGATGTCCTGATGGTTGTTGCATATTAGAGCTTTTACATTCTCTTCATTGTACTCTGGAGGAATGTTGAACATTATGATTGCTCTCTTTTTATCCTCCTGTTTCTTGATGTTAAATTGATTACTAATAGTAGAATTCATGAAGAGGGGGACCAGTTTGTTAGGGTCTCCCTCTCTGCAAGTAACCTTAAGTGTTCCATTTGGAAGCGCCGTTACATTCTTAACGTTTACTCCCTTAGGTACAGGGAGGGAAAATAGAGTTTTCTTCAGTTCAGCATTTCCTAAGGAACGGTCCTTCCCCTGTAAAAGGACACTAGAATAAGAGCGGGGAGCCAAATAAGAAGATGTGGTAGTAGTAGAGCGTGGACGAACAGAGGAGGAAGACGAAGCAGCAGCACGGTTAGGAGGTCCTCTGGAAGATTGAGGTGGATCATTCACTAGGTTTGGAATGTCCTTCCGGATGGCAGAAGCGAAAGAGCGAAATTCAGAAAGCATCATTGATTTGAAATGTGCCAAGTCCTCGTTAATAGATTTAGTAAGAGTTGTAAAGGTTTCAGGATTTGGTATAGCAGGACGAGGACGAGGAGAGGAAGAAATATTACTTTCCAATGTATATCCGGCAATTCGGATCTCTTTTATTTTATCATCTATGTAAGCTTTTTGCCCGGCAGACATCTTGACATTTCGGTGTAGGTAGTTGCTCAATTTAGTGACATTTGAGATAATTTTTAAGAGATGCTCATTATTAATGTTGATTAGATTGGATGAAGCATCGGTGATGCAGGACTCCGGGCTGGAAGAGGTTGATGGAACTTGAACAGGAACAGGAGAAGCAGTTTTTAAAGATGAACCTGGAGGAGAGATAACAGATTGGTGATGTGATGCTGCAGCATTAAAAGACACTGGAGGAGAAGCAGGCAAGGGAGCAGAAGACACCAGAGCAACCGGAGGAGTAGACACAGGAGGAGAGGGCAGCAGCCGCGGGGGAGAAACAGCCGAAGCAGGAGGAGGAGCCATTTTAGTCAAAGAAAGCCTGGATGAGGTAGCAAAAGTTTTAGGAGTTCTATTATCATCAGCTGGAGGTTGAGAAGAGGAAGTTGAAGTTGAGGAAGACAAAGGAGCCAGGGGGAAGACATTAGAAGTTGGCTGCGAGCCTCCGCTGTAGCGAGGAAGTCGAGGAGGTAATATTGAGTGTGAAAATGCAGGTGATTCATAAATTCTAGAGGTGCGAGAAGCACACTTAAAGTTTGTAAAACGTACTGCGTTTCCGGTAGTAGGTGTGTCCACGATGGGAGAGGCACTATTCGCCACCACACTAACTTCAGCAGAATTCACACAGTGGCCACCCGTGGGGACACTTTCACTAATTGTAGAAACACATTCACTGGTAGTAGGCACACTTTCACTGGTTGTACTAATGTTATTAGCAATTTGTACATTTTCTGTATTAAAGCTTTTGGAGTTGGGACTTAATATTAAGGGCGAGATCGTTACTGTAGGTTGTAGAGGAAGTGGTGGAAAGTTTGCAGTGGAGAGGAATTCCATGTTTAAGGACATAATTAATTTTTGATAGTTATAAATACAGAATAATACATAAAATGCAATACAATAATCAAATACTAACACTTAGACAATCAACTAAACAATCAATAACCTATCTGAGAAGTCAATTATACTCTCAGAAAACACTTACTATAGGAGGTGTTACCAGAATTCAACAGTTTATCCATAGATTTATAAATTCTAAAGATGTAGTTTTTACCATATACATATTCCCAAAACTTTATAATATATTTTAATTGTCATTCTATGTAACATATAATCCCTATACATTTTGAGAATATCATTTGAAGAGGCGTGAATCAAAGCTGGAGTTATATCTTGAAAGAGGATGTCGAATCAAAGAGCAAAATGTTGCGAATATCTTGAAAATGGGTATTATTTAAAAGCAAAGCTGAAAGGATAACAGAGCTGACAAAACCGTAACAGAAAAGACCAATGTTAAAAGGCCTATGCCAAAAATTCTTTCGAAACCGGCCAGAAAAATTAATTTAAACAGAAAAGGATCCAGGATGAAGGAATGCTGGGACGGAGATTATAAAATTAAAAAAAAAAAAATGTGGAATTTAAAAAAAAAAAAAAAAAAATTTAAGTTTTCAAATGGACAATCCCATGTTAAACAACTGGTGCTTGAAACAAAACAGGATACCAAAACATTAATTTAAGAATATTTTCAAAATTCTTCAAAGGAAGAAGAGGAAGCCCGGGGAAGAAGAGGACAGGCGGGAAGAGGTGCGAGCAGCAGGGCGGATACACTACCAAAAAAGGGGACGGGAAAAGCAGAGTACAGGGCCAGGACAGAGTCCAACACAGAAAAAGGGGGGAAGCGGAGAACCGAAAGTGAAAAATGCGAAAACATGAAGTTTTAAAACAGTAATTTCATACATTATTCAGGGTCACAGTAAAAAATAAACTATCAATAGATTAAACATTGGAGAACATGAATATACACTTATATATACAAAAATAATAAGATAAAGATATGTAAACAGATGTAAGATTGGTCCAATTTGGACACAATCCAAAGAAATCCCAATACAATTGCTTTGTAGTTACATTGGAATAATTATAAATTAAAACTTAAGTTTTCTCACCAACCGTGAGTAGCAGCATAAAACCGAAGATATCTGCTTAAAGCTCTTGTGAGGGACGATATTAAGTATACAATTATTTTTCGTATAGACTAAAAATCGCGCATTCAAAGCATAAAATACCGGAAGGCGAAAAAGTGCGTCATCACACGTTGAACGATCGGAAGGTGTAAGGTAACTGTTTGGACGGCCGGGAAGTGCCACCCAATTTAGACCGGAACCCAGTGGGGAGGCATCCACAGGGACCGTACCCTCCTTCCCCTACCACCAACCTCTCGGAAGAACTCACGGACCCATATGTTTAACGTGATTGTACTCTACATGAACACGGCGGCAGCTGTGGCAGCGTGCAAATCAAGCCGAAAACCACCGGGCTACCGCGCCCGAAATTTGCCAAAAGCACGCGGTGTACCCAGGTGGTCACCCACCCGAGTACTAACCGCGCCCGATGCTGTCTGACTTCGGTGATCTAACAAGAACCGGTGTTTTCAGAACGGTACGGCCGTCAGCGCAGGGTATGGGGTAGAGTATTTTTCCGCTTCTCGCATTGATTCTGGTATTGTGAGTAGAAGATTTTAATTTTTCTGATCACACTTTTCTGTAGGCACTTTTCTTGTATTTATGATTCTCGGAGATGTTATTCAGAGAAACTATAGACCTATCAAAGTATAAAAAATCTATGAAAGAAGTCAATTAGATAATGTGCTCGGAACACCATTAGCGTAGCGTGATATTTTTGGACTGTGGAAGCTGAGCGATTGTCATTTTAATTTGGAAAATGTTTTTGTGTGATAAGTGAATTTACATTGGAATTCGCAATTTCAATAAGTTTTATTTCCTTGGTGAGTAAAATAAAATAATTTACCATAAAAATGGTAAGAGTGAATGATTTGTACAATATTTTAATATATATTACCTATGTAAGATAAATACATACAAAGTATAGCATTTTAAATGTTTCCTTATTTCTAAATTAGTTGAACCTTTACAACCATATTATTAAATATCAGTCATGGTCAGTCGTAGGAGATCATACTCTTCCCCTCGGATATTCAAGATAATAAAGGCGAGCTTCATGCTATACTATGCTATACTTTCCAACATAGTTGTACAGTGTTTATGACTTTGCTCATTCTGTCTGTCTGTCCGTTCGCACGATAACTGCCGTAAAAATGACTTTATCAAAATGAGATTTTAAAATGTTGTTGGGACGGCCTCTGGGACATATGGAAATGTAAAGGAATAATGTCACCCAATTAGATTTGGATTGAACCAGGGTTGAAAAAGTGAAATACATTGAACCTTGTGGGACCTAATTTTTCAAATATCTTTTAAGTCAAATTGAATTCTCAAATTGATTGAAAATTTTTGAAATATTCAAATTGTCCCATAAAATATGTAAAAACAATTTCTGCAAAATATGTGCCGTAGTTTTTTAAATAAAAATTAAAATAATATTTACTCCCATATTATATGCAGAGATCATGTGACCCATTTAAAAAAAAAATCTGATGTGGGCAACACATGACTTTCCTTATATAATGCAATGAATTTACTACTTTTACAGTTAACAAAAATGTTATTCTTATAGTAGATACTTATATTCTTTCCAAGATATTGGATTTTTTTCAATTACTCGTCATTTTTATTGATTTGACGACATTTTTATCCATTTGGCGAGATTTTCGATAATTTGGCAACATTTAAAAATGTCGCCAAGTTGGCAACATTCCGTTAAATTTGTCACCAAAATCTCGCCAGGCGTTTTGGACGGAGAAATAAGTTATTCTTACAGCAGATAAATGAATATTGGCGTTCAGACACAACAGTATTACTCAAAGTATCTTTTCTCGCGAATGGAACGAGTTACATCCATGAGAATGATGTCACCAAATTTATTGCACGATATTACACATAAAAAGTAAACACGTTTCGCAACAGTTAATATTTCTTTTAAATTATGGGATTTTTTCATAAATTTATTTAAAAAATGTGCAACATCTTGAGAACGGTTCTTGCTAGCGTTCTAAAGTTTATGTCAATCGTTTTCTAAAGAAAAATTACATAAGAAATGTCTATTTGCGTAACCTTATTAAAGGTTTTGATTTTTTGATGACGTTTCCAAAATTTCACTCGAAAATTTAGGGGGTTCTGAACATATGATTGTGTTTTAAAACAATAGGCTTCCAGTATTCACGGATTGTGATTTTTGTACCAAATTTCATTCGAATCGCTCCATTCGTTCGTGAGGTATTGTCTCCACAGTCTCACTGACAGACACACACACACACACGCACAGACATCACTTCAAAAATGTTCGATTCGTGATCAGGAATGTTTGAAACGTGCTCTCCCGTCGAAAACTCGAATTCGAATTTTCGACCCCGTCACAATACTTTCCTTATACATTATGTATATAAGGAAAGTAATAAAATGCTTCATCCATCTTTTGTTCCCAGCGTAAAAATAGTGATCTTTAAACTTATTTTACATTTGGATTTGTTCTGTTTTATTTATATCTGTTACATTTATATATAGTTAATTTACATTTATGTAACAAGAAAAAATTATCACTCAACATTTAATTTTTAACACTTTCCAACATAGTTGAAAAGTGTTTACTACTTTGTTCATTCTGTCTGTCTGTCTGTCCGTCTGCTCGTTCGCACGATAACTGCAGTAAAAATGACTTTATCAAAATGACATTTTAGTATGTTGTTGAAACGATCTGTGGGACATATGGAAATGTAAAAAAATAATATCACCTAATTATTTTTGCATTTAACCCGAGTTGAAAAAATGAAATACATTAAACCCTATGAGACCTAAGTTTTCAAACATTTTTTAAGCGGAGTTAAAATTGAAAAATTACCTTGAAAATTTTAGAAAATATTTAAATTATCACATAAAATGTGCAAAAAAATTCATCAAAACTATGTTAAATAGTTTTTTAAATAAAAACGGAAATAATAATTACACCCATATTATATAATCCAATATCCCATAAAATATAGCTTTATTTTTCGCTTAGTGAAAATCGTAATTTTTAAGGAACGCTTATAATTATATATAGTCTTGCATCCGTCCTAAAACCGCTTTATTTTTGCATATTATCTGAGTATCTAAATTCGGTGTCTAAATTACAGTATTTTTTATTTTAAAGTATCACTAATTTTTGATTATTTCTATAACTAAACCTAATTTTAACGTTTGCAGAATCTAAGAGTTGTACAAGAATTGCTGAATTATTAGTTAAACTGGAATATAAGTGAATATGATTGAAATATTCATTGATTTAACATAGAGAACAGACGATCTTATAGCATTGCCTTTTTTGATGAAGTATTAAGTTTCCAAGTTAAATTAATTATTGTAGTACTGTGATAATTTAAAAAATATCTCTGCTGAATATATCGCATTTTGTAGATGTTTAAATAAAACTGCATTTCAGTTGGAAGTTGTTTTATAGTCAATTCTTTGTGCATGATTCATCGTTCTTGTTTATTAATATCTAAAGAACCCCTGGGCCTTGAAATTCGAAACATGGACTAAATTTTAAGTGAGGATATTCCAAAGCTAACCACGATATTTCATGAAATTCGGTACAGCGTTTCTCCTGTGGTGATGAAACAAACACACACACATACAGACAAAATGACAGATATATTTCCAATTTCCATTATATAGATTACGGGTATATCTTCTAATACACGGATATATCTTCAGCGAGAATATATATATGTATATATATATATAAAAATATATATTTATATTGTAGGTCTGATGCGGAATATGAAAATGACATTTCGGGGTGAATGCCTATGCATTTGCTGGCGTCCAGGAGTATGCCATGACTCAGCGGCTAACTGTAACCGGGATTCAGAAGAGTGTTCACAATCGCTCTTCCGCCACTTCTTTTAGCATTATGTGGGCATTTTCCTCTTCTTTCATTTATATTTGACCGGTATTGGATAATTTTTGTATTAGCAGCAAATGCGCTATACAATTTGTGAGACCAGAAATAGATCTCACAAGTTTATATGTTGTTGTTGTTGAAACCCAGACCGTCCGACTTACCAGAAAGGTGTAAGGTAACTGTTTGGACGGTCGGGGAGTGCCACCCAATTTAGACCGGAACCCATTATTGTGTACAGAACGACAAACAATACTGCCAGTCTGGATGGCGCCGAGTTTTACAACACGTGTACCCAAAAGGTCACAAAATTATAAATTTAGGGGCGCCAAGACAAAGGGGGTCCGAGTGGGCCCTTACGAGGATGTGAACCATGCCATTGGATAAAGATTATCCAAAGGAAAAGGGTGCTTGTTGCGTCACTCTCAATGCTACAAATGAAAGCAAGGGGGAAAATGACACCCCCGAGAAAAGTAGAACCACAACCTGTTACCTAACAAGAACACTAGTCGAGACTTGTGCTATTTCTTGTGCGACAATATGACATAGCCACGATGACTTGTTCTGATACTTGCCAGACATTATGATAGAACGACAATACTAGAGCTGCAGGGTGTTACGTAGAGGTTCCAAAATAATGGAGATCTATTGATGTGTGAGTGCAAAATACGAGAAGGAGCCACACACCGAGAGTTATGGCGAGTATGAATTACTGATGCCAGCATTTTGATATATGACCATAGTCCAAGACAGTCTTTAAGGTATGTGTTCATCAATAATCAAATGTCGTAGACACATTTTAAGTAATTTTATTCATACTGGTCTCACATATCTCACATGTTCCACCGGCAACACTAATAATTAATTGTGTAATGAATTAATAAGTGTTTATGTTGTTAATAAATGTTTTATTGTTACAGTTTAAATAGAGTAATCAATTTAGTAACATATTAATTAGTACTCCTTTACAGAACTCATGCAAAGGTAAAATAATTGGAGGGTTTTATATAGCGGCACAATAATGCAATGTACAATTTAATAATAAATCCGCTATGTACGAATTTACGGCCATATTGAGATATTTTATATTAATGGTAATTAATCGAAAAGTTCAACTTCAAGATATATTTTAAAATGTGTACCACACAATTATATACCATTTTTGTTTTTAAATTATAATTGTATTCATTTTGAATAATATGAGTGCAGATGTAGGTAATTGCCGCAATGCGCAATACTACATTTGCTTGATATTTTAAAAATCTAAATAGCACATCAGCTTCTTATCGACTTGAGCAATTGGATACATCACGGCCTCCTGCGGTGATGGGTGGTGGAGCCTTTCGTATGTTGCCGTAGAAGGGCATCGGATGTGTATGCTGAATATGTTAATTTGGTTGTAATTGTATCGCTTTGGTATTTAATGTTGTGTGATATGTTGACTCTTTTTTATATAGTTAAAAAATACCAAAAAAACTAATTGATATTCTGAAAAAATCCCTTGGTTTAATGAAAAGGTCATAAGAGGAGAGAATTAAGTTCTGGAGAGATAATGTGTGATAGAAAATTGGATGTCCTGTGTGAGCTATACTGATCTTGCATGTTTGTGAATGCGAATTATTGAAGTCTGTTCTCAATTTCAACTCTATATATGAGTATAACTATTAATACACATTATGATTGTTACAACTAATAAGTATTAGAGACCGGCAAGATTTACTTTTATCAAATTATTAGTAAATTAGTAAAGTGCCCGGCGACTCGGTTTTCAGCGAAATTGAGTAATCGAAATCAAGCTACCTGCATAGCATGCTATCAGTTTTGACTAACTTCAGACCAAGTAGTGGAACACAAGTGAAGCTAAAACACGTAAATGGATGTCATGATGCTATGGCTATTGATAACTCTTTGGGTCAACCAAAATGTCAGGATGGTATAGGATGAATACTAGACATAAAATACGTAATATCAGTATATTCAAGTTTCGTATGTACTTTCAGTAAGTGAAAGTTATGTCCAGGTGATGATCTCTCACAAATAGACAATGCAGCTTCAGCCAATCGCATAATTTGTAAGTTTTATAACTGCATTTATTATATAAAATGTAATACTTGCAATTTGTGTTATATTCGTCAGACAAAGTACCGTTTAAACATCAGAGTGAATTTACACCGAAGTCAAATCAATAGAACAGGAACATCTGGTGGCATAGAATCTAATCTGGTTATTAGCCATTTTAGATTACACGATTTTAAAACAGCCACTATTTCAGTTATCGATTTTGTAGATAACATTAATGAAATGTTGTGGTGGGAAAACTAGCATATTACACAATATGAGACTTTTTTCCGGTATGGACTTGATGCCATCGTCTAATTTATTTCTATATATATATATATATATATATATATATATATATATATATATTGTATATTTGGGAAGTTAATATTCTGAATTGCTTGTCCGGTTTCCAGCTTAGACTCACTGGACGGGTCTGGGAGTATTACCGTGAACGTTCGTATTGCCTCCCTGGTAGAATTTCGACTAGTTCATTCCGGTGCTTCTAGATTAAGCTGTTGAGGTTTATCACGATACACGTGGTGGAAGAAGAAGGGTTCATGCCGCATGGTAATACAATTTTTCTTAATGTATCCTTTTTCAGTTTTTCAATTTTTGTTGCCTGTAGTCTGAGTTTAAGCATTTATAGTGATGTGATATTGCTTAATCTGAAACAGGCATTTGTTTGGGTTAATTAGAATTAAATACTCAGACCTGAAGATGAATTTAGTTCTGATTAATCATCGAATTTGGGACGGTGCTGTTCTTTTCTCTTATCGGCATTGTGGCCGTGGAATTGCTTCTATGGTGATGTTAATATTACTTGAATTGTTTTTTATATATATATATATATATATATTTTTTTTTACATAATTCTTATTATTACATATTTCAAATATATATCCATATACTTGTCTGCTGCATTATGCGCGTATTGTATATTGGTTTCTTATTTTCTGTCTAGTTGTTTACGAGTTTCTGTGGTAACATTCATTTTTAATTAGTTAGAACTGAATTACACTAAAGTTAGCTGCATTTGCGCTGAATTGGTGTCAAATTTTAACTTCATTTTTTCTCATTATCCCTAATCTTATCATTTTATAATGTCTGGTAATTGTAATTCCTAGGTAATAATACTATTCTTAGCCAATGATATTGTGATCGATCTTAGTATATCATACACTGAATATCTTATTGAGAGAGATTTTGTGATCGTACTTAGCCTTTCATACGTTGAATCTCTGAATTGTTGAACCTTTAAATAAATGTATATTTATTGGAAGAATTTGAATTCTGTATTTACAGCAATGGTTGTATTATTCTTAGATTATATTAGTTCTGAAGTAAAATATTGTGTTTCATGTTGTATTGATGGATGTTAATTTGAATCAATTTATTCTGGAATAGTCAATGTGTATATGTATATTTTTCCACTATCTATCCTAGTTTTGCTTATTCCTAAGCATTTATTTAATCTGGGTTTTAATGTGTCTACACATTAGTTTATATATTTTCAAAGTGTTTTAGATGATCCATTAGTTTGAAAAATAATGGTACCTTTCATATGTTGTAATTGTGTCTCCACCTTTGTAATTGAATTAAGGTGCATTCTTGGCTAAAGAGTCTCTTTTTTTATTGCAAGTGCCTTTATTTTGGGGTAATAAAGGTTACTATCTTTCCCTATTACATGATGTCTTATTATCAAAATTTAGCGACTGGCAACTGGATGCTCTCTGACATCCAAGCTCGGTATTCGAAAACTTGTTGGGGTTTTCCTAGATCGTTATCCAGCTACCAACAATCTCCTTTTACTTCTATGACTATTCCATCTTCATTCGGTACATCCAGCCAGTATTCTTTGTTCACTTCATATAACTTCCAATCCTACAGCCATGCTACACTAAATAACACACTTAAATTTAAATCTTGTAATTCTAATAGATGTAAAACTTATCCGTTTGCTAATAGTAATCAGATCAATTGTAGCAATAATTTTGTCTTCTGTAAAACATATAATTGCATCTACCAAATTAAATGTAAAAAATGTAATATGTCATATATAGGTCAAACCAGCAACCCTCTGCACCTCCGAATTAACGTACACAGGAATCACATAAAAATTTTTTCAAATAATGCAACTACCCTTAATGAATCAAAATATGAATACGAACATTTTTCTAAGCATGGGTTCGACAACATTGAAATTAGTATTCTGTGTATTCAAAAAAATTATTATGACAAATTGTTTCTTGAAAATGAATTCATTTGTGCACACAAAACTATTTTTCCATATGGACTCAATCAAATATTTAATCATCATAATATAGTTAAAAAGTCCTTTAATTATCCTAACGAAGACCATAATATATATAATTCCTTCAACAATCATAAAAGTAAATCAAAAAGATCTAAAAGAGCAAGTAAATATAATAAAAAATTGCCCTCATTATCTGAACTAAAAAATGTCATCCTTCAGCAACATGCAAATTTTAAAATTACTTTTGATTGGAAACAATGTAAAAACTGGATTTTCGCAATTAAAAAACAGCAATTAAATATGGTATATAACCTTTTTCTAAGTACTGCATTTTATAACATTCATTTTAAACATTTATTCTATGATTTGCTCATAACTAGAAGTAAAAATCTTAATGTTTATTTATATGTCACAGTATTTATACTTTTGACTTCAAAGATTTGTTTAATAATATAAATATAGATGATCTGTATAGAATTATTTTAGGAATTTTTGAAAAATATAATATCAACAAAAAATATTCAAATTTTCTTTTTAAAAAATTACTTAACTTCACTCTTTATGAGAATTATATTCAACATGGTGGTACTTTTTTTAAACAACAGGTTGGTATCCCACAAGGGGTGTGTGCCTCATCATTGTTAGCTAATCTGTATTTATTCTTCTATGAAAAAAACATTAATCCAAGCATAATATGCACATGTTTAGATATTTAGATGACATTTTATGTGTATCCCCAAATAATATCCCTATAGTATTAAACTTTTATCCAAAAAATTTACAATTAAATGCAAGTAATAATGACTCTAATG